>JAOSBN010000008.1:22273219-22296739 GCA_027563595.1 Erythroxylum suave | reverse complement strand
AACAATATAACTAATTATACTAATATTTACTACTAATAATCATTATTCATAATTAATCATAATATTTAAATGCACAAAAAATTCACGATTAAATGTTAAATTCTAAAATTTCAAACCAATCACATTTACTAATCTCAAACTAATCTCATTAACTAGCATGCATTTCTTATAAAAATAACACAATAATAATAAAGTTTACCTCAAACTACAGAAAAGGAGTCGGAAACTTTAAGAGAATCAGAGTGAAACCGCAGAGAGAAAAGACAAATGAGAGGGGTGAACAAGGGGGGGTCGGCGGGGTTATAAAGCCGCGTATTTACCGACAGAACCGAGTGTTCCGTCGGTAAAATAGGGTTACGCAAGACAACATATCGACGGCGTGCTGACAGTTACCGACGGACTGACTGTTCCGTCGGTAAATAGGCGCCATAATTAAGCAAGAAGAACTCAAATACCGACGGAATCCCAATTCCATCGGTAAAACAGGCCTTCTGGAATAATCTAAACAGCTGATTAGACCTTTACCGGTGGAATGAGCCTTTCCATCAGTGACATTGTTACCAACTCACCGAAGGATGGATAATGCTCGTCGGTAAAGTGGTTGGTGAAAACTCAAATACCAACGGAATGAATCTCTCCGTCGGTAAAGCATGTCTTGTGGTGTCTTTACCGACGGAGTGATTCATTCCGTCGGTGATATGGTTACCAACTTACCGACGGACGGATCATTTCCGTCGGTGAACTGGTTGGTTATGTTCACATTTTCTGACGGTAGTATTTCGTCCATCGGTAATACAATTTCCGTCTTTCAGATTTTCTAATTTACCAACGGTAGCCTTGTTTCCGTCAGTAAATATGCCGACCGTAGACTATCCGTCAGTTTTTACCCGTAGCTAATAACATGCGTGAACGTTTTGCACATTTTTATCGACGGTTATTTACCTTTTGTCACTATATTCTGTCGGAAATATTACGTGAAAATTTCTTTTCCGACGGTTTAGAGGTTCCGTTGCAAATGTGTCACTTTTACCGACGGAATTGTCTATTCCGTCGGTAAATAGCGGCAGAATTTTTTCTGTAAGAAAAGTTCCGCCGCTAATCTTGAATTTTCTTGTAGTGTTCCCTTTCTTTTCTTTTCTCTTAGAAAAACCAAAATAAGCTACATCCATATGGGAATTTCAATGATAACATCCCAACATTATAACCAACTCGCACATATGCATACCCCCACACTTATACTTTATTATATCCACAAACTCAATAATCAACAAATGTTCCATTAGCTTTAAGGCTTGGAAAGGAAATTTGGTTAGGATAAAGTATGCAATGTCGCCAATACACAAAGAATGTAATTTGGCTAATACGCAAAGAAAAGGCAAATAAAGCTTAAGGGGGCTTATCAAAAAGGAAAATCAAATAATGGGTAGGCTGTTTGACTAATGTAGTTCAGAAAAGCAAAGAATGCCTTATCATATCCATGTTAATGCATGTGATAAAAATGTGGTCTTGAATAGAAATTCAAGGTAAAATCAAGATGTACATATCATAAAGGTCACACTTTATCAAAAAACAATGAGACTGATATAAATGTGTCAGTCAAATAAGGCTTAAAATCTCACTGGCTTTGTCTACCACTAGTCACTACTCTTCTAAAGATAGTACACATTGACCAATCATAAGAGTAAAAGTACATGTTAAAGTTTCTACGAAATCCTCTAGTCAATTCACACTCTAATCATGATGATATAATCCTAGAATCAACAGAAAACAAGAAAATGTTTGTTTGGTTATTTTATTCTTTCTCTCATTTTAATTGAAAACTGAAAACAAGAAAAAGCAAACAAAGTAAAAAAATGCATATATATATATATATATAAATTTTAAAAGAAAAAAATTTACTTCCTTTGGGTTGCCTTCCAAGAAGCGCCTTTGTTGGGCGTCACTGGCTCGACTCCATACTTCTCCTTATGAGACAAAATTATGATCTTTTGGTGGCACATATGGTTCCTCCATGTGAGGTTCTTCTACATAGGGCCTTGGTTAATAATCGTTCACCTCTATCATCCTCCCTATCTTTAGATTCTTTATGTTTCCTAAGTCCTCACTCTCTTGAAATAATTAGAATGACTCATCGCCTTTTTCTTCTTCATTTAATTTTTCCAGTCTGCTAGGTAAAGGTGAAGAGTTGGTCTTGAAAATAATTACGAACTCTGTACTTACATCAGAGCCAAATGATGTATCATTTTTTTCTTCAAACTCCTCCTTAACTTCTTCGACATAAGCAATTCGTTAAAGATTAACCTTAAAATTCTCAAGCTCCTTATCACTTTCCACACTAAAATCTATTGGGTACATTTTAGGTTGATATGGCTGCTCCTCTTCACTTTTCAGTTCCGTATGAGTAATATCTCTCCATTGAGGCAATCCATTTTGCTAGAATTGGAGAGTTTCCTATCGAATTTGCTATACACTTTGCTGAAACAATTGCTACATATTTTTTTGGAATTACTGCATATTCTATTGAATTTAAAGATTGTTACTAGCCATAATATTAAGCAATTCTACTAAAGATGTACCTGAGTTGTGTTGGCTCTTCGAATCTTGGCAACTAGACCAAGATTGACTTTCATCCTACTGGAATAGTTGGATTTCCTATTAGGTCTGCCATATATTCTCTTGAAGTTGTTGCAGACCCTATTGAAATTGAAGATGACTAGCATTATAGGTCTTGATATGGTTGTCTAAAGGTGTACTTGAGTTGTGACAAGAAGCTTCTGGTCTACATGAGAATTGTTGTGTCTCTTGCAAACTATCATAGAAGTAATTCTAATGGTTATCCCATTCATAACCAAAGTTAGATTGATCAGTCAAACCTTGGTTGTAGGATTGAAAATAAGAGTTAAAGTCAAAACTACTTCCATCTATGATTTTTTAAAATCTTTTTTAAATAAAAAACACGAAACATAACAATGGAATGATCATGAAATAACTGAAAAGAAACCAATTACAAAAACATTTATACAAAACACCAATTAAAACTAAAACACTGCACTACCTGGTAATGATGCCAAAATTGACAACACGTTGTAACACTAGTCAAAATAAAATATCAAGACTACTACAATTGCAGTGGTGAGTCTAGGTGGATCTTATAAAGAGTGTCTGTAGAGTTGTTGAAATGAAATTAATCAGTGTTTAGGTTTAGGGGGTTTTGGATTTATAAATAAGAAAATAAAATGAAGATAGACTAATAAAAACCAATTAAAGAAAACATGTGAAAATGATAAAACTGAAAAATTCAGTAGGGATCTGGTTCCCTAGTTTAATCTTAACCTACAATCTAATTAAACATATTTTATTGATTTGTTGTTCTCAAACCTCTCATAGTAACTATTAATCATGGGTTAATAATTAACTCGGAATTTCTTTTAGGTAGTGTTTGATCAAGATGCGATCATTAATTGAACTTAACCACCGAATAACCTAGGATACGATCTCTATATTTAATTAGGCAGTAGCATTGTGAATTAGGAAAACCGATTAATCAAGGCAACAACCACATATGATGCGTCATTTAACCTAGGTTTTGTTATCCCTAATGATTATGAATTATTAGTCGTTACACATGAATTTCAATATAACAATTACAGGTTATATTAAAATTCTAGCAATGGGTTTGCAAATAAACGATTCAATGAACACATTAAAATCATATTTTCACAATACACAATGGGCTCATACATAAATAACCGAATAATAACGTTAGTACGATCAGTCATACACAAAACCCAAATCCATATGCCTAGGATAACACAATCAATTCAATAAGATAGAAACAAATGACAAAAATAAGAAAGGAATGCTTATCCTAAGTTGTCATTGTAGATGTCACCTTCGAACTGGTGTTGGGATGTCTAGCCCTTCATAGTTCTCTCCTAAAAAACTGCCTCAGCCCCCACATTGAATAACCCACATGAAACCCTTAAAACCTTGCTGCCAACATATTTCCCTCTTCATTGCACTACTGTTCTCTATTTTTTGAGTTCATTCTTGATCCATCTATAGTATGCACGTCTCCTTTAAAAACCTATGCTTACTTCTTTCTATCTATGCATTTTAATTAACATGCTCCCTACATTTGTTGTCTAAACAATAGTGTTTTAGCTATTGTCCAACATTTGCATTTTGCCTCTACTGGTGCGTCTTAGCTCCTTGCTGAGCCACGTTTTGGCTGCTCCCTATTTCTCATTTAGCTGTTGTTCCATCTATAGTGCACTCCTTTAAACCCACGCTTCTACTATTGTGCGTTTTAAGTCAAACGCACCCTGTATAACTTCTATGTTTCCTACTATTGCGCCTGCATTTTGGTTGTTCTTTCCTAGCTGTATGTCATTGTCTTGGTGTGGAACATGTTTGCATGTTGTGTTTCCTACTCCAGGTCCCATGCATGCAAAACATGCATGTGCTGATGTCCATCATGCCGTTGTCATTTTTGGTCTGTGTTGGGTCTTTATTCCTGCGTCATCTTGGTCACTTGCTGCTTCCGTGTGGCTGCTACATTTTCTTCTTGCGTGGACTGCTCCTTCACGTTGCTATACCAATTAATCCAAATGCTTTCCATTAAATTTGAACTCACATTCTTGAGTGAGACATGCATAGTTAAGACCAACTTTAAATCTTCTTTGTATTTTTTTCTTATCTTTTAATTTTCTTCTTCTTGCTTCATGAAGACAAGTAAAAATTAATCTTAAAAAAATGACCAGAATATTATGATTTCGACTCACTTTAACTTCTTTCTTCCAAATTGTACCTAAACTCACGTATGAGTCAAAGTGAATAACTTAAGCAATTTCATGTCAATAATCGCTAGTGTTATGCAATAATTTTATAATCAATTAAGAACCTATCAATTACCTCCAAAATGCCTTTACCTTTTCAATTTTTTTGAGTCCATGCTCATATCATAGGGAATACTAGATGTTTATCCATAAATAAGCCAATTTCGTTTCCCATGTCTTTGCTTCTTTCTATAGAGTGTTGATGTTTGGAGAGACCACCAACTTTCCTTTAAGTTCGACAGGAGTGTTATAAAATACGGAAGTATTCAAGTTTTTGCCCATAACATGTTTCCAAGTCTTTTGAATTCCAGCTTGCTGCTTATATACACTCATAGCTTGAGCTGAGAGGTTTGGGGCTGGGGTAAGCTTATCTGTAGAATGGGATGGAGAGTGATGTTCAAAGGGATTATTTGAGTTTGGTTGTGTTTAAGATGAGGATGGAGAATAGTGGGAAGATGATAAAGGTGGAAATCTTAACTCCATTAAGTTTTTAAATGGAAATCTAATTATGGTAAGTGGTTTTGTGGTTTGAGATAGTTACCAAAAGTAAGAAAGATAAGCTAGGCAGGAAGCTTAAGGTGCCCCCTAGATATAGCTCCCAGGCATTAAATGAAAAACAAGGGAGGTTTGATTGTGTTAGAAAGTGTTGGAAATTTGAGAGAAGTAATGAACTAAGATGGGCAAGGAAAAGTCAGAAGCTAGATAAAGCGTTGGATCTATAAAAGAGTAAAGTTGAAGACTTAGAGAGAAAAAGGAGACTCTCTGTCATCCTGGTACTTCTTAAAGTAGACTTGTGCTTCGATATAGTTAAGTTTGCTTTAATGTTGAAATTTCCATTCTTTAATGTGAATTCAGGTTTAGAGTTTCAATAACTTATGCATTTTTTGTTCTTCCAAGTGGGGATAAAAAAGTTTTCCATTAGTCTCATAAATTTATTACCCATTTATCTAGAATTTAGTTTATCATTTCTTTATTTTTTCATGAAATATTACACAACAATATGGCATACATCCCATACAACAATATTTACATAAAAGACACACGCATATTAACCAACCGAAGCATAACTGAAAGGAAAATACCTCCAGCCATTGCCCACCAACGATCCTCTTTATCTCTGAGTTTTGAATCTTCTATCCTTTTCTTTTTGCATCAAAATGGTGTATGCTTAGTGCTTAGTAAGGATAGGGGCCCAAAAATGTTTATAAATGTCTCCATATCTTTGCCCATCATAAAGGAGGAAGCTCGGGAGTATAGGCAATAATGTGTGCGTGTGTAGAGGGTTAATGTATTAAATGGACCATAACATTAATAGTAAGGAAGGTTAGGTAAAATTTAAAAATCTTACATTCTCCCATTTGGTCCATTTAACCTAACACAAACATAAAAATAAATCAAATATATGAATCATGGCGATGGGTCCTCTTATAGTGAGTATTATATATCTTCCATGTATTACATATATAAAATTTCTCATTATTGGCCCTTCAACTTAATGAATAAACCATATGTTTATTCTAGGTCCAAATTAAATGACATTTCTTAAAATGATCAAATATATATGTGTGCACAAAACCTTATGAGAAAATATCAAATTAAATAAGAGTTCCATTAAAGCAATAAATGTACAACAAAAAATCATGTTATGGAACCAAGTCCAATTTGCATTACATGATCCTTAAACTATTTAGGTGGCATGCCTTTAGTTAAAGGATTCGTAATCATCAAATCAGTGCTAATGTGTTCTATGACAATTTTTCTTTCTTTAACACGCTCTCTTGAGGCTAAATACTTAATGTCGATATGCTTACTTTGACTTCCACTCTTGTTACTTTTAGCTATAAAGACCACAGTTGAGTTGTCACAGTATAACCTTAATGGATTAGAAATTGAATCAATAACTCTAAGCCCAGATATGAAACTCTTCAACCATATAGCATGTGAGGTGGTCTCAAAACATGATATGAACTTTGTCTCCATAATGGAAGTAGCAATCAGGGTCTACTTGGCACTTCTCCAAGATACAACTCTACCAGCTAGCATGAAAATATAACCAAATGTTGATTTCCTTGAATCAACACAGCCAACAAAGTCTGAATCGGAGTATCCAACTACTTCCAAGTTCTCAGTTCTCCTGTACATAAGCATGCAGTCTTTTGGGCCTTAAAGATATCTCATAACCTTCTTTACAGCTTTCCAGTGGTTAATACCTGAATTACTCTGATATCTTCCTAATATTCCAACAACATATGCAATGTCAGGTCGGGTGCAGATCTGAGCATACATAAGGCTTCCAACAGCTGAAGCATAAGGAATGTTTTTCATGTGTTCCCATTGAAAATCATTCTTCGTGCATTAATTCAAACTAAATCTATCACCCTTTACTATAGGTGCTACACTTGGTGCACAATCTTTCATCCGAAATCTCTTTAAAGTTTGTTGATATAGGTCTTTTTAGACAAACCCAAAATACCTCAAGATCTTTCTCTATGTATCTTGATGCCAATGACATAAGATGCCTTACCCATATCTTTCATATCAAAATTCTTTGAGAGAAATTATTTCACCTCATATAGCAAACCCATATCATTAGTCGCAAGTAAAATGTCTTCCACGTATAACACAAGAAAACAAGTCTCACTCCCACTAACCTTCTGGTATAAACATTGGTCCATTATATTTTCTTCAAATCCAAATAAAGAGATAACCTTATGGAATTTTAAATACCACTACCGGGAGGCTTTTTTTAATCCATATATGGATTTATTAAGCTTGCAAACTAAATGTTCACCATTACTAGAGGAGAATCCTTCAGGTTGTTTCATGTAAACCTCTTCCTCTAGTTCACCATTAAGGAACGCCGTTTTCACATTCATTTGATGTAACTCAAGATCAAAATGAGCTACCAATGACATGATTACACGAAGAGAATCTTTCTTAGATATAGGAGAAAATGTCTCCATCTAGTCGATTCCTTCCCTTTGAGTGAACCCTTTCACAACAAGTCTTGCCTTATGTCTCTCAGTGTTGCCTTATGAGTCTTTCTTTGTCTTAAATACTCATTTACATCCAATGGATTTCATACCATTGGGTAACTCAATGAGATCCCAAACTTGGTTAGACGTCGTAGAATCTAACTCATCTTTCATAGCATTGTACCACAGGTCCGATTCCTTAGAACTAATGGTCTGTGAAAACATTTCAGGATCATTTTTGGCTCTAATATTGTAATCTGACTCTTGTAGATACACTATACAATCACTAGGTATTGCTGACCTTCTAACCCTAGTCGATCTTCTCAATATTGTATCATCATCCTCATAAAGAACCTATTGCTCAACTTGTTCTCTAATTGGTTGCTTAACAATTTCTAGTTATTCCTTATATACATCTTGATCTACTAGATTAGTATTAATAGCCTGCAAAACTTCAGTAACTGGTTGTCCAACACCCGTCTGAACTTGAGGGCTATAAATGACAATCAATCTATCACTTAAACTAGAGGGTTAAGCTTCACAATGGCCTTTTTCAGAAACTATGTTTGGAAAATGACAACTCCCACTAATCAAGTCATTCTTAAGAAATTTTGCATTTCTTGATTCCATAATTCTAGTGCTATGAGATGGACAGTAAAATCTATACCCCTTAGACCTTTTAACATATCCAATGAAATACCTATTAATGGTCCTTGGTTCTAGCTTCTTCTCCTGTGAGTTATAAATTCTCACTTCAGACAGGCTTCCTCAAACTCGTATATGTCTTAAACTTAGTTTCCAACCCTTTAATAACTTGAAAGGTGTCTTTGAGACAGCTTTGGTTGGAACTCAGTTTAATATATACACTGCTATCTTTAGAGATTTAGTCCATAAGAATTAAGGAAGTTTTGTATTACTCCTCATACTTCTTACCATGTCCATTAATGTTCAGTTTCTTAATGGAGAACCAGGCATAGTGTATTGGGCAACAATCCCATGCTCCTAAAGAAACTTCGCAAAAGGACCAGCACTTGTCCACTTTCAGTGTATCTACCATAGTACTCTCCACCTCTATATGAGCTCATGATTTTAATCAATTTTCCACATTGATTCTCTACTTCGACCTTAAACGTCTTAAAGGCATCCAAAGCTTTGTTTTTAGAAAAAAGTAAGTAGAGATACATATATCGCGAATAATCGTCTATGAAGGTGATAAAGTATTTTGGGCTATTTACATCTATATCATGACAACAAATATCTGTATGTATGATTTCTAACAGGTTTGTACTCCTCTTGGTACCCCTTTTAGACTTGTTAGTTTGCTTACCCTTAATGCAATCCACGCAAGTCTCATAGTCAGCAAAATCCAAAGTACTAAGTACCCCTTCATTTATTAATCTCTTAATTCTCTCAATAGACATGTGTCCTAATCTATGCTGCTACAACATAGAGGATTCTTCATTCACAACACATCATTTTAATCCAGCAGTGACATGCATCGAACTATAGGCATCATCATTTTGCAATTGAATGGAATAAAGACCATCAGATAATGTACCATAACTATAACTTTAGATCCATTACATAAACTAAAACTAGAATCTGAAAACTTAAACAAAAAACTAAACGGTACAAGTCTTGATACATAAATCAAATTTCTAAAGAAATTTAGAACATAAAAGGTCTTTTCCAATCACAAAATAAAGCCACTGCTCAAATCCAAACTACAAGTGCCAATGGCTTCCACATATGAACTTTTCTTGCTTCTTGAATAGATGAATTGTTCACTTCCCACCGGCTTCCTTAGGTTTTACATACCCTGTAAGATATTTGAAACATGGATCGTAGAACCAGAGTCAATCCTCCATGTGTTATGATTAACATTAACCATGTTAGATTCATAAAAAAAATAAAATAAATTTGAGTACTTTCTTTTCAAGCCAGATCTTGAATTTAACACAGTCTTTCTTCATGTGCCCTTTCTTCTTGCAGAAGAAACTGAGGGTAAAATTTCCCTTTTCCCTTATTTTTGACATCATCCTGTCCCTTCTTTCCTGAAATGGTCAAATTGACTCTTTCACCCTTTTCCATTAACAACCTCTCCTCTTCTTGTACACACATGGTCAACAGCTCATTAATCGACCACTTGTCCTTATGTGTGTTAGAAGAAATCTTGAAAGGACCGTATTGTTGAGGCAAAGTGCACAGAATGTAATGCACCAGGAAAGATTCCGATATAGTAACCTCCAACATTTTTAGCTGAGCCGTTATGTCCCTCATATGCATGATCTGATCACAAACACCCTTTATTCCAGTGAGCCTCAAGGATGATAACTGAATAAACCAGGTGCTAGCAAGGGCCTTATCAAATGTAGCAAACTGCTTATCAATGGCCTTCAACAGATCTCTGACATTATTATGCTGTTTGACAGAACTACGAATACTAGTAGATATCTTAGTTTTTATGAACGTCATGGAGAGGCGATTAGAAGTCTCTCACTTTTCATAAACAGTAACAGCTTCTGGAGTGCTGGTCTTAGTCATACTCGGTGGTTCGTCCTTCCTAATAGCATTTTCTATATCCATCCAGCCCAAATGAAGTAGAATTCTCTCCTACCACACCTTAAAATTGTTACCTCTTAATTCAGGAATATCACACTTAATATCAGAAATATTAACTGTCTGAGTAACTGCAAATTAAGAAATAAAAATATATGCATGTTATATATTTTTCGAGGCCAATAATAATTCATGCTTTACCAATGTAAATCATGCTTCAACAGATGAATCTAGTAACATAAGACTTGCCTGTAGGCTAACGTTCTACTCAATTAGATTCATCTACAACTTTATGACAAAACTATTGAATTATGTTCCTTTTCTTAATTCCTGTGGGTAGATTAAGAAATATAATCCAATATTTTATCCTAATTAATCACACAAATATAACAAAATTTATGTGGGCAGATTTTATCATACCACGTGTGATTAATTAAAATTAATGATTTAATGTGATCTTAAAACTAAATATATAATTGTAATTAATTTGAGATGCTGAGGCTACTCCTAATTAATTAAAATCACATGATCACTAACATCATCTTAAGCTTTAAATTAAAGCCTAAGCATTTGCATTAATTAATAAATAATGCAAATAAATCAAATAACAATGCACAAATTATTTAATCTAATTTTGCATGTATAATGTTCACAAAAATTATACACACAAAATTTTCAATTAATCACATGTAATTTGTGCAAATAATTAAACAATTATAGTATGCATGTCAAAATTTAAAAATTCTAACATAAGGCACACATAATTAAAAAATTAATATTTTTCATAAAACATTAATACCAAAAATGATTTTATAATTAAAATCATAACGTAATGGATTAGGTCCTAATTAACCCAATTAATCACTAAAATTAACAAAATTAATATTAATATTAAAAAGGAAAAATAAAATCGCAGTCATCTTCAACCTCCAACTGGATCGGGTAGGACCTGGTTGGAACCCATAGAGCTTCGGTAGTTTCGGCGACCAGAAGATGCCAAAAATTAAACGAAGGGTAGCAATGGGATGAGAGCGACCAGGTGATGAGCACGAGACGTTGCAAAACTGACCATACAAAGCTCCATAAATGGCAACGTTTGAAGCCTCGCGTACGACCATCGTTGTCCTTCCTCTTTACATGGTTTTGTCACTGTCGAGCGCTCCATGGAGCACAAAAACACGACTCTAATGTTCCTAACATGTACAAAACTTGAAAAAAATTTAACAGGATCATGACAGAAATTCAACAAAACAGAGTATAACAGAGACAATATTTCCACGGTTCATAAGCAAGGCAAAGACATCACTAAAGCTTTGATAGGAAATGAAATAATACACAAAAACATGGCATGCATCTAATACAACAATATTTATGTAAAAGATATATGCATATTATCCAACAGAAGCATAATCAAAATGAAAATACCTCCAGTAATTGCCCACCAATGATCCTCTTTGTCTCTGAGTTTTGAATCTTTTATCCTCTTCTATTTGCACGAAAATGGTGTATGCTTAGTGCTTAGTAAGGATAGGGACCCAAAAAAATATTTATAAATGTCTCCATACCTTTGCCCATCATAAAGGAGAAAGCTCGGGAGTATTGGCGATAACGTGTGCATGTGTAGAGGGTTAATGCATTAAATGGACCATAACATGAATCTTAAGGAAGGTTAGGTAAAATTTAAAAATCTTACATTTCATTCATAAATTTATCCAGAAGATGAGTCATTGTGTTTTTTGAGGAAAATAACAAACTTAGTTTATCAAGGAATAAGGTTTCTTCTTCCCATGTTTGCTTAATTGAACCATACATAGATCATGGAATAAAGTTTCTTTACATTAGGTTACTAGTCCACACGCAACATATCCTTTGATGTATATATGAAAAAGTTACTCTTAATCTATACGCCCATTACTAGAAGAAAGGAATTGAGTTGTTGGAGCAATTATGTTGCATATTATTAAGGAATATCTTATTTTGTATTAATTTTTCTATAAATAGCCCCATCTTTTATACTTTTTCAACTTTTTAATTTAATAAAAACATAAGAGTTTGAACAATCTAGATCAATTAATTATTGTTTAGTATAAACTTATCATTTAGTTTCCTTATTATCTTTCTTTTAATATTTGCATATAGTGGTTTATCATGTGTGGAGAATTCTAGTCTAAGTTTAGGAATGGATCTAATATTGAGTTAGGGTTAATAAGATGTAGGAATATAGTTATAGAAGATGAGGAGCCTAATGGAGTGATGAATGATCAATTACTCTTTAAGTTTGTCTTTAGCCTCATTTAGGATTTTGAAGCTGAAAAATATGAATTCAACATTAGAATGGACCTAAGAAATATGGGATTAGAGTTCGCTTTTTATTTTTCTATAATAAATAAGAAATAACAAACTTATGGGAGAGAAAACTTTTATAGGCCTAGTGAAATACCATAACAAAATTAGGGTAACTCATCACTTAATCATCTTAAATTATATTCTCTTATAAATATTTTTCAACTTACGTAATGATATTAACTACCTAAAAAGTAAATTCAATTAAAATACAAACACTTGAATATGCATGCACATATGGTAAATTGAGAACAATAATCCATATGGCATTAATTAGTTGTAAATGTTGAACAATGCATACACATACCCCATAAACTATGAAACATGTACTCCTAAATTTACTCCTTGTTATACATTTGTATATGTAGTATATGGCATGCAATAAGTGATTGACCTTTTTTTTCTTGCAACGCTCTATATAAGAGATTGTTGTATCTTGTAAAAGGATGACATTGTAGTTCCTTTTATTTATCCTTCATCCATTTCTCCCTTTTCATTCTTTCCATTAATTGATTTTTATTTCCTTACCTGATTTCTTGCTCCTGTAATTTCTCAATTCATGTACTAAAATTCTAGCATTTGGTATCAGAGTCTAGGCTATTATCAAAGGGGCACCATTTCAATACTTCCTTATACTATAAAGTACAAAGTTCTCCTTTGAACAATTTTTCTTTAACCACTTGTACAAATTTCTCATTAAAATTTTATGCACTATTTTATTTCTTATTTATCCAAATACAAATTAAACCCAATAGCGTAACCTAAAAAAAAATCAACATCTTATTCCCATATTGGCCAAAGAGAATTATGATTGTTAAAGCATTAAATTGAAAATGTAGCTTCATACTTTTAAGTTGTGAAAGAGATAAAATTTGCAAATCTCGATGGTATAATCACTATTAGTTGCTAGAATCAATTTAACCATTTAATTATAGTATAATTCACAAAGGACACACCTATAATAATGCCAAATTTACATCTTAATACTATAAAAGAGTGCTCCAGAAAGGATGCAAAAGTTTTATTTGGTATCCACAACGTTATTATTGAATCCAAAGAATCCACAAAGTTAGGATTTTGAGAATCTAAACTCTCCAATTGAATTTTATAAATCTCAAAATGAAGGAAGCAGAAGCATTAAGCGCTACTCCTAAAGAGTTATAGAGGCAATGAACCAGCTAACGGTGTATGGAAACAATTTGACTCATCAAAGAGTAACTGAAAAATTCCTAGTCAATCTAACTAGAAAATTCGATGTTGTGGCCATAATCATCAACAAGAAAAAAGATTTGTCAGAATTGACCTTCACTGAAGTTATGGGTTCCCTTTAAGTTAAGGAGTAGCAAATCTCTAGGAGGATTGAGACAATTATTAAGAATATAAGTTTAAACATAAGAATTGGAGTTTAAACTTGAAAATATAATAATATTAAAGGTAAATAAGGCCAAAATTCAAACATATGTAGCATTAAGGAAGAAAAAAGAAGGATAATTCCATCTTTAAGCATTTGTAAGAAAACAAATAACCTAAAAATATGTTTGGGTGAAAAAAGATTCCAATGTAATGCATGCAAGAAATTTGGTCACATAGTCTAAAATTGTAAATTAGAAAGCCAATAAAATTAGTAATATATGAGAGACGAAGGAAGGTGAGGATAAGATATTTTATGCCAACTAGGATAATACAATATAAAAAGATGAAGATGTTTGGGTTAATGATAGTGGCTATAACAACCATATGTCTAAAAATTCATCTTATCAATACTTAGCTTGATACAAGGATCAAGACTTCATTGAAGATAAGTAATGGAGCCCTAATATAGTCTAAAAAATGCAAAATAGCAATCTAAACTAAGAGAGTATATAAATATTTCCTCTATATACTATTACTAAATCAAAATTTGCTGAGTGTTCCTTTAATGATACAAAATGGATATTCAGTGCACCTTCAAGGAAACACTTGTGCAATTTTTAATCCTTAATAACATTAAAAAAATAGATTCTTGATAAAATTGTAGTAGATTATGAAAAGAATTATGCGAACCAATTGCGCCTTACAACGCTCGTTGTGAGATAAAAGATTTAAATACTGTATCCTCTAAAGTTTGAAGCTGCTTTCACAAAATAATATATTGAAAGATTTGAGTGCCATAAAAAAGTGTAAAGGAATACGTGAATGTTTCCAACTTGGAGAGATGAAAAAGAAATTCATTTTATTTATGAGAGTTATGAAGAGCTTTGGAACTATTATGACTTATTCACACTAATGTGCTTGGTCCAATGAAAATAAACATTGAATAACTAGTAGTTCACATTATTTATTAGTAATTACTCTAGAATGACTTAGGTATACTTCATGAAGGAGACATATGAAGTCCTTGATATTTTCTAGAAATTTAAGAACATGGTGGAAAATAAATCAGGTTGCAAACTCAAGACCCTTAATAGTGACAATGGCACATAATACTCTTAATCCATGTTGGATGCATCAGAAAATTCTACACACTAAGATTTATAGTAGCAGTGAGTAAGGATCGTATCAACAAAGAGTGTTTATGTAGCTTCTGCAATGAAAGAAATTGGTGTTTATGTTATGGGGGTTTTGTTTTGATTTGAAGAAAAAATAAAGTGAAATTAAACGAACAAAAGCAAATTAAAGAAAACAGACAAAAAAAAGTGACAAATGGGTTTGGAATCCAGTAATTGGTTCAATCTCAGCCTATAGACAATTAAACATACTTCATTGAATTATTGTTTTGATACATCTCTTAGAAACTGTCATTTGTAATTTAACAATAAGTTCTATTAACCTAAGTTTTTAATTTGATTGTGCTTAATTAAAATAAGCTCATTTAAATATAACTATCGAACAACCTAATACAAGATCTTTAGATTTAATAGGAAAGCCGTAATTTGAGTTAGGAAAACCTACAAATCAATGCAAAAATCATATAAGCTTGAATCATTTAATCAAGGTTACATTATCCCTAATGATTTGACATCATTAGTTGCCATAAATGAATTGTATTCAAGATTCTAGCAATGGGTTTTTTATATATAAAAACATCCTAATGAACTCGTTTAGATCATCTTTATACAAATACCCAAATTAGTAAACATAGGATAACATAAACAATCCCTAAAGAGAGAATGATTCAACATTATACAATGAACAAGTGCTCAAATGTTACGCTAGGCTTCGATTTCACCTCCAAACTAGATTGAGGAAGCTTAGACCTCTATGGGTCTCCAAAGCATGCGTGCTCTCCCCTCTTTTTCTTTCAAAACCAATCTATGTTATGTTTGGCCACTCATATATCATTTTATATTAAAATTTAAGGTACTGTGGAGTCACACGGTTGGATACATGGCTGTGTATCCAGCTGTGTATAACATAAAAGTGTGCATTTTTTGAATATATATACGGCCGTGTATCTCCCAATTCATCTTGAATGCTTCATTTTCTTGCCTTTTCTTGTCCCATCTTCACTCTAATCTTTCTACTTCTTGTGCCACATTGACAATTGGGTATGAACATCCAGAGGATGGCTTAAAAAATGTACTTTTAACTCACTTTAGTTCTTATGCTTCCAAATTGTACCTAATACCAAATATAAACCAAAATGAGTTTCTTAAACATTTCATAACATTAATCACTATTTAAACACTGATTATAAATTCCATCAATGTAGTTGAGGATGAAATGATTTATTAAATCCTATGTGACTTCATGCTTTCGCAGTTCATCAACAGGTGGATACATTCAATTGCTTATTCCAATTTGGATATAAGCCATCCTTGGGATCTGAATGGTAGAATCTTTGAAATTATTAGCTCTTGTAAAGATGGGATAAGTGCTAAATACTTTAAGAAATATTTCTCGGTCCTTGGTAAATCTGTCTTTGTAGTTTTTTACAGCTTGGATAAATCCAACAGGGAATTTTGCTAGGATGTGTAAGGTGGTTAGGTAAATAGTGTCTATTAAACCATTATAAAAAATAAAAAGGTGGTTAATGGTTTTGCTTTAGGAAAAATGATTGCTTTTGGTCCAAAACATCCTCTGTTTTGTGGATAATACTGAAATTGTTTATGAGCTTTAGTCCATTTGTTTAATGCTTGGAAGCATTCATAAAAAACATCAGGAGTAGTTCTTTTCATTTCTTCCTTGAGAGCTCTAGTTGGTAGGACATTGATTCTATCCATATTGATTGGTTTTCCATGTTGTTTCATTTTGGGTTCACTGGCTAGTTTTTCTAGGACTTGCTTATATTGGGGTTTTAAGACTGGATTTTTGAATTCAGTTAAGGCTTTTCTGCTTCGGCTTTGGTATTATAGGCTCTATGGATAATAGATTATTTTCCTGTGATGTGTAGAGAGGCTTTATGCCATTCATCATAGAGGCCTGCCATGGGTCCATTAAATATAACATAGGTTTTGTTTTCTTTGTGATCTTCTCATTTTTGGGCTATAATAGGTGTTGTAGGGGTAGATTGGCTAATAGAAGGAGTAACTATTTGTGTTATCTACCATGGAGTAATAAGTTGAATGGTTAAGGTTGTTGGAGCTTGTGTTATCTGTTTTTCCAATAGTTGGATAGTAGATCTTAACTGAATAATCTCCTTTGGGACTATTCCAACTTGCTATTGTAGCTCTAATAATTCTACTTCTTTTTTATTTAGTGAGTCCTTCAAACTAGTGATAGCTTCTTCCGTTCTCGAGTTAGTGTATGTGCAAGACTGTTATATTATAATTGGTTTTTATATTCCAACTTGCTATTGTAGCTCTAATAATTAATTAGCCTTGATTATAATTGGTTTTTATATTATATTTTTTAAATCCACATAGATACTTGGAATCTGTTTGAATAAGAATATTGACTGGTAATGAATCTACCTTCCATTTGTGTAATGTTTTTAAACATGCTAATGTTTCCTTTTCATGAATAGGGTTTTTCCTTTCAGTGGGATTAAATGTCCCATTGATATATTTACATAAAAGATATTTCCTTAAGTTGATTGGTTTTGCCAAAAGACAGTCAGCCCATGTATCCATGCTTGCATCAATTTGCACAAGCAATGTGTCCTTCGAAGAATAATTGTATAATTTAGGTAACTTTGTACAAAGAGCTTTTAATGCTTTCACAGTAGTTGTATCTTCATTAGTCCATGACCATTATTTTGTGGTACTACATTTTAATTGTAAAGAATTTCTTTCTTTAGCTAGATCTTTTAAAAATCCTAGGTCAGAAATATAGTTTAATAATCCTAAAAATTTTTGTGCTTCGGTTATATTTTTTAATTTATTAGGAAATTTTTTAATTTTTCAAGAATGTTTGGTTGTAATTTTAAATAGCCATTATAAAATTCTATCCTAAATACTCTATATTGTGTAATTTTATTTTATTTTTCTTACTGAGAATTAATCCTTTTTTATGACATTTATTTGATGGTTAAATTATTGATGTTCTAAAAGCTGATTTTGTGTATTTTACCCAAAACTCAAGTTTTGGGTAGCAAAGTGGTATCAGAGCCTTCTTCTTCCTAAGATAAAACGATTACATTAATAAAACCATGGCGAATATGATTTATGACCAAGACCAAAACAATATAATAAGTGACCAAGAGGATATAATCCAAGCAAACGAACATATAAATATTGAATCTGATATTAAAAATCAATTGAATGAAATAACTCAACTAATTAATAAATTAATGCTAACCAATATTAACAAACCAATTGAAACTTTAAAACCTATAACTGATAAAGATGAAATTATTTATGGATATGAATCTGACCAAGATATTTATACTAATCAACATAAACCAGAAGAACAATTTAAATCTAGTCAAAGTGGAAAAAAACAAAAAACAAAATCAACAAAAGTATAATTGGGATTATAAACCTATTAAATCAGAATAAGAATTAAATCATTTTGGTTATTACAGAAAAAATAACAAAATTTGAAAATTTGCTACAAATTCTCAATTTAGATTGTGTAATAGAACCAGAAAAATTATTATTAGAATGGTCAAATAAACTACCACTAGTTATACAAATATAAAAACCATTTGAAGGAGTTAATAATATAAGTACTTTATGGAATTTTATTACTTATAAAACTACTAGCATAGTATTAGATTTTTTATTAGATAATGAAATACAAATAAAAAATACAACTGATTATCCAAACGCAATCGAACTAGTTAACACTTTTAAAGTAGTAGTAAATGAAATTTACAAAGAATTTATAGGAAAAGACATTATTTCATACAAACAAGAAATTGAAAATGAAGAAAGAAAAAACACTTTCTGGCATTTAAACAATATGTGAATTTGTGACATTTGTTATTTAGATGAATATATTTGTGAATTTAAAAAATACTATTATAAATTAACTTGAAGAGAACAAGAAATGTACATACAAATATTTATCCAAAAACTACCTTAGCTTATAAATAAAACCATAGAAGAACAATTTTTAGAAAAACAAAATAAAAATATTGTTGCTTATAATTTAGGAGGAGCAATTACAATTACTAAAGAAGTAATAACACAAAAATGTCTAGAAACAAAATTACATAAAACATTAAGACACAAAGATATTCAATTATGTTGTTCAAAATATTCAGAAGTATCACAACAATACGGATGTGATAAACAATCTCAAATCTTTAGAAAACATTGAAAATATAAAAAATACAAATGGCATAAATATCCATCTCAACGATTTAAACCATATAAAAAATTTAAACCCTATAATAAATATTTTAGAAGAAAAGCTTATCGAAAATATAAACCCAAAAAGAAATATTGCCCTAAAAATAAGAAAAAGTGTAGATGTTGGCTATGTAAAGAAAAAGGTCATTATGCAAATAATTGTCCAAAAAGAAATCAAAATAAATTTAAAGAAAAAATTAAATTTAAATTCAACAATAAAATATAACTTAGAACCAATCGAATCAGATTATGAAACTAATTCAACTATTTCATCTATCTATCATTATCAAAGCTCAGAATCAACATCAACAACTAAATCTGAATACAACTTTTATTCAAGTACAGATTCAAAATAAAAAACACAATGCCTATATAGATACCGGAGCAACTATTTGTATAACATCTAAAACATTATTAAACAATTGGAAGAGACTTAACAAACCATTAGAAATATGAATAGTAGATGGAAGTATAAAATCTATATGGCACATAAGCTACTATAATAATATAATTATTGAAAATTATACTTTTATTGTCCCTTTTATTTATCAGCAAGAATCAGGATTACCACTAATTCTAGGCAACAATTTTATTAAATTATATAATCCATTTTGTCAGTATCTACACTATATACCATTAAAAACACCAATAATAAAATCAGTAAATAAAAAATCTGTTATTCTTAAAATTCCTATTTATCATATCACTTGTTATAAAAATTTACAATTAGTAACTGAAAAACTTAATCAATTACAATTTGATTTACTTAATAACATAACCTTATACATTGAAATCGAAACCTTAATAGACAAAGTATGTAGTGGAAACCCATTAAATCCAATTAAAAATAATAATAACCAATTAATTGAAATAAAATTAAAAGATCCTACATAAGAAATTAAGATTAAAAATAATATTCCTTATACACAACAAGACGTACAAGAATTCTTGAGTGAATGTGCTGAATTATTCCAAAAACAATTAATTTCACCTAGTACAAGTAAACATTTAGCACCAGCATTTTATGTTAATAATTATTCTAGACAAAAATGAGGAAAAAGAAGAATGGTAATTAATTATAAAGAATTAAATAAAGCTACCATAGGAGATGCTTATAAATTACCTCAAAAAGATTATATCATCATTAGATTATAAGGATGTCATTGGTTTACAACTTTATATGCAAAATCAGGATATTCGCAATTAAAATTACATGAAAACAGAAAACCTTTAATTGCTTTTACATGTCCCCCTCAAAAACATTATCAATAGAATGTATTACCTTTTGGCTTAAAGCAAGCTCCTGGAATATATCAAAGATTTATGGATAATAATTTAGAAGGATTAGATGAATTTTCCTTAGCCTACATTGATGAGATTATTATCTTTTCAAATAAAGATAAAGATGATCATTTAAAGAAAGTTAAAATTGTTTTAAATAGATGTCATCAAAAGGATTAGTTAATCGTAGGTTAACATCAAGCTCTATGAATCCTAGGTTTTCCTTAGGTTGTGTTTAATTAAAACAAGCCCTTAGGTCATGTTTTGCTTCAATTGCACCTCTTAACCAGATTGTGGAAGCTTTGCCCTCCATGGGTCTCCAAAGAATGTGTGCTCTGCCCCTCCTTTTCTTCCAAAATGGTTCCATGTTATGTTTGGTCACTTAAATGTCTTTTTGTCTTAAAAATTGGGGTTTTGGGGAGTCACATTGTTATATGCACATGTCCATGTATCCAACAATGTATTTTATAAAAATGTACATCTTTTGAATACATACATGGTCATGTAAATCTCATCTTGAATGCTTCATTTTCTTGCGTTTTCTTGCCCCATCTTCACTTTAATCTTTCTCTTTCTTGTTCCACAATGACAATTGAGTGTGAACACCAAAAGGATGACTTAAAGGATGTACTTT
The DNA here is from genome assembly GCA_027563595.1 of Erythroxylum suave. NCBI lineage: Eukaryota > Viridiplantae > Streptophyta > Magnoliopsida > Malpighiales > Erythroxylaceae > Erythroxylum > Erythroxylum suave. The sequence continues at coordinate 22,275,393 of JAOSBN010000008.1, read as the reverse complement.
TAACTCACTTTAGCTCTTGTACTTCCAAATTGTACCTAAAACTAAATTATTTGTGACATCTTCTAATTCTATAGGTAATAGAAAAATCCATGGCCTAAGAAAAAATTGTAACTCATTGTGTCCAAAGGCATGAAAACATATATAAAGTATCAAAATTCTAATTTTTTGGGCGATTTGTGTAAATTTTACACTTTAGACACATCTTTTTTCTACAAATGTTAAGGTCTTTGGGAGGTCTTAGAACCCTTAACAGGCCAATTATATGGTTGTTTTCATCAAATAATCCATATCTAGTCTTCATATTAATATATCAAGTTGTTGAAAAAAATCAAGATTTACATATAGATTTATTTCTATTATGTTTTCTTTATTTTTGTCTATTTTTTATTTTATTACGACTTTTCTATGTTTTGATAGGGGAGAACTATTTTTTAACTTTTTCATGTATTGAAAATTTTAATTTATGAATGAGTCATATTTTTTGCAATTATCTTTAAATAATCTTAATACATGATTTAATGATGTTAGTGACTGGATATTACATTAATGTACTTATGGATACCTTAAGAGAACTTGTCTTTAAGTATACCACAAATTTGGTACAAATTGGTTAAACAAGGTGCATGAGAGAGATCTGTATGACCTTTCTAATGTTAAGGTAAAACCTTTTATAGGATTGTACAGATCTAAACACATTAAAAGGAGTATTAACAATAGTAGATATATGAGTTAACTAGTTAGAGACTATATGGTTATAACTTGAGATAGTGTAATTTTAGTGTTTAGAAGATCTTGCCTGTCTAGTTCTATTCTAAGTTATTCGTTTCATAAAATAAAAAGTAATTTTTAAGGAAATACTTATCTAATTATTGATTTTTTATTAAGTTATCTTTTGATAATTTTCCTTAATATTGATTCTGTTGGCTACCTATTTAGACTTTAGTTTGTTTTTATTTCTTTATTCAAAATTAAAAGCACTCTTTCATTTATTGTATTTTAAAATAGTTAGTACTTTTACATTTTCTAATTCACATTGCTTCCTTGAGGAATCTACCCCTACTCATTATTGTATTACTAGCTAATGAAAAGTACTCTTGCCTTAGTCATACGCAATAAATTAGTAATAGGAAATTTTATAACTTAGATAGAGAAGATAGTTTATAAGACATACTTAATAGTTATTGGGGCCATTGTTCGGGAAGCAATTGGTTTCTATAAGAACCATTGAATATTTTTCTATCTTGCATAATTAGCTCCATAGGCAATAATTACAAGAGTTTTAGCATTAAAAGGAGGATAATCACGATGATTTAGTTAAATTTTGATTGTTTTGTGATTCAGTTAGTTCATTTATATAAATTAGGGCATTAAAAACTAAACTGCTTTTATTTTAATTCAATTATTTGAAATAGATGCTTAGTGTGCATAATGACACTTTTGTGTAAATATACATATTTTTAGTTAGAATTGGATCATTTTCAGGCATTTTAGCATCTTATAGAAAAATAAAAAAAGTAAAAGTGTGTGAATAAGTAAGTATAAATAAATTCATTCCATTGGATTTAACCTAAGTTTAAAAGTTTAAAGTTAAAGATTGCTACTAATAGCTATTTTAATCATTGGTATAATTGAGTACCCATAAGTACTCATGGTAAGATTTTTACTTCCACTTTAAAAGTTAGGAGACATTTCAAATAATCCTCTAGTGCTTATTATTATTTTAATAATAAGTGTTTTATTTTTAATTATCTAGAGTTATTAAAATATTTAAAACAAAAACTTCTTACTCATTTATATCTAATTTATCTATTAGGTGAAATTATATGGATTAAGTGATGTTTGAAAAATTATTGGATTAAATTGACTTGATTTATGACTTACTGTAAGCATCTAAATACCTAACTAGTTGATAAATGATGTAATTATGGAAATCTTAATGAAGACCAGCTTTTCTTCTTTCAGTTCATTGGTAAGACAACAACTTTGGAAATCATTGAAGCAGGGTCATGGCACTTCAACAACCTACTGATCTTCCTTCAGATGTGGTAGCTAGGCATTAAGCTTATTGAAGTGAAACATAAATAGATTCCTATTTAGGTAAATTTTGATAAGATCCCCCTGGAGTATTGGTCCACTAATGTCCTAAGTTATTTAGCTAGCTACATCAACAAACT
>JAOSBN010000008.1:22254811-22270239 GCA_027563595.1 Erythroxylum suave | reverse complement strand
TTGTAATTAAAATTATGGATCATATTAATTACAAATTTTTAATTTACTCAAGTTATTTATTAGTTATTATAAGATACAATTGATAATTAATTATAGCAACATAAAAGTGAATAATTATGATATAATAAAGTTATTGGATGTATGTAATGGTATGATTAAATAGGACATTTAATTAAAAATTTATATGTAAAGTTAATAAGTTAATAGTTATAGTTAATCTATTATCTTTTATATTAATTACAAATTTTTAATTTATTTAAGTTATTTATTAATTATTATAAGATAGAATTGATAATTAACTATAACAACATATAAGTGATTAATTATATGATATAATAAAGTTATTGGATGTATATAATGGTATAATTAATTATGATATTTAATTAGAAATTTATTTGAAAAGTTAATAAGTTAATAGTTGTAGTTAAAATTATGAATTACATTAATTACAAATTTTTAATTTACTTAAATTAATTATTAGTTATTATAAGATAGAATTGATAATTAATTATAGAAAGGTATAAGTGATTAATTATGATATAATAAAGTTATTGGATGTATGCAATGGTATAATTAATTAGGACATTCAATTAAAATTTTATATGAAAAGTTGATAAGTTAATAGTTGTAGTTAAAATTATGAATTACATTAATTACACATTTTTAATTTACTTAAATTATTTATTAGTTATTATAAAATAGAATTGATAATTAATTATAGCAACATATAAGTGATCAATTATGATATAATAAAGTTATTGGATATATGTAATGGTATGATTAATTAGGACATTTAATTAGAAATTTATATGAAAAGTTAATAAGTTAATAGTTATATTTAATCTATTATCTTTTACATTAATTACAAATTTTTAATTTACTTAAGCTATTTATTAATTATTATAAGATAGAATTGATAATTAATTATAGCAATATATAAGTGATTAATTATAATATAATCAAGTTATTGAGATGCATGTATTGGTATGATTAATTAGGACATTTACTTCAATTAATTAGAAATTTATAAAGTTAATAAGTAAATAGTTATAGTTAAAATTATGAATTAAATTAACTACAAATTTTTAATTTACTTAAGTTAATATATAAAAATTATTAAATTAATAAAGTAGTGAGTGGAACGCGGGCCCGGCCCCTGGGTCGGTTTGATCCGCGAAACCCGTTGACCATGGACCAGGCTGAAGTTGACACCTCTAATTGGTGCTATTACATAGGCTTTGAATGGTATACTAAAAGTATTAAATATATAAGGTTATTGCTTTTTTATAAGCTAATTTTATTAAAATTTGAACTTTTATTAGGTAGTTACCATCTAGGTCAAGCTTTAAATGGTTTGGTGAACTTCAACTACATTAATTGTAAGTTAGATCATAATAAGTTGTTTTGGTCCCTAATTACCACCTAACCTAGGTCAAGCTTAGGCTTTAAATAGCTCAATGGTGAGCCTTAGTTGCATGTAAGTTCTATGCCGCAAATGGTCCGTTCAAAGCTTTGTCTGTTTCCAAATTTAATCTCCCGATTGCGAAAAGAGGTATGTCCGCTAGGAAACAAAAACCTGCCTTCATCTTTCTGCAGTACTTTGTGCTCGATTTGTCTTATCCAACCATCTCCGAATCCACAAGCAGACATGGATTTGTCCAACAGCTACCTCAACCTCATTTCGTATCATTTAACCTAATCGCCTTGATATATCTCTAATCTGTTCCATTTTATACATACCTCTCTATAACCCAGGAACAGAGAAATGCAAGAACTCTAAATATTGCTTGTAGTTTTTGTCTTTAACCATCATTTCTCCTACGATGAGTACACTCTCCCAAGTCTATGGAGACCATCCAGTCCATCTCCGCCATATAATCCCCCTCGACTTTGACTCTGTCCAGACGCTGCCGGATTCCCACATTTGGCCTAAAGTGGACGACCATTTTGAATCATCCGACGACGGGTTATTGATGATACCATCCATCAACTTGAAAGACCCTGAAGCCCAGAAGTTAATAACGCATGCATGTGAGACATGGGGTGTGTTCCAGGTCACAGACCACGGGGTTCCATTGAATCTACTGGATGAAGTTGAGTTTCAGGCGAGAAGACTCTTCTCTCTTCCGGCTAGGCAAAAACTGAAGGCCCTAAGATCTATTGGAGGAGCCACCGGCTATGGCATAGCTCGCTTATCTCAATTCTTCAACACGTGTATGTGGCATGAAGGTTTTACTATCATCGGTTCCCCTATTGATCACGTTAGACAACTATGGCCTCATGATTATCGAAGATTTTGGTAAGTTCATGCACTTCCATGCACGTAGTGGCATGTCAGCAAAGTACTTCATGTTAGGGTTGGCATTCAGTACAACAATTGATAGGTTTTGAGTTCACAAACGTACGCTTACGTAGAAGCATAGATTCATTGGTCATGGTTCCAGATGCAAAATTGAAACTTAAGACATCTCAAGTGGGTTACATCCCTAACAGATAATGGTCTTGTTTCCACCTACAATACTCTATCCAGTAAGCAATTGGTGAGGATACTTGTGGAACATTTTCTTTTTCGTTTCACATGTAAGAAACTATCTCCAGATGGTATAAAATAATAATAGAAATTCAGAATGTTTAAGTCTTTTGTTCTAATTTAAGAAAATTTGAAGGGTAAAGCTCATTGAAGAGATATTTCTCTAAATTTGAAGAGCTAATGGATTGGAAAGGGAAACCACAAATCTATTTAGGTAAATTGATGGTTTCATTTTTTCTATGAACGGATCCTGAAACTTAGCTTTAAGGTTTTGATCATTAATTATCTAGGCGAAGTTAGCTGCTCACAGAAACAGTAACCTATCTTCTCTGCCAAATCTGACTGAATAGTTGTCCCTATTTAAATACGTGACAGCGGCGTAATGGAAGATTATCAGAAGAAAATGAAGGAGCTATCAACCAGACTAATTGGTCTAATTATAGAAAACACGGGCATATCAGCAGAAGAAGTGAAAAGGGTCTTGTACAATATTGAAAGCCCCAGCTCTGCTCTACAGCTTAACTCGTATCCATTCTGTCCAGACCCAGATCGAGCCATGGGTCTAGCACCTCACACAGACACTTCTCTCTTGACCATTCTCCACCAGAGCAGCACCTGCGGTCTACAGACATTAAAAGAAGGCGTTGGGTGGGTTCTAGTCCGTCCAACAAGAGGAGCACTAGTAGTGAACATTGGCGATTTCTTACATATAATCTCAAATGCTCGCTTTCCCAGTGTTCTTCATCGTGTGATCATGAAAGAGCCCAGACACCGGTTGTCTGTGGCGTATTTTTATTGCCCACCGACGGGTTTCAACCTCACTCCTTTGGTTTTCAGTTCCGATGACGAACACGTTCCACAATATCGTGATGTGTCGGTTGCAGATTATATTGGGATCAAAGCCAAGAATCCTGGAAAAGCACTCTCTTTCATTAAACTCTGAAGAATGAAGTGACGATAATAGGGTACAATAGCATGTAGTTGATCAATGGTTCTTGCTGTTGGTAAAATGTTGTTGCAACGTAGTCAGCATAATAGGCATGCTTTAATTGGTTTCTAACTAGTGATATGTCGAGCAAGAAGCAAACTGGGACAATGATGGTGAGTAAAGCTCTAGGATGTTAACTTTTCTTGAATTACTTCCCTTGTATGGATTGCTATGTGTATATATTTTCTTCAAAGTTAACATGTTTTATCGTTTTGATCTAACAAGAAGGTTTATACAAGTATAGTAATCACATATACATAAGCTCCGTTAGTGTTCCAGAACTGAATGCGTCTTAGTACTCTATACAAGTCGACTGGAGCCTTTTGTTAACATTAAAATGTTTAAAATATCTTATCAAAGGAATTTGAATCATATTTTCATTCAACAATGAGGTCCATTAGCTTGGGAAGAAATTATTTCTTCTTCTTCTTCTTCTTCTTCTTCAAAGTTAATTGCATCCAGGAATCAACTTAATTAGATTTATTCATCCATGTTTGTATTGGCATACACTTTCTTGGCAAATGTTTTATCTTCATTCTCAATCATCGAAAAGTTTAGAAAAATAAAATTACGGAGCATATGAATTGAGGTTTTAGGTTTAGACTTTGAATTGTAAAACTCTTACCAAAGGTGTCCATAAGGGGAAAAAGATGTTTTAGCAGACTTCAACTTCAAATCTAAAAGGTTGGAAATAAACAATCAAAAATACAAAAGTTTTGTGGTAACTTACTTTCTAACCACTATTTAGTAACTTTATTGAAGGAGCATTACATATTTATTATGCATGCCATACTAACCCTACCATCGAATCATGCCGAGTCGATATATAAATTCACTATATATTCAAATGACAGATCTAGTACTTGTCATCTTATATCCAGCCAGAGGGTGGTTAGACCTAGATTAGCCTATATGTAACCCTTAATATATGACAGTGTGTTAGCAACTACAATGCCTGAGGAAAAATAGGCAAAAACAAATAATTAGCAGAGCTAGAGTAATATGTGATCTCACATTCAATGGCAATTTTGCCGAGGAGAAATTATCCGCACGATGCATAATTGTAACTACTGCTTTGTTTGCTTAGTCATATTTATCGACAATGTCTTATGCTTGCACGGAATATAATACCTAGTGATCTAAATCCTTTTCTTTCCCTTATTAATTAATCTACAAATCCTTTTATAAAAGATTAGAAATTAAATAGTTCTCATAAAATACGTCCATTAAATAAAAGATATGGAGGTAAGTGGGACCCTTAAAATCTCCTGTCCCATTAAACCTGTACCAACTCTGTTTCATTTAATCTCAACCATTTATTTATGTAGGACATAAATAGATGGTTGAGATTAAATCAAACATGGTTGGTACAGGTTTAATGAGATAAAGGATCGGTTCCACATAAATAGACGGTTGAGATTAAATAGGATAGAATTGGTACAGATTTAATGAGACAGAGGATCATGTCCCAACTGGGACATTGTATGTTATCATGTTTAGCTAGGATAATAGTTATTAATCATTGCATACATCTTTTCAGAACCTCGATGTTCCTATTGAACCGACAAATTGATTGGTACTTCAAATCTATCTTGACTAATAATAAGGGGCAGTCAACTGAGCTATATAATTTTAATTCATAAAAGATAATCCAAGTAATTCTCTTTTTCCATCGATAATCTCTGATGGAAGCAAAGGTAGGGTCCCTGGCACTATGACAATTTTGTAGTTATCAACAAAAACAAATAGTTAAATCTAATCTACGAATTTTCTAAATGTGGGGAAAGGCTAATATTACTAATGGAATTGAAGCAATCATGCAAGAGATTGAATTGTCTTCTTTAGGTCCAGAAAACAGAAGCAATCAGGGAAGCGTGTATTAAGAGACAGCGGGTGCCTGTTTAATGGCCCTACTTTAACTAACAACAAAAGGATTCCAAAAAGACAAATTAGAATTGTCTTAATGTCCCACCTTAACCAGCAGAGTAGATGATGAAGAAAAGGATGGGCTTCCTGCCATGTACAGAGACAAACAGAAGACATCTAAAAGTATCAAAGATTACGATCGAATTAATAATATGGTCCCTTCTTCTCATTGAAAACCATGCTTTTATTTTAATGCGACCCATATCCAAGCCGAATCGAGATAGATCATTTATTTTCTATTCCTTGATATCCTGCTTGTAATACGATCTTTTACTAATTTATGTTTGGTTATTAAATGGACTTCTCACATATTAAAGTGGTCTGCACTTACGAAAAATCCTTTTGTCCACCTTGTTAACGTACACTTTACAATGGAAATTAGTATCTGAAACAATTGTTCAGTATCTCATAGGTAAATTTTATTCTCTCTCCGGTGTAACGGTGATTATTTTGAGAAGATAACTTTCCCTCCGCCTGAGAGATTCATCAAGATTTGACCTCTTGCTTTTTCTTTTTTAACTATTGACGCAATTCCCAGGTAGTAATTAATTTTATTAAAATTATGGGACACTTTGGACATATTCATGTGTAGTGAATTTCTGTAAGTATGGGATGACATAGTCGCATCCTTACACACATGAAATGAAGGCACTATGAGTAGGTATAACTATATATCATGTAACGCGACACATAGCGTACCAATTTCAAACTTGGAGTTATGGAAACGGACAACACAAGGAGTTGCGACAGTGGTCGAAATTTCTGGGCGGTCATGTCTCCGATAGAATAACTCCAAAGAACAAGTGAATTAGAATCTTGGTAGCTCAACCTACGATTTGAATTTGGCTTCTGGACATGACAATATATCTATCCTAATTTTGTTCTTATCGTCAATGCTGAATGCGAGGCCTCTGGATTCGCAGCTTTGTCATTACAATGGAAACAGATGCTGCTTGTAGTGATAATATCTAAAATCCTTTGTAAGAAAAATTATCAATCCTTTGTAAGAAAAATTATCTTAATATAAAGATAAACAATAGAATCTTTCAAATATATAAATTACTAATCAAATTAAATCACTTACCTAAATTTAACTTTGAATCCATCAGCCTACAACAAGTTAGCCTTTTAGCTACTTTATTTTGATTATGTTTTAGAAATCGTAGCTAAAAATAAACAAAATCGTCGCTAAAAATAAATATTTAGTGACGATTTTGAAAATCATCACCAAAGGATAAGCTTTTAGTAATGCTTTATTAAAATCGTCACAATTTGATAAACCTTTAGCACCAATTCCTCGGTTAACCATTTGGCAAATAATGATTTTCAGAAATCGTCACCAATTGTTAATTTATAGTTTTATTTCATATAGATTGCTTTACTTTTAGCAATGATTTTACAAAATCGTCGCCAACTTTAGTGATGATTTTCAAAATCGCTGCACATAAGATATCACCAAAAATTAGGAGGGAATGTAAGCAATAAAGGACGCTTAAAAAAAATCCCTAACATCTCTCAACCTCTGCTAGTTTGCTCTCTTCAATGGTCTCTCGTATTTGGGTTAGCATTTTATTCTACAACTTGTTGCACTTTAGATTCAAAATAGGCGTTTTCCTAGTCTGAAGCAATAATTAGATTCGGTAATTGCAATTCATGGCAACTTTCATTCTCAGTTCTTAGTCAAACTTCTCTATGATTCCTACAATTTTCATCAGCAATGAACTGCCTGTACTGTTCTAGTAGAGACTACTGTCTCTCAATGTAACCCTACACCGTATAGGTCCAATGCAAAGGGCTCTGGTCCAATTGAGTCTTGGAATATATAACTGCAAGCTAATTTGCAAATTTTTTTACCTTATTAACATCTACTAATGGGAAATTACTTTTTTATAACTAGTTGCATTTCTGTCAGGCTAAGAATAATTGATGTTGTTATTATTACTCATTCTCATGCTGATGCCATTGGAGGTCTTTGTCATTAACACTTTCTAATGTTATTTTGATAATAAACAAATATAATTTAGTCTAACTCTAAATTTAATCCATAAGATGGTGTGAAATAATAAGATTTGAATGTTTATTTCTTGAAACGGTTTAGTATTTTTCTAATCCATTATATAGAAAATGCTACTGAACTTTACAGATTCTCATGAACAACATTGTCGCTTTACCTATTGCTATCAAGTACTTGGTTAGCAGGACCATAGAGAGTGGGTCACTGAAGCAAATCTTTTTAGTAACCTAGTTAAGTTGATAGGTTATTGTGTTGGTTCAACAAACTAACCTAGTTAAGTTGATAGGTTATTCTGTTGATGATGATGAAAGAGGAATACAATAGCTACTCATATTGAATTTATGCCTAATTGAAACGTGTAGTTCTATTTATCTACTCAATTAGAGACAACTCTCGCATGGCTATGAACATTTATAATTTGTAAACCAGTTTCTTTATTTATTATTTTGTATATAAAAATTTTAGTTACAATTTTGTATACGAAGAATGTTTTTTTGTTGGTATAATTTAAGATATATTTCTTTTTACACATAATGCTTCATATTTTGAATTAATAATATTTTTATACAATTAATTTGTATAATAAATTTACAATAAAAGATATATTGACTCAGTATATACAAAATATATTGTTTAACAATATGGATTAAAAATATAACAAATAATCTATCACAATATTGTTTAACATTTGGATAAAATACAGCTAAAAGCATTTGACTACGTTTTACAAAACGTAGTTAAAAACATTTGGCTATGTTTTAAAAAACATAGCTAAAGACATTTAGCTACGTTTTGGAACATGTGTCTAAAATTTTGTGGCTACGATTCTAAAACTGTAGCTAATAGTATTTCGTTACGAAAAAAGAAGTATAGCCAAAATGTATTAGTGATGATTTCTTAAAATGTCGTTAATAGTTTTTCGTTACGAAAATGAAGTGTAGACAATGTCTTTTAGCAATGATTAGTATAAAACATTGCCTATAGTTTTCAGCTACGGGGATCTAGCAACGTTTTCTGTGATGAATATAAATCCTCGCTAATGACCATTAGCAATAATTTTGGGACTTTAAGCTACGATTTTTTTTCGTAGCCAAAGGTCATTCTTGTTGTAGTGAGCTAAAGGATTCTTAAAAGAAATTTTGTTTCTAGCAGAAATTCTACTTCTAGTATGTTTTATTGTGTTAATAAAAATTATCATCAAATATTTTCAAATGAACATTATATCATATTTATAGATAATTTTAATTTATCAACTAAATATTTATAGTTAATGAATGAAAGATCACACTGTAAACTCATCAAGTGTTTCCTTTCATTATTATCTCTCATTGACACATGATGAGTTAAGGTATACATATAATTTGTGGATATTCTCATACTTGTCTAATAATTTGTGCGACCAACATATGGTGAGAGCTTATGGTTATATATCTGTTTAGAATATATAATGTTCTCAATTAATTAATCGATTCTTGAGTACATTTTGTATGACATACCCTAAGTCACATCTTACATGTAAATGTCTTTTGATCTCATTTATTTTATTGTGCCACAAATATATTTAGTTCTCTTATTCAAAGTCAATGGCCACCATTGAATACCAAAATTTCTTAAGTAAGTGAACAACAACATAATGATCTTCCTTTATTCTTAATTCTCTTGAATTGAACTTAATTTGCTTTTCTAGAATTGTCCTATAGAATTGTATTAAGCATAAACTTATTGTGACATCCTAAAGTAGCAAATCTTAAATTTAATTCTTAAAAATTAGAAAAGAGTCCTAAGGGTATATTAATAGGTTCAATTAACTCCTAGGATCTTACACAATGTAAGATGTAAGTTGAGATCTCTTGACTTACATTAATTCTTTTATGTCATATCTGCAGATATGGTATGAGTCATGTTCTGCAATATTGACTTATATTCACTTTAGGTGAATGTCTTTTATTACTGATAATTTGCCTTGAACTTAAGGTAATGAAGGAAGAAGCATGCAATTGGGAATCCACAACCGTTGGATTCTTCTTCAACCAATGGCCAACATTTTCAATAGTATTAAGATGGACTAATAAAATCTAGAAACACAAAGGATTGGCTGATGTCCTTTCTGAAGATAATTTGACTCTACTTACCTTCTCTTCAATTTCTGAAGCTCAGAAAATCCTAGAAGAAGGACCATGGCATCTTGGTAACTAACCAATATTTCTATGAACTTTGTAGCTGAGCTTGCACCTTGTATAAACTTCCACAATGTCCCCCTTGAGTACCAGACAACCCAGGGGTTAAGCTCCCTTGCTAGCTACATTGGAAGACGACTGTGCATGGATGAACACCTTGCCAAGAGGAAATGAATAGGCTATGAAAGGATATATATTAGTGTGGAACTTTCCAAGGATCTCCTAGATGAAATCGCGATCATCAGCCAAGGGGAAGATGACAATTGATGGGTAGATAACATAGCCATTTCTTACCATTAGAAGCCACCCTCTAAAACTCAAGGTAAGACTTGGAAACTAATGAGAAAAACATTTAAAACTGGAAGCTATCAAGAGCTTATGGGGGAAGCATACGAGATTCAGGCTTTAGAAACCATGGAGAAACACAGTTTTATATTCCCAGGTACATAAACTACAGTCATACATGATGGTACTATTACATTGTCAATCCTGAGCCTTCCACCACCCTTGAAAACATCGAGGTTTAAAATAATGAGATGTTGAAGGAAGTCAATGATGAACACAGTCATTAACCCAATGATCAAAATTTATTGCACAATACAGATAGAGGGAATATGGAGATATCTAATACAACATTTGTAAACCAGAAAGAAGACAAAATAAAATCACTAGTCACTTCAATGAATTCAAAATGTCTGAATCATCCTATAGAAGAGCTAGAAAAGGTCAACACTAATGTACCTTATAAATCAAATTTCCCTGCAACTCCTATTGGAATTAAAGGAACCAATGATTTTAAAGACATTGCTAAATTCCAAACTGTAGAGAGAAGGAGATCCAAAAAGGGTAAAGGAAAATGCTACATAAACCATTCCTTTAAATATGTCTATAATTACATGGAATGTTCAAGGAATAAATTGTGCTACTAAGTTCTCAGCTTTAAGGGACTTTGTTTTAAGGGAGAAGTCTCTCATTATTGGCTTGCTTAAAACAAAAATTAGATCAAAAAACCTTGCCAAGTTGTAAAACTTTGGTTCTTATTAGAACATGCTTACAAAACATAATCACCATGCTCTCGATAGAATTATTATCTACTATAGGAAGGACGAGATCAAAGTAGATTTATTGGACTCCATAAATTAAGTTATGTACCTTAACCTCTTTTTCACATAGGAGCACATTAACTTGAATATATCATTTATCTATGCAAGCAAGTTTAGATTTCAAAGAAGAAGCTTATGGAACAATCTCAAAACTGTCAACAATTGCATCTCTAAAATGCGGCTTATCTATAGAGATTTCGACACAACCTTATACATTTCAGAAACATGAGGGCACTACAATTTAAAGAACTACACAGTTGATATGAAAGAATATGTGGAAGACCAAGGAGTGACTAACCTCAAGTTTGTTAGACACACTTTCACTCAGTCCAACAAACAAAAATCTAATTAGTATATCAAGAAGAAATTGGATTGTGCCTTAGTTAATGTCATTTGACTCAGCCAAGTCGTTAACAATATTGCTAAATTTAAAGATCTTCTCTTCTCGGATCATACTTCAATTGTTGTAAACAACTCGTTCTAGAAAGTCATAAAACATGATCCCTTCCTATTCAACAACTTTCTAGTGAATGTACCGGAGTTCTCTGAAGCATGTAGACATTGGGCAAAGCAATATTTTCAAGGGACCAAAAAATTTAGATTTGCTTAAAAATGAAGATCATCAATGAAGACTGAAAGTGTTGAATTTTTTAAAAGGATCCACGACTTCTACTATTAACTCTTCCAGTTAGAACTTGAAGACATACAGTCCAAAATTATTTCCAATCCAACTGATCAAATGCTATTTGATAGAGAAAAACTTATTTTTTATCTCAATTTTTGGAGGCCACACGCAATCATAGTTTGCTTTTACAACAAAGAGATAGAGTAAGTTGGATAACTGATGGTGACAATTGTACCAACTTCTTCTTCAGCTCAATTCTTGCAAGCTAAAATTACAACAAAATATACTTCATTATTTCCAAGGAAGGCTCAACACTTTAGTCATATCAGGAAATCCAAGATGAAGCATTCAAGTACTTTGAAGCCCTACTTGGTACCACTAGTCCCTCAACTATTTTTATTGATGATCTCAGAAAACTCTCATTTAAACAAGTCTCACCATTGGATTCGTAATTTCTCATTAAACCTGTGGATGACATTGAAATCAAGAATGCAACATTTTTACTGATGGCTTGAAGGCTCCAGGCCTCGGTGGTCTTAATATCTATTTCTTTTAAAAATCCTGAAGCATCACTGGAAACTTTATTAAACAAGTAGTCCATAACTTTATTAAACATTTCTCAAGTAGATCAACAAAACCCTTGTTTACTTAATTCCCAAATGCTCTAACCCTAAAAAATTTGGTGAGTTCAGACCCATAGCCTGCATAAATATCCTCTATAAAATTTTCTTCAAACTTCTACCAATTAGATTAAAGAAAGCACTGACCCCTCTGATAAGTGAGAATGCCTTCTTAATTGACAGATATGTCGGGGACAATATTCTTATAGTACAAGAGATCCTAAAGGGTTACTTTATATCTAATCACTCTCCAAATTGCATAATCAAGATAGACTTTCACAAAGCCTTTAATAGTGTGAGCTGGGACTTCCTATGGAAAATTTTAAAGGCCTACAGGTTTCCAAACATATTCACACAATGGTTAAGGGAATGCATATTTTCTACTTCTTTTCAGTAGTGATCAATGGCAATCCTACCAAATTCTTTAAAGTAGCTATAGGTCTTAGATAGGGGGATCCCCTATCCCCCTATTTCCTCATCCTTTACATAGAGACCCTAAACTCAATCATTAAACATGAAGTGCTCATCAACTCCAATTTTAGACATCATATAAAGTGCAGAAAATTGCCTTAACTAAATTTTGTTTTACAAATGATTTTCTTTTATTTTATAGTATAGAGTCCATTCAAACTTACATGAAAGATCTCAACACTTTCAAATGCTTTTCAGGTTCGTAAATAAACCCAACCAAGAGTCACTTCCTCATATCCAAAAATGTCATTGCTTTGGATCCTCTCATCTCTCAAACCACTAAAATGAAGTTCAAAAACTCACCCCTTATATACATGGGACTACTTGTCTCTACTAAAAGGCTCAACTTCATGGAGTGCATACCACTTTAAGAGAAAATTCAAAAGAGGAATATAATGCGCACTCAGGAAGGGTTAAGTTGGATGGATGAAGTTTTGGTGGATTTCCTTGCAATATTGAATTCGGTTATAAAGGAATTAAGATGAACATAATTTTTTGAAAACTTAAGCTAATGGTTATGCAAGGATAATCTCCACAACACCTCTTGGAAACTTGTTCCAAACAATCCCGATGATCAAAATCAATCAAGAGAAAGGAACGAAATAACATGTCATAATTGAACAATTGATAAGTGAAATTAGGTTCTTGATGAAACAAAAACAAGAGGATAGTTCCTCACCACAATAATAATAATACAAAAAATCCTTTTTTTAATATCTAATGAGTCTATTTATACCTAGGTCAACTAATAAAAGGTTGGGTTAAAAATACATTAAAGCTCAAAATAAGAAAAGGTCCAAAAAATAATAAAAATAGGAAAGTCATGCACCAAAGGTCTGATCTCCATTGCTCTTATGCTTACGTGAATTAAATAGCCCAAGTCCCATTAATAATCCTTCAAAAGAGATGAAAACACACTAGGCAAAGAATCAAGAGAGTTACTGTCAAACACTCTCCATATCTCATTATCATTGCTACTCTCTTCTTTCCAATTGCTCTCCTCAAATCTTTTATCTTAGTAAACAAGCTCACTTTTCTCTCTTTCTTTTTGATCTTTTTTTCTCTCACTGAGATTTTCTCTCCTGGTCATCCCACTTTCTTTTCCTTACTCATGAAATCTGTCACGACCCGGTGCCATATTGGGCTATGGCAACCGCCGCATACCTGGGCTAAGGACACTCACAGTATCCTTAATCCGACTATGCAAAGCTAACCGATTTTTTTAAAAAAAATTTGGGCAGCACTACGGCTGTATTTTAAAAATCCCAAGCTTGTAAACAAATTTAAACAGACTTCTATATTCACACCAAAAATTTTACAACAACTTCAGGACTTTAAAGTCCACTCAAAGCAAACCCAACAACATTATCAAAGTTCACACATAAGGTCTTTTACAACGACAAAACAGACAAGAGTTAAATTTATAAAATTATAAAGCATATCTATATAACCATTCTAATTAAACAGTAAAATAGTCATGAGCCACTATGCAACTAAAGTACAAAACAAAACTACCCATATGCGGTAATGTTCTGAAAATGTCAAAAGACCACATGATCTACTCAGAACTTTAAGCTCCTAAATTAACTTGTATGCTTGGAAAAGGGAGGGGAGGTGAGTGCCTTATGTACTCAGTGAGTAGGAAAAGCATATGTCACACATATAACTCGATACACACTAAGACAGTATAAATAACCCATAAGGTGAACATATAACACATAGAAACACGTAGGCCTAGTCTATGACTCAACGTATACTAGTTAGGAACTATATAGGCCTAGCCTATTAATTCACTCATTCGATGAACATAGGTTCCAATTCCAATACACAAAAGCATAAAAACATCACATGTATAAATCAAATCTCGTTAGAAAAACAATTATCAGTGTAAGCCAAAACAATCATGAGTGACACCATTAGTCAGCCAAACTAGTGTGCACTCCCACCGTTCCTCAGTGTTGGCTCAACTTCATCTGTGGTGAGTCCATACTACAGTCGACAAGAGTGTCATGACCCTAGGTTATAACCTTGTCACTATCTAGACCTTAGGTGTGGAATCACTCGCAAGTCCCGTAGGAAGGTGTCGATATAGGTACTCAACTTTTATGTACCAGCGTCAAGGGTACGGGGGCCGCTAAATCAGTTGTGCCTAGCACATGATTAGCCAATCATTTCCTCACCAATCATAAAAAATCATATACAAACATTGAATACTAAAATCAAGTAAGGCACCATGCCTTTATTTATCGGTCCAACCAGTAAAATGGAATTATGCCAAGGCTCTAAGCCAAAAGAGAATACAAGCATGCAACATATATGATTCAATTATGCATATGAAAATTTCCAAATCATTATCTCATGAAATAAAAGCCAATTTTTGTGCTTCAAATGCATAGTTGTTCAAAACAATGTCATTTCATATTGGTATCCATTTGAGATTCAATTCTACTAAGCATTATCTAGGTTCAAAATTCACATACAGGTCATCATATATGTGTTAGGGTGATCTAATCCCATATTAGAAATATGGTTTCCCCAACTCACTTCAAAAGAAGGTGTGCACTACTTTGCCTTCAAAATCCAAGGTACGAGCTCCTTGATTCCTAGCTCTCGAGCTTTTATACTAAAAAGACATACAGTGAAATTACTACTTAAACATAATTTTTTTTATAGTTATACACCATCATATAAGTGTATAAAACAGAATATCATTCCCTTTAAGCTATAGGATTTGACCATTAAGCTTCTCACATGGTTATGTCCTTACCATTAACATTAGCTTCTCTTTTGCATTTTTTAAAGCCTTTAATGCCTTTAACCCAATATTTGCTCATTTCGAAACATACTTAAGCACATCTTTATCTGTGCACATTAGGCCATTACTCATCTATCTAAGCAACAATTCAAGTTTACTCTAAATAAACATGAAAGCCTCTTTCCAATGCACACCATCAAAATCCTTAAATCCTAAGTC
>JAOSBN010000008.1:22236536-22254711 GCA_027563595.1 Erythroxylum suave | reverse complement strand
TCACCAAAATTCATAAATCTCACAATTCTACTAACCAATAATATTTTCAATATAGATAAATTCCAAATTCACAATTCCATCCAATTATACCCGGAATCATTATGAATGCATGTACAATTAATTTCATGTCTAGAAAAGTTCACTATTCACTTGTATGAGCATGTCACATTATGCATGAACATAAACATGCCTTTACAAGGTCTCATTAATCACTCATATTTACTATTTTAACCTTCCCATAGGTAATGGGATGTTACATAATAGCCCAGTAGTTCATTCACCCTTTCCCTTAAAAGGTAATTTTGTCTCTTGCCTAATAAGCAAAGTCCACATATGTCATATGATTCATAATCAAATGACTCTAAACTACCACGCTTGTGTAGTTATTCATGCGTCTTTCGATTGTATGGCCAAAATGATAATGCCATAAGTACGATGATTTCACATTATCTTATTTTTGTCTTTTATTGTCATTGATATTTAAAACCAGATTAGACATAACGAATATGTATATTTCATTGCCATAGCATAAAACATTCCATTTAAACTAATAGAACAACCATTGTTACTAATTAAGACTAGAAACTAAAATAATATTCTTAGTCTATATAGGTACATAAAAACAATTATTCAATTCTATTACAAGCCCACTAATGCAGTAACTCTGGTCATGGCTGTGCGTTTTGAGTCACGATTGTGAGAGTTCACAGTCATGAATCTTTAGTCATGGCTATGCGTCTTGAGTCAGGATCGTGCATCTTGAGTCATGGTTGTGCATTTTGCACTTCATCTTAAACTCTTCATTTTATGGCATTTTATTGTCTCCTCTTTACTATAATCCTTCTCCTTCTTGTTTCATGAAGACAATTGAGTGTGAATCTCAAGAAGATGACTTAAATAATGTGCTTTCAACTCACTTTAGCTCTTATCCTTCCAAATTATGCCTAAATCCAACTATTAACCAAAATGGGTTTCTTAAACATTTCATATCATTAATCACTAAGTGTTTTAAGCACATATTAAGTTTCCTCACCCTTAGCTTTTGACTATCCTTAGGCAAAACAACAAAATCAAAGTCACAAACTAATAAACTTACTCATTTTCCATGTTTTCAAGAATAGATAGTCATAAGCAAAGAGAAATAACATCTAAAACTATGGTAAGAACTCAATATTCAATGCTTCTACTCATGAACAATCAAACATCATTCCCTTCAAAAACTAAGCAATCTAATGGTAAACTTGGACAAAGTGTGTGAAAATAACATTGATCCATAAGCACACTCAAACTCCATTCATGTTCATGACATTCCACAACTTTGCAAATCATTTCCATTTCTCCACCACTAAGATTCACATGCACAATCATGAATAAAAAGACTTGTCAGGGTTTTAATGTGGCCAAGGGTTAAGGTTAGATGTAATTGGATAGTGTAGTGTAAAAGTCATCAAAGCTAGTGAACCAAGAAAAACACTTAATATAACATCAAGTGCATAAACCAACATTCACTCATAATTGTGTACATTAACTATGATAAATGCAAAAACTATGTTCCACATCTTAGATTCAAGCCCTCACACCATAAATCACATAAAGCATAACCAATTACAAGGGATCACTCATAAAAATCAATGATAACAATAAATTAAAACTATAAAAAGTGATCCTTCAAAACAAGATCTACCTTATATGCATCTTACTCAAATCACCCATTTCATACAACTTTAGGAGGAAAAACTAAAAATGAATAAATTTGCAAAACATATCATTGTCCTCCTTAATATTTATTTACATGAATTTTCCTTTCTTTTCTTTTTTATGCTTTTTTTTAATAAAAATTGAAAAAAGATACATTAATATTTGGAATTCATTAATAAGAGATAAAATGACATTTCAATCATTATAAATAACCCACATATATAAACACCCCCACATTTATACTTTTATGCGTCCATAATCATCAACAATTAACAAATGCTCCACTAGCTTTAAGGCTTAGGTAGGACATTTAGTTAGGTTTAAAGCATGTAATATGATTAGCATAAAATGAAAGGCTAATAAAGCTCAAAGGGGCTTAATAAAGGGAAAATTCACATCAAATAACTTGTGAAACAAAGAATGCTTATATCATTTTCATGTTAATGCATGTGATAAAATTGTGGTCTTGAATAGAAAATCAAAGAAAAGTCAGGATGTACATGTCATGAAGGTCACATATAAATAAAAGACAATAAGACTGATATGGATGTGTTAGTCTCTAAAGGCTCAAAATTTCATTGGCTTGTGTCTCTAGTAATCACCACTCTTCTAAAGACAATGTATATTGACCAATCACAAAAGTAAAAGTACGTGCTCAATTTTTTATGGATTTTTTAGTCAATTTACTCATCTAATTATGTTTATATAATCTTAGAAGCAATAGAAAAAATGAAACATTTAATTGTTTGTTTCATTCTCTCTGTTTTTGTTTGAAAACATAAAACACGTAAGAAACAAACAAACTTAAAAACACAGATGCATATCCTAACAAATGCAAAAATGTAAAGGAAAGCAAATAAACTTCCCTTGGGTTGCCTCCCAAGAAGTGCCTTTATTTATTGTTGCTAGCTTAACTCCTTATTTTCCTCATCATTTAACAAAATTATGATCTTTAGGTGTTATAGTTTGTGCTTTCTCTATTTGAGGTTCTTTTGGATATGACCTAAGTTGATGATCACTTATATTCAACTTCTTCCCTATCTTCAAACTCTTAATCGCTATTGAGTCCCACACTCTTGAAATATTTTGAATATCTCTTCACTATTTTTCTCCTCATTTAATTTCTCCAATCTATTTGGTAAAGGTGAAGGGTTAGTCTTAACAACAATTAGGAACTTATTATTTACCTTTGAACTAAATGATATATCATTTTCTCCTTTGAGCTCCTTCTCATCTTCTTTTACAATAGTAATTATTTGAGCAATCATTTTAGGATTTAGAAGCTCCCTTACCCTATGTAAGTTTTTTGCACTAACATTCCTTGGATACACCTCAGATTGAGATAGTTGTGTCTCTCTGCTTTGTGATGCTAGGTGGTTGATAGCTACCTTCAGCTAACCCATCTTGCTTATCAAGTTTAGAATTCTCAAACTTGTATCCTATTTAAATTGCAGATTATTAGTAGCAAGAGACATAAACAAATCTTCTAGAGATATACCTGAGTTATCCTATTTAAATTGCAGATTATTAGTAGCAAGAGACATAAACAAATCTTCTAGAGATATACCTGAGTTGGAATTAGAGGCTTTTGGTATATATGAAAATTGTTGTGCATCCTGCATCCCATCTAGGAAGTAGTCTTGCTAACTATTCTATCTACAACTAAAGTTCATATGATCACTCCAAACTTGGTTATAGGATTGAGAATAAGAATTATAGGAAAATTTTTCATCAATAGCATTGATAATATTCAACAGTGACATACTTCTTTCCATGTATCATTTTTACATACAAACATAAACAAACGTGAAAAGATAAAGAAATAAATGTGAAAACTAATTAGAAACAAATATATACAAAACACCAATTAAATCAAGAACAAAAACTAAAGCACCACACTACCCGACAACGACTCAAAAATTTGGTAGCGAGTTATAACACTACACAAAATAACTAAACTTAAAACTATAGCTAGTGATGAGTCGAGGTTGATCCTACAGAGAGTGTGTGTGTAAAGCTTTTGTAATGAAACGAATTGGTGTTTAGGATATTTAGGGGGTTTTATTGGTTTTCGAATAATAAAATCAAATGAAATTAAACTAACAAAAGCAAACTAAAATAGACAATCAAAAAGTGATAAAAATGATGAATGCATTAGGGATCCAGTCTTCAGTTCAATCTCAGCCTACACACGAATAAGAATATTTCATTGTTTTATTATTCTTATATCTCTCCTATCAACTATTAATCATAGGTTAACAATAAGTTTTGTTAACCTTAGTTTTCTCTTAGATAATGTTCAATTAAAACAAGCTCTTCAATTAAACCTAGCTGTCGAACAACCTAGAATAAGCTCTCTAGATTTTGTCGAACATTCACATTATGAGTTAGAAAAACATATTAATCTAGGAAATAACCACACAAGCTCTGGTCATTTAACCTATATTACATTATCCCTAATGATTTAACACCATTAGTTGCCACAATTGAATCCAAACATAATAACTACCTATTCATATATTCACCAAAACTTTTCTAGCAATGTATATTCATACACTTACCCAATTCTCATTCATAAATACCATATGTTCTTCAATGCTCATTCATCCATACCACGTGTAACACGTAGAGCAGACTTTACTACGCACCCAGGATTACCCGTGAATGGATTAAAAATGGAGAAAATTGAGAATACCTGTTTTGGGCTCCATCTGACTTTAAATTGATTTTTCTCTCTCGTGTGTGCTCTTCAGCTCCTGGCTCCTTTGCGAAAATTGTTCACCGCCTCAAACTTTAGGCCTTTCTGTGGTTTCCACTAAACACGGGCGCTCTGAATGGGTCAGAGCTCTCTATATGCTCGTGAATTATATAAATGTAACCACAGGAGACCTATATATATATATGAACTTCCACATCAAGCTTCCCCATCACAAGGTCGATACAGTCTAGGTCCACATTGAAAGGGGTCCATTTTCCACTCAGACTTCGACCCGTTAATCCTGATAATTTGTTGGGCCACCTTATTACCTTTGATTGGATCAAATTGCATTCCTTAACCGGTAATTTATTTAAAAACAAAATCACAATTAATAACTATCCATAAATTGAGATAATGAAAAAATTGCCTTTAGGGGCAAAATTGTCTAACACGTGTAATGCGTAGAGTAGACTTTACTACGCACCCAGGATTACCCGTGAATGGATTAAAAATGGAGAAAATTGAGAATACCTGTTTTGGGCTCCATCTGACTTTAAATTGATTTTTCTCTCTCGTGTGTGCTCTTCAGCTCCTGGCTCCTTTGCGAAAATTGTTCACCGCCTCAAACTTTAGGCCTTTCTGTGGTTTCCACTAAACACGGGCGCTCTGAATGGGTCAGAGCTCTCTATATGCTCGTGAATTATATAAATGTAACCACAGGAGACCTATATATATATATATGAACTTCCATATCGGGCTTCCCCATCACAAGGTCGATACGGTCCAGGTCCACACTGAAAGGGGTCCATTTTCCACTCGGACTTCGACCTATTAATCCAGATAATTTATTGGGACACCTTATTACCTTTAATTGGATCAAATTGCGTTCCTTAACCGGTAATTTATTTAAAAACAAAATCACAATTAATAACTGTCCATAAATTGAGATAATAACAAAATTGCCCCTAGGGGCAAAATTGTCTATCCTTAGCATTATGTTTGCATCAAAAGAACTCATTTATTCCTTTATCAAATCATAATTTCCATATTTGAACTCAACTACATCAAAACAATCCATTCTTTAGATTATGCGATCAATTAACTACATAAACTTATCAAGCTCTTAAACAATTAACCAAGAAACAATCTAGGCTCATTCCTAGCCTTAATTAAATCCAAATATACCAATTTAGAGTGAAATTTCTCAACTAATTCAACATGTACACAAGGTTGAAATTAAAATTCCAGAATTTGTCATCAACATCACTAGTGTGTAACTTTACTACCTTCAATATTTCACGAATTTACTAGCTTAGAGACCTCACTAACACCTGAAATTTTCCAAATTTCATGTCCTTTAAGGTTACTTCATTTCAGGTTAATTTAACTTCTATATTGGTTATACTAAGGCTTACAAAATTCTGCTCACTTATGTCATTAACATTCTTTTTTTACAAACTCACCTATAGCTATACTTTTCCATATTTGAAAACATCTTAATAACACCTATATTTAGCATGAATTCCTCATCAATTATACTTCGAATCCTAACTTAAATCATCCATACAACAGCCCATAAACTATTGTTTTTGTACATGCAAAAACAAAATAGAAAAGCACCCATTTATTCTCCATTTTCTAGCACATCTTCAAAATCAACATCATATACAATCTATCCCAATTCAATCATCATAATCTTTCTATTATAACATTCCATAAAGATCAATACTTTACTTACTTGTTTAGCTCAAGTTCCACCTCAATTCATCAAGTTAACCTAGCCCAACATGCATGCAAGATCATCACAAATTCAAGGTGGAAGCAAAATGATTTCAACAAAGGCAAAATGATGATAGCATATTATAGCTATCTTTGAGAAAAAAATTTTTGTGGATCTTGAGGTGATTATGAACGAAATTGAAGCAAAATTCAGAATTTGTTAGAGTGTGTGAGTGTTTCGGTGGTGAAAGTAATGGAAACGAGAAGAATGAACATAATAGCAACTACTCTTGCTGTAGCTTGACTCATCAAATGGTAGGTGTCTCCATGTTACAATGGCATATGTCACTCAGCATGTAAGCCACTTATCCCCTCCATAAGCTACCAAATGTCACCTATTTACTAGTCCATTGCTCACTCATTCATTGTTGCCATTTGTCAGTTGATTACCTGTGCCAAATGTCATTCATTTATCTATGCCAAATGTCACTCAATTTATAGGCTTAGTCATCCTAATTTTTCATATATCAAAAACCAAAATAGAAACTTTCATTCACTATCATCCATGTAATCCTAGTTCTTTCCCACTTCAAGAACACTACAATAGCTCCTTGCTTTAGAATTAATTTACCTTCATTGTACTTCAAAATTGTAGACATAAACAATACACAATTCACATCATGGTCATTTTAAACCTTTTATACCCTGGAATATGTCAATTGAGTGCATATACTATCTTTTCAGTGTGTACGAAATCATAATTCATATATGTATGCTAATAATATGCATGTGAATGAAATACATTTCGTGAATGCTAAAATGATATGACTTATATGCAATAATCTAAGGCTCTGACCCTTAGTATGCAAAACGGGTTACTACAAATGAACAATGAGAAAATGACATGTGTGATGAGTCATTAGTGATGACCGATTAGAAAATGACTTGTATATTGAATTAAATGAGTTAACCGTGAGAATGATCACGAGAGTGAAAAAGAAAAGGAATAGAAGAGAAACTAAGGTGACATTTGGCCAAGGAGAAAAGGAAGAAGAGGACTGCTATTTTTGATGGATTTGGAGGAATTTTGATCAAGTTTAGGTGCTTATCAATTATCCAAGATATTGAAAGAACAAGTGGTAAGTTTTTCGAAATTAACCTTGTTTTGAGAGTTTTTGTGTGGGATGGATTTATTCATAAGCAATGGTGGTTTTTGACTTGTCATGGAGTAGATAATAAGTTTGGAATGGGTCGAAAGCAAGAAAGTAAACCAAGAAATCAAACTTGAAAGAATTGGTTAAGGTTAAGGTTAAGGTTTTATGATAAAAAATTGGTTTGATATCATTTTATATGTTTAGACTTCAATTCATATATGTAAGAAGCTAATTAGTGTGTTGGAAATAAAAATGAAATTCACTAGTGGCTTAAAATATGAATTTGGACTACGTGAAGTTTATGTAGGTTTGAGGATTTTTGTGGTTAAATAGTTGGAGATAATATTATGTGAATTGAATAATGTTATAGGTTTTAAAACATGTATTTATGATATGATAAGTTCAGAAAATGGAAGGATAATTTATTTGTATCAATTTGGCCAAGCTAGAAAATTGTTGGAGAACAATTGTGATTTTTAGTTTGATGTGTTTGGATGATTCTTGCCATGGACCTTAGGTGAATTGTGTTGAAAAAATTGGAAAGAAGGTGAAATGATAATATATGTGTGTGTAGTGAGGGCAATTCGGTTTCAAGAGGAGATGTAGTTATTGGTGTGTTGAATTTTGATTATGGTTAAGGTGTAAATAAGCTCAAATTTTAAGGTTGTTATTGTTAAAAATCAAATGGAAAAAGTTAGAATTAATAGTATTACATATTTGGACATAGGGTGAATTAATTTAGTGAGATAGTATTTTGAAGACATTGATAAGTTAGAATGGGTAAAAGATGGTATTTAATTAATTTTTGAAGTTAGATTTTGTAACCGTGAACAACAAATTAACTTACAGACATTAAAGCAAAAATACAATTAGTGCACGTGTTATGCGATTAAACACTAATCTCAAATTTGATTAAACTGAAAATATAGTTTTAATGCCTTACTTTTGAATTTGGAAATAAATCTCTAAGCGAAAAGTGATTTGTGTAGGTAAAGGAGACGCATAAAACGTGTGAGTGCACTTGGCTATAAATTTTTAAAATTATGAATGTCCTTTAAATTGATTTTATGCAAATGATTTTTATTTAATGAATATTTATGTTGAGTTTTATGTGAATGATATATTACAAGTTAATATTACTAGTATCAATTTATGTTTTAGCAATATATGAATTTTATATGGAAGTTTAAATTTGATATGATATGCATCTACATTGAAATTATGATGTTTGTTGATAAAAAGGAAATAAATTTTTAGCTTATGGGACGCCTTAATGGTATTACAAATTTATTGGTTGTAGTACCCTAAAACATGCATGGCAGTGTCTGGGGCGCATCAGTTACTAACAAAGGGTAGTATTATGTCTATTAGTAGTCTAGTGAATCGCCCTTTATAATTATTGGATATATATAGAGCCAGCTAAAAATTGTTACGAACAAGTGATGTAAAACTAGCTCAGTAAACTAGTTTTTAGCGATTAACCTATTAAGGGTAATCTATGTAGAATCAATTTTGCAACTAGTGGTTTACCAGTCATGGGTAAGCAATGCGAAACCAACTCCACGACTTTGTACCTAGGGTAACCATATGGTACCAATTCTAGTGGTTGGCTTATTTTTAGTATAAAAATTTTCAAAAAACTTATTGCTATTACTATTTATTGTTTAAGGAAAAAGGAAAATGGAAACTTTTCTATTATGAGTTTAATTTTAAAAAACATTTTGAAATGGTATTTTAGAAAATTTGAAATTGTGTTATAAGAAATGAAATGAATTTTTTTAAGGAGGTTTAAATTATAAAATATGCTTTGAATAAAAAATTTAACACTTACTGAGCTCGTTTAGTTCACACTATATTTTATGTTTTTAAAATAAAACCACCCGGGTGCACGTTTAAGGGCTTCAACAGTAAGGACTCCACATTATGAGTAATCAACTTTGTCATGTGCCGTTATGTAGGCATTTTTCCTTGTAAATAATTTTTGGGAACTATTGCATATCTATGAATATGTTTTAAATGTAATTTTGCATAAAAAATGCATATATGTAAATGTTTTTAAATTAAATACATGAATATGTTTTAGCTTTTTTAATTAATTGACTGGATTGTTTGAGGTTGCTTGTAAATGAACTTGAAGTCCAAAATTTATAGTGAAGAATTTAGTGTGAATATAGAAGTGTTTTGAACATTTTTATGGACTTTAGGAATTTTGGAATTATCAAAATGCAGCCTTTATACTGCCAAAATTTTTAATAAAATGATAAAAAGAACTCCAATGTTTATATATCTTAATGTTAAATTAAGGTTTTTCATTAAAAGGGCAATAGGCTTTGCTCTACGAGAATTTTCCAGATGGATTAAATATCAACAAGAGGGCCATAGTGGGGTGCTGAGCAGCCCACCTAGTTGTTTCAGGAGAGGGACTTGTCATAAATTATATGACAATAATGATACTTTGGCCGAATATAATAGTGATGAAGAGTTGCATCATAATGCAATTAATAATGAAGATTTTCATGATCTTGATCATGATAATTGAATATAATAAAATTGTTCTTTATATTGTTTGAAATGTGATGTCGGTAACCTTTATGTTAATGCATATTATTGATGCTTGAGTTATGTTAATGTGGATTGTTGATATTTGAGTTATGTTAATGTGTATTCTCGATGTTTGAGTTATTTTAATGAAGATTGCTGATTATTGAGTTATGTTAATATGGATTGTAGATAACTGAGTTATGTTAATGTGGGTTATTGATGATTGAGTTATGTTAATGCGTACTGTTGACGTTTGAGTTACGTTAATACGAATTATTGATGATTGAGTTATGTTAATGCGGATTGTTAATGTTTAAGTTATAAATATCCAATATAATGACAACTGGTAGAAGCAAATGGAAGAAGGTGACAAGCATCAAAATTGTTCTTATCCAACAATAACCAGATCAATCAATTCCTAGCCAACAATAATAATCGACCTCATCCACACAACCTTCATCTGCCTCAACTAATATAAATGGATCTGCAGGTTTGTTAATCTTTAACACTTACAAATAGAATTTGTTGTCAAGTTCGAATACCAACATCAGAAAAAGAGGTAAAGGTATAACTAGAGGTTGTGAGTTGCAACGAATGAATATTGCAATGAACAAGTTATCAGTAAATATTGATACTTCACAAGGTCATCCTCTAGACAAGATTCAATTAGCAAAATTATCTAATGAGTTAGGGATAATTACCATAACATAATTACCTTGCTTAAGGCATACTAAGGAGTTGAAGGAAGACAACTCCCGATAATGCTTTAGATAAAGTTTTGGTAAATTTTCAATTTATTAAACTATATGCAATATCGTCTCACTTATTTTAAGATTAATTACACTTTTACTTATTTTTCACAGACGAAATTGAATATTGTCGATGTCGACAACCCTGATGTTTCAAACTATGTCACTTCATTGTCGAAATAAAGGATTAGGGATTGTCGTTATAGGCTACATCAGTATTACAAATCTTTCCTTTTGATGTGGAGGCAAGATAGAAATGTTCCAGAATAGGTGTCCCCAGAAAATTGGAACAATTTTATGATTATTAGTCTTCTCCCAACGTTCAAGTTTGTTTTCTTTCCCTTCACATTTGCTTCCATTAATCTTGTTAGATAATTTGGTGACTATCTTTATTCTTTATTTAGGAAAAATGTAAGAAGGATAAGGTGAACAAAGGATAAATGAAAACTCCTTATAACCAAGGTGTCAAATCATTTGTTTTAGTATGAAATGAGTATGTAAGATATTCATTTGCAAGTTATAATTATATCAATAAGCAGTATATTATTTATTATGCATTACATGTTTTTTTTTATATAAAACATAGTAAGAAGGAACTACATGGACAAGAGTATTATAAAATCACACTGTATAAACTCACTCATTATATAGAAAGTCAAGGGGTAGATGTCTGAAAAAGCACAAAATAAATAAATTTTGTTTGAAATTTAAGTTTATTTATTTATTTAATACCAACTAATAATATTTGCATTGAATATTGATTTTGATTTTTAATTTTATAATAAGATGAAATAGTTGCTGCAACATCAATGTCTAAGGGAAATGAGGAAAATTGAGAAGAAATTTGTAACAAGATGCTAGGTACACGATCTGGATATATCAAAGGTCTTAGATTAGGCCCTACGTCGATTACTTCATCCTCATCAAAACTAGCATACATTCAACATCTTGAAGAGGAAAATAAGTTGCTTAGAAAAAAGTTGGTAAGCATAAAATGTATCTCAAAAAATTACTTGGCCCAGAATTATGTAGGCGGTGAAGATGAAAATGAGTCTGAGTGACTAAACTAATCTTTGTATTTATTATTTCGTGTATAAGTACTTTTGAAGTTGTAATTAAAATCTTGTACACAAAAAAAGTTAATGATATTTTTTATAATAAAACACTTCAAATTATCAATTATTTTTGTATAATTTTTATAATAAATTAACAAAAATTGTAATTATTATATACAATAACATGGATTAAAAATGTCACAAATAATTATAATTCAACATGGTATATCATTTCGTTAAAATGTATATTAAAAATTTGACTATATTTTACAAAATATAGCTAAAATATTTGACTACATTTTCAAAAACATAATTAAAACTTTCTAGCTATGTTTTATAAACGCAGCTAAAAACCTTTGGTTACATTTCTAGAAATGTAACTAAAAAATTTTGCCTATATTTATGAAAAAGTAGCTAATAATTTTTAGTTACAAAAACTAAATCTAGCCAAACGTATTGGCAACAATCTCTCAAAATGTCACTAATAAATTTTCACTATGACAATAAAGCCTAGGAAAAAACTATTGACGATGATTAGCTAAAAAAGTCACCTATAATTTTCTCCTACACGGATTTATTGATGTTTTTTGTGATGAATATAAATCATCACTAATTACTATTAGAAACGATTTTGGGACTTTTAGTGATGATTTTTTCATAACCAAAAGTGGTTTATGTTGTAGTATATGTATGTATAATTGTTATATGATGAAAAATGAATTTAATAACAAGTTAAATTTATATTACCTTAATTTTTTAAATTATTTTTAATGCAATTTAATATTGTGTCTTGATTTTATAAATACATTGTTTAAGACCAAATACATATTTTTGTATTAAGATGTATCAAATGTTAAATATTGATATATGTACGTTACAATTTGACGAGACATTTTAAGGCTGATATTTTATTAGTATTTTAATTTTTAAGCATAGTTCTTTTTCTGACTTAATTTATGAAAGCATGTGTTATGACTGAAAAGTAGTATAGTAACTTATTATGGGATAAGTTTATGTAAAATTTATGTATCAATGAGGAAAATAAATAGATGATACCAATGTTTATCTTTCTTTCAATTAGGTTCTATAATAGTATATTAAAATGGTGATGTCCTATATGACTCAAGCAGTTAAGTTTGTTGTTAACAATAAGATATATAATTATATTAAAGTTATTATATAAAATAAATGTAGAGAGGCATATGTTTATGTCATGTACAATGACTATTATCATATATTTTACTTTGATTAAATACAATTAACTTTTATTTCCACCTAAAAATATAAAAGCTAATTTTTATAAACAAGTGATTAATTAAATCATAAATTTCTTTCATTTTTTTCTTTGTGACAAATTTAAGTTAAATTGTGTACAAGTCCATTACTTATTTCTTTGAATTGAATACAGAAAATAGTACATATGTTCAAAATAAAAAATTATAATGAATAGAATTCTTTTTTTTAGAATTTAAAAAAATCATTAAGGAGAAAATAAGAATAGTGAACATCTATGGAGAGGGCCTCTCCTACGTGAGATAAAAACAAATAGGAATACACTAAGTACATAGTAAAAATAAACAACGATGTTCAGACCTACTACAGGGGAGACAATGTGATGTCGTTTATGTAATAAGGGTAAAACGACTCCCTCATTTCTCAAAGTTTCAGACGATTACTATATTGAGGAGGAGGAGGAAAGATGCTCTAGAGGTGCGACTCTACGAAGGCGATGTGGTGGATTCTTATGCTCGTCTCACAGCACAAAGGGAGATCTCATCTAAGGTATGCATAATCAACTCAATAATGTCTTCAGCTTTTTAAAATTTTCTGAATCTCCAAAGATTAATGAACTTCATATAAAATTAGGGGTCTGGAGGGGACAACAGTGAACCTACGTGACTCAACTAGTGAGGTGGTAGATCTGGAGGAGGTACACCAAAATACATTCTGATACCTACAGGTGAGTCAAATTCCTTCTAATCTTCGATAATCTCCTTTTTACATGAGTAGGTGAATCGAAACCCAAAAATAGCTATGCTTGAGAAACTATTTCCTTTTATGTATCCTAGATTGCATGAACCCGCTATAGAATATCGTGATTTATGAGTAAACATAGAGGACTATATTCTTCATGAGAGAGCCAGTCCTCTGCTACAATGTAGTTCGAATTGATTTGTAATCAGTTGTTCCCTAATATTAGCAATAGAGAGTTCTATAAGAGAGAGTAGAATGTTTAATCTACCTTTAAACCTCCAATTGTTTCTCTCATTCCAAATTACTTGAAGACAGGTAGCAACTTCGACCATAAGAATTTCCTTATCATATTTAGAGATATGTAGTTGATATATCTCTAGTAAGATATCAATGAGGTTTCAATAATTAGTACAGGGGTATATAGACTAGAAATTCTAGCCCACACCTCCTTAGAGAAATTTCACTCAAAGAAGAGATGATCCCTAGCCTCATCCTCTAGGTTGCAAAGAATATAAATCTTAGAAGAAGATAGGAATATAAAAAGAAACCAAAGTCTATCCACAGTGCTGAGCATGTTCAACATAGCTAGCCAAAGGAGAAAGCTTGCATTTGGTTTAAGAACCTTGTTCCAAATCTGGGAACACTATCCTACTCTTGTAACTGCCCCATTCCTCTGCTTTTTATCTTTCCTATTAATGATTTCTGATATAAGTATCCCATCCCATCAGTATAAATCATTCTCCCCGAGGCTTCTATAATAAGGGATGGGAAAAAAGTCTAAGTTCTTTTAAGGAGAGCATCTAATGATCTTGCCAACTGATTATGAATTAATGCCCATTGACCTATCCAATTATCATTCCAAAGAGAGATTCTTTCCCCTGCCCTAATTTGACAAGTAATATGCTGCTGAACTTCTTCCCTCAATCTAAGAATTTGGTTGAAGAACAATGAGTAACTGTCTTTGATCCTCAAAGCCCAAAGACTCTTACCTTTTAATATGTAAATGTCAATCCATTTGATCCACAATTATTATTTTTTACTTAGGATTCTCCAAATTCTTTTGGTCATAAGTAAGTTGATTTTCTTGCTGATTAACTCCAAACCTAACCCACCTACCTCCTTCGGTTGGTAGGTTGGTTTGAAGTCGGTAATTATTTCTCAAGGTTACACTTGCTAAGTTTTACTATTTATAACCTTGGTAATTACCACAAGGGCACGGGTTGTTCGCGTAGTACCTAAGGTGTTGATCCCATGAGGAAGGGAAGTTCACAATTCCTAATTAACTAGCTAGTGCAGAAATTAAAATTAATCAAGAATCACTTATAAGAAATTTAAGCACCAAGAAATAAACAAAATAGCAAATCACACAATTAATCCGACAATCAACCTAGAAATGATCAAATGAGAGAAAGGGGGAATTTATTCGAAATTAAAGAAAATCTACTCAATTATGCAAATTCCAACTTAATGGGCCTAGACGATCCTAAGATGAATTACTCTCTCTCGAGTTATAATTCTTAACACTAATAGATAATCCCTAATTTAAATTATGGAACGTAAAACTCTCCATTTACGATTGACCCAAAACCTAAATTAGTGCTCAGTTATCTATTAACCTACCGGGAATCTATGTTCGATCTCTTATTACATGACCTATCGATCTACCTAACTCTCGTTAGCCTAAATCGATAACTTTCACTCAGCTCACTCTCTCAGTTTATTTTCGAGTTATAAAGAATCAAATTGAATCACAATTAAATCGAATAAACAGAATCAAAGAAACTTTATTAATCTCAAGAACAAAACACCAAGAAAGTGAGTTTAGACAAAAGATCAACACTCAACAACAAATATTCCAATAAATCCTCAAATCTAATACATCAATGAAATTCAAATAAAAAATTGAAAATACTGTCGGAATGGATCTCAGAGGTTATGACTACAAGAAACCACCTGTTCCAGGAAGTACGTCATGTCAAGCATATCTCCGTGCCTTTCTTCTTTTGTTTCCTTCCTCAATCACTCGATCTCTCTTTAGGTCACTCTCGGAAAATTGTATAATTTCACCTCTTTACTTAAGTCTCTTCGCTCTCTTCTTCACATTGTTCTATTTATTCGCTAGCATCCCTAGGTTAAACTCGGGGTTGAAATGGTCTGAAAAATAATCCAAAAATTAAGTTTTCGCATCAGCCCGATGCAGGGCACGATCATGGCCGGCGCTTTACCCTTTCTATCATGAGTGTGGCTTGACATGCATGATTGTGGCCTGACTTGTTGCTTTCTGTCACGATCGTGGCTCAGAGTGCACGATCGTGGCTTGGCTGCTTCTTTTTCTTCCTTCTTTATCACGACCATGGCCTATATGCACGATCATAGCCTATGTCCTTAAGATCGAAGCTTTTTAAATCTTCATCGTTCTTCCCTGTTTGCCCTGCAATACTAGCACCCACATCAAAGTACCTAAAAAATATACAATTTAAGCTCAAGAATTCTAACTAACCCATAAACATACTTAAATACACAAAATAACCTAGTTAAGTTCTAAATGCATGTTCAATGCTCACTTTAACAATAAATACATAACAAATTAAGCTCTAAAACATCATGCAAAAAAACAACTATCAACATCCCCACACTTAAAACTTTGCTTGTCTCCAAGCAAACAAAACAACAGCACATAACACACACACAATGCAATAATGCGACAATGGCTCTAATTTTCATGAAACAAATTTAACCTTGGACACAACCATTCAATTATAGCAAATCATTAACAAGCAAAATAGGTTGTTTAGGGCTTTGGTTCAATATACAATTAATCAAGACCCAAATATTAACTTAATTACCCTTTTTAATTATGCACACACATTGATAATTTTCAGTCCCTTAGGCTTTTGTAACTATTCCTAAGTATAAATCCATGAAAATTCAAGCTTATTGCAAGTCCAATAGGTTTTTAATTAACGTAACACACTTTTTTTTGGGACTTAGCCTTTTGCTCGGAGGCAAATATTGTGATGAATGTCGATTCGGCTACTCGACTAAGTCATTTATTAACAACTTGGTTGGAACGTCATTATAGCCTTTTTACACGAAGGGACACATTTGTGATGCGTGTTGATCTGGTTACTCAGCTATATCATATTTTCAACTGGCTACTAGCTCTATTCATAACCCGAGGGCCAGCGAAATAGTGATAATTAACACATCTCTCTTTTTTTATGTATTACCTACCTTGTTGATTTTCACTTTTCGTTTCCATGAAAAATAATAGTCATGGTACCTAGGCTAAAAAGCCTCAAATTATAAATGAATGCAACAATCTAGAGGGTGCTAAATTTACACTAAGTCCTAATTAAACTGTATATTTATCCAAGACCCTAATGTATTAATTTCACAAGCTAATGATCACTCACATCCCAATAGAATATGTCCAAAATTTTCACTCAATCTAAGTCATTGACACATTCACACAATTCACGATGCAGCCTAATGCTATCAAGGAAAATCACATACAAAAGAAAAACACATAATTCCTCCCCACACTTAAACAACACATTGTCCTCAATATGAGATGGGGACCCACATAAAATAATACATAACAAATTGTAAAGACAAGAATTGAAGTAACAACGAATAATTAAAATTAACAAGATAAGGAAAAAATAAAAATAAAAATAATATAAACACGGAACAAAAAAAACCAAATAAAACTAAAACAAATTGGGTCAGATTTGGATCCTACAGAGATAGAGGTGATGATGGTGTAGGAGGTGGTACTAGAATCCCTTGAGCTTTAAAATATCGATGAAATCGTTGAATCTCTCGGCTCTAGCGTTGCTGTGTATGCATCACTTCCTTGAGCGTTTGGTTGGTTTCGGACATGGCATCTAAAACCTTTGCCCAACATTGGTCTTCTTATTCAGCATCATTGGATTCTACACTCGTCGAGTCCACCCGTGTTTGCCGAGGTGGTGCAGAGCTTGAACTTGCTTGACCTGCCCTAATCCGAACATGTGTCTTTTCATGAATATCTCGCAATTCCATGTTAGTGGAATGGATTCGCCCAAAATAAGTGATGGTGATCAAGAAATTCTGACGGGTGAACTGTTAATCTGCTCCGATCCACTCCAAAATGTTCCGTGATGGCAAAGACCATATACCCCTTCCTAAACAGTTACTTCGCTTTTGCAGAGTTACGGTAAGAGCATTGATCACATGTGTAGACGTGCATATCGGTCTACTATGATCTATGCACCACAGTATGAAAAGTTCTTTGGTTGAACACTTATTGGTTTTTGATTTATCAAATATTAGTTGACACATGAACTTGTGTAGCAGCAAGTCTTCGTGAGTCTTGATAATGTTGTTATGAGCGTTTTTAACATAAAAATGCTCTATTCTGGTAAGCTCGTGCCAGTATTGAGAGGCACAGAAATCATCATGTTGGTCAATAATAGTGGATTTGGGGAATTCACATATGTCGCACGTGATCTCTCTCGTCAGTTCATATGCTGGGGGGGGGGGGGGGGGGGGGGGGGGGGGGGGGGGGGGGGGGGGGGGGGGGGGGGGGGGGGGGGGGGGGGG
>JAOSBN010000008.1:22181207-22209815 GCA_027563595.1 Erythroxylum suave | reverse complement strand
GAGTTATGGGTCTTCTATGCTTATGTGTGCCTGTGTGTTTCCGAATGTTGGGCCTCGGAGACGGGGTCCAACATAAAGAGTGTAGAACTCCACCTACTTTTAGTATTCTTATGAATGGAGAAGCCAAACCAACTTTTAAAGGGGAAAGGGACCCAAAGAAGGGGACCCTCTATCCCTTTACCTATTTACAATCTGCATAGAGGTGCTCATTCAACTTACTAATGCCAACATTAGTATAAGTCTATGGTTTAAGTATCATAAGAAATGTAGAAACTTGAAGTTGTTTAGCCTAACATTAGCTAGTGACTTGTTGTTCTTTTATAAGGCTAACATATCTTCAATAAACTTAATAATCAACTATACTAAACAATTCACTAGCCTTTCAGCGATTGAAGTTAACTTGGAGAAAATTTTGTTGCTACTTTCCAAGGATGTAGAACCTCTTAAGCAAGATTTGGAGAATATAACTCATATTAAGTCTACCAATCCACCTTTCATTTACCTTGTAGTGTCAATCACTACTTCCAAAGCTTCCAATAAGGACTAAAAACCATTATTAGAATAAGTGGAGTGGAAGCTTAGAAATTGGTGTAATAAGGACCTAAGTTATGCAGGTATAACTCATCATATCAAAATTGTCCCCTCTAACATCTACAATTACTAGATTTATCACTTAATTCTTCCCAATAAATTGGCTAAGGACATTGAATGATTATTAAGGAAGTTTTTATTGAACGGTGATGCATACAAAGGTTCTGGAGCTAAGTCTCTTGGAAAGACCTATGATGCTAAAAGGAGAAAGGAGGACTAAGGATCAATATCGTATAACTCACTAGCAAAGTGTTGATTTCCAAAAGATTATGGAAGCTGATAGCATAGAAAGAGAATCTATAGGTTTAATGGGTACATACTAAACACCTAGAGGGGAAATATTCTAGGAAGTAAAGTGGATCCAATGAGTCTTCAACCTATCACAATTTGCCAAAATTAAGAGCTAAAGTTGCACCTTACATAAAAAGCATCATTGGTAATGGTAAAAGCACATCTATCTATTATGAAAATTGTTCTACTAAGGGGCCATTATACATGCATCTTGATTTGTTTCACTTAAGAAACATAATGAGAATTAGGGCTAAAGTTGATGAGATGATTGAAAATCAACAATAAAGATTCAAGAAAAGAAAATTTGATAGGATAGTTAAAGCAACATTTAATTATAGGCTTAACTTTGATAGGGAAGACAAAACAATATGGACATAATGCAACCTAGGAAAGTTCACTAATAGTTATATAAAGGGACTATTTATACAATCAAAAACCAAAAAGTGGACTGGCATAAACTAATATGGTTCTTTGGAAATTGTTCCATGTTTGCATACATCACCTAACAAGCTCTTAAGGCAGATTGGCAACTATGGATATAATTAAAGGCTTAACCCTTATGGACCTTATGTGTTTTCTGTACTTACTACATCAAAAAATATGAGACCACTTGTATTTCTAATACCAATTCAAATGCACCTTATAGAACAAGATCAAAATAGCTTGCAATGAAGAGGAGCTAAGCTACTCTTGGATCTAGTTAACAAAACAATTCTTACAACTCAAAAAGAAGAAATGGGATAAAGAACTCCTCAAACTAGAATTTCATATTGCAGTGTGTGAAGTATAAATGGAAAGAAATAGCAAGAAATTTAAAGAAAAGAAAAACAAAACTATAGAGGAGTTTTTCTTACTATTAAGAACTAATATATCAGTAAAGATAATCAAAGATGGGGCCACTAGGATAAATTATTTGTAACGTATGCAATGTTCTCCTAGATAAGGTGGATTGGATAAATCTTAGGTATGATGTTTCTGTAATTCCATTCTTGATTGAATGATCTTGGTTGCTCTCATTATACTTTTAAAGTTATACCTTCTCTTGAAATTCAATTCTTTAATTTTCAAAAAAATAAAAGGAAAATGAAAGAAACAAAAATGTTATATTAGTATAGTTAATCCCCTTGTTAATTATCAAGGCAAAATAAAATAGAAGAATAGATTAAAAATGAAAATCGAAGATAAAAGGAAAAAAATATGTCCTTTTAAATGTCTTTAAAATCTTGAATGATCCAAATAACCATTTTAGATTGAAGGTATGATATCTAGTCATTTATCTACTCCTACTCTGCCTCTATATGAGGATATGACTGGACGAAAGGAGTGTCAGGCTCTCAAGTGTCATAGGATGCTACCTCCACTTACACTGGATCATCTGACTACTGAGGAGTTAGTGATGATGTAATGGTTCTCATTAGTGATGGTGGAATTATAACTCTTAATGTTCGATGATCTGTATAAGTACCTCCTCCATCCCCTGATCATGTTTCTATAACCATGTTATTCACTTTTCCAGATATCATTATTCCTATCTATCCACTGCACTCCCTAAATTTAAATCATGTATCTCTTCACTTAGGTGATCTTGAGTTGGTACTAATATAGAGGTGTAGAAGGCTGAATAAGAGTACCTATACTTGCTGAGGAGTTTTCTTATCGTTCAAGTGACACTGGAGATTATGATTGGGGAACATCTTGCCTGGTATACTACTCTAATATCTTGAAGTGATCATTTTCTATCTAATTTTACAGTTATAAGCTCTTAAATCCCTCAAAAACATAAATAGGTCCCTATTTACCTAGACTCTTTGAGATCGTTCCCATCACTTTTAGAGTGTCAAAGCTAATGGGTACCATTTTTCACAACAGTCT
The DNA here is from genome assembly GCA_027563595.1 of Erythroxylum suave. Classification (NCBI taxonomy): domain Eukaryota; kingdom Viridiplantae; phylum Streptophyta; class Magnoliopsida; order Malpighiales; family Erythroxylaceae; genus Erythroxylum; species Erythroxylum suave. The sequence goes on along the minus strand of JAOSBN010000008.1, from coordinate 22,207,061 downwards.
CATTTTAGGCAACCACTCCAACAAAGCCATTCCTCTAATCAATTGGGTAATGTATAGACCCACATAAATAGCTCCTACTCTGTCATTGTATGCTTAGTACTTAAAGAACCAGTGTAAGGCATATCCTATGTGGATGAGGACTCTGTCAATTGATCGATAGTTTACGTATGAAAAATTTTAATATTTATAACCTCAATAATGTTGCAAGCGCATGGGCCATTTGCGTAGTACCTAAGGTATCGATCCTATGAGGAGGGCTAATCTAGTCTTAGAATCTAAGGTCGCACTAAATCGCAATACATTAAAATAAACAACTAATGTAGAAAATTAATCAATCAACAATCAATTACGAGAATTAAAATTCAGAAATATAAATAAGATAGCAAATCACACAACCTAATCAAGAATCAACCTAGGAACTACCAATTCAGAGAAAGGGGGTTTTAATCCAACTTTAATGAAAATCTAATTGATTATAAGATTATCGAATTACCAAGTCGAGATGACCCTAGGGTAGATCACTCTCTCTCGAGTTATAATCTTTAACCCTAATTAATAATCCCTAATTTAAATTATGGAATTGTAATCTCTTGATTTACAATTTACCCAAAACCTAAATTAGTTATGAAATTGTCTAATAACCTACCGAAAACCTATGCGCAATCTCTTGCTACACAAATTTAACAGCTTGATTTAATTCTTGATTTATCAAATTAGCCCAATTTGATGATATTCACTTGGTTCACCCTCTTATTTTATTATCAAATTATTAATAACAAATATTGAATCACAAATTACTCAATAAAATCACAATAAATTAGATTCCATTAATATCAAAGATAAAAATCCCAAAGGTGAGTATAGAGAAAAACTCATCATTAAACAAATCTATTCTCAACAACTATCTCAATTTTATACATCAATAAAACTAAAATAAATTGGAAAATACACTTGGAACGGAATAGTGGAGGATGCGATGGTGGGAAACCTCCTGTTCCAGAAAGTACTTCGTGTCAAGCTTCTTCTCCATGTCTCTCTTCCTTCGTCTACTTATCCAAATCTCTCGATAGTCTCTCAAGGGTTTCGAAATTTGGATGATGAAAAAATGCTCTTAAAAAGTTGCTTCTTCTATTCCTTAATGTTATATTTATACTTTTGAAGCCCTAGGGTTGATTCGGGTTCAAAATGGTCCGAAAAGTTTTGTAAAACTCAAGTTTTTGTGTCAGCCCAACTCAAGCCACGATTATGGCCCAAAGTGCACGATCGTGGCCTAGTTCAGAGCTCTCTATAATGATCGTGATTGAGGTGCACAATTATGACCTGACTACTCCTGGCTTGCCTCTTTCTGTCATGATCATGGCCTATTGTATCACGATCGTGGGCCATGTTTTTAGCCCGAAACTCTTAGAAACTTCGTTGTTCTTCGCTGTTTACCCTTAAACACTAACAAACACATCAAGGTACCTCAAAAATATAACATTTAAGCTCAAAGACTCATACTAACCCATAAAAATAGTTAACCATATAAACTAGCACAATTAAAACCTAAACACACACTAAGTACTCAAATTAACAATAATTACCTTACAAATTAACTAAAACATAATGCAAACCACAACTATCAACATCCTCGCACTTGAACGTTTGCTCGTCCTCAAGCAAACAAAACAAAAAACACATTGCAACAATGAGGCAATGACTTTAATTTCATGAAACAAATTTAATCTTGAACACAATCATACAAGTTATATCTAATCATTAACATGCAAAATCTATGTCTGAGGGCTTTGAACTAAATATACAAATTAATCAAGATCTAAGTGTTAATTCATTTCCCTTTTTAATTGTACACCCACATTAATAATTCTTTAGTCTTTTAGACTCTGTAACTGTTCCAAAGTATATTGTTATGACAAGTCTTATTAAGAACATCAATATTTTTATATTAATTTTAATTAATGAATATAGACTTAGTCTTTTCATGCGGAGGCAAACATTGGTAATGAATGTTGATCTGATTACTCAACTATGTGATGATTTTATTAATCTGCTTAGTTGAAACATCATTATAGCCTTTTGACATGAAGGCACACATTTGTGATGCATGTCGATCTGGTTACTTAACTACATCACGTTTTCAACTGGCTACTAGCTCTATTCATAACCCGAAGGTCATCAGAATAGTGATTTATTTAACAAAACATACACATTTTTTCACAATTTATTGCCTAACTTGTTGTTTTAGCTATTCATTTCATGAAAATACTAGTAAAGCTACTTAAGTTGAAAGACCTCAAATTATGAATGAATGTGACAATCTAGAGGATGCTAAATTTACACTAAATCTTAATTAAGTTGTATATTTATCCAAAGGCCTCTAATTCCCTAATTTTGCGAGCTAATGATTATTTACAACCTAATAGACTATGTTTAAAATTAAATAGATTTCACTCCATTTAAGCCATTGACATATTCATATAATTCACACAATGTAACCTAATAACTATCGTACGATATGCAAAATCACATTCAAGAGCAAAACACAAAATCCCTTTCTACACTCGAACAACACATTGTCCATAATGTGAGAAGGAAGCACACACAAGCACATAAAGAAAAGAAAAGAAAAAACATAAATTAAATTGGAAAGAAAATAAAAAATAAACACAAAGACAAAATAGAACTGAAGGCTAATTTGGAAAAGAAAATTTGGGTTACGCATAAATCCTATGGAGATGGAGGTGGTGATGGTATCGGAGGCGGCAATCGAATGCCCTAAGACTTGAAATACCGATGGATTTATCGGATATCCTAGCTCTGGCGTCATTGTGTCTACGCCATCTCCGTAAGTGTCTTGTTGGTTTTGGAGATTGCTTCCAAAACCTTCTTCAAACCTAGTTCTTCCTCTTCTTCTTCCTCGGATTCATCACTGGACTCTTCTGTCTATTGAGGCAATGCTGAGCTCGAACTTGTCTGACTCGCCCTAATTCTAACATCTGTCTTTTCACTGATTTCCCTAAGTTCCATGTTATGGAAATGAAGGATCTGAACCCACCATAAGTGGTGATGGTTTAGGAATTTGGGTAAGTGGACAGTTAACCCACCACAGTCCATACCATAATATTCAGCAATGGTGGATATTAGGTACCCCATACCGAGATGTTACTCCTCTTGCACAGACTCGCAACAATGGCATTCAACACATGTGTGGCTGTACACATTGGAATACTGTGGTCCACGCACCATATCATAATAGTTCCTTTTTGAAACACTTGATGGTTTTGTTTTATCAAAAACCAGCTGACACATGAGTTCGTGCAGTAGTAAGTGTTCTTAGGACCTAATTATGTTTTTATGAGCATTTTTGGTGTGAATTCGCTCAATTCCGGTGAGTTCATTCCAATATTGAGAAGGATGAAAATCCTTATGTTGATTGATAATAGCATATTCAGGGAATCCATACATCGCACATGATTTCTACATTTAGTTCATATGCTTTTCCTCTCATTCTAAACCACAATTGCTTGGGGTTCCTACAGTCGTAAGTCAATGAAGTAATGAATTCCAATGTGAGCTCCTGATAAACAAGAAATTGGAACCGTATAAATTGTGCCCACTGGATTCTTTTCGCTAAGTTTTCTACTCTTTTGTGTAATTCTCACCTATCTAGTGTGTCAAAATCAAAGTATTTAGGCACGACTATCTATCTAGCATTTAAAGATCGGAAACGAATACCTTCCTCCTTTGAGTAGATTGGAAAGGGCGGTCTGAAGTCTACTGGTTGGTTTCATCTTCCATGCCCTCCAATTTGATATCATCCGGCTTGCTGTGATCGGGCTAATTGTATAATGCGCGACATAATTTTTGGGAATTAAGTATAATTCGAAACTTTGAAATTTTTAGAGAGATGTAAGAGTGTTTGGATGCTTGAATTCTGGAGAAATAAAGTCAAAATAAAAGTGAGATTAGAACTTAATATATAGGTGGTAAAAAGGTTAAAATGGTAAAAATTCTTTTAAAAAATTGCGCGCTCCCCTTGTTTTGCATAGTCACAGGCCACAATCATGACCTGTAGCTTACCACCACTTCTTGATCTTTTTTCTTTTGTTCTTTTCCCAATCTTTCCGCTTTCACTTCTTAATTCTTTTGTGGTTCTTGTCACCTCTCTTTTGATGCTTTGACAATCATCTAAATAATTCTGAAATCCTCTTCCTTTCTTGATTTTATTAAAAAAAAAACCTAACTACAAAATTCAAACGTTCTAATAAAATTAAAAAAGAAACAAAGCAACTAATTTTCCACGGGTTGTCTCCTATGCAGCGCTTCTTTCAACGTTAGTAGCTCGACGCTCTTCTTTTATTGGAAATCAACCGGGATCAATTATGAGTAGCTTGCTTCTACCCTTTTCTGTCAATATCAGTTTTGAAGCTTGCAAGTAAGCTACAAATTGCAAAATAATCAAGGACAATATGGATAACACGATGGAGAGCAATTAAGCTTAATAATGTCCTTTTTATAAACTATTAACATAAAAGGGAATGACAAAACTCCCTGAATTTTCTATTGAATCCAATAGTTTGTCCTGCGCAAAGGTGAGTTGATCTCTTTCTTCCTTAATCCCCTTCGTCTCCTCTGCTTCTGCTGCTTCCTGAATAGAAACTTTCATATTTCTTCAAACTCGATGGGTTTTGTTATCTATTCTTCATCCTCTTGTTTTTCAGAAGATTTGAACACATCAGTTATGCTGAATGAGCTACTAGCCTTCAGATTCTTAAATACATCATTCATGTTGAATGTCTCTTGATTATCATCAATAAAAAGGTTCTTTTCATGAACATTTACCTAAGGTTTTTCGATCTTCACATATGGTATATCAAGAACTGGTGAATAAAAGGGAGGGTTAACATTTTTTTCTTAAATCTCTTTTTCCATGTCTTGTTCTTCAATCAAGTAGGGTTCAACATAATGATCCAGTGGTTATTCTAGCTCTACGACATTCCTAAGTGTGATAGCTTTATATTGCTCTCTTTGATGTAATTCCATATTTCTCAAAGAGTCTTCCATACTTCTCTTATAGAATTCACGGGAAAGCTATCTTACTTCAATCTCCAAGTTATGAATAGAAGCGACATGATTTTTTGTTACTTGATCAATTTGTTCTTCTAGTTTCTTCTGCCCTTCTTCCATGTCTATGAGCTTATCCAAGATATTGTCCAATTTAGAATCTCATGAATTGGATTCTTCTTGATGAAGTCCTAGTAGGTCTTGATGTCCTAAATGAATTCCTACATTATTGAACCAATAGAATTCGGGGTGGTTCTGCGACCTTGAAGTGTATAGATTTATATAAGGATAATGATTTCCCCAACCAGATTGGGGCTCATTGAATTTGGCAAGTAGCCTTTACTCCCTATAATATATATCCTCCATGATTGTTCCTTTTTTTAACCTCTTCTTAACATTTAACTCTTTATATGTCTCATTCTTTTTCTAGGATGTTTTGATGTATCTATAATTTACGCTCTAAACTCCTTCTCTAAATTTTTTTATTAAATTAAAAACAAATGATAGTGAAAACCTTATACTAAAGAACTAAACTAATCACCTCCCTAGTAATGGCGCCAAAAACTTGATTGGCAGTTTATGTTTGAAAATTTTTAATATTTATAACCTCGATAATATCACAAGCACACGGGTCGTTCATGTAGTACCTAAGATATTGATCCCATGAGGAGGGCTAATTTAGTCCTAGAATTTAAGGTCGCACTAAATCGCAATAATTTAAAATAAACAACTAATGTAGGAAGTTAATCAATCAACAATTAATCACGAGAATTAAAATTTAGAAATATAAACAAGATAGAAAATCACATAACCTAATCAAGAATCAACCTAGGGACTACCAATTCAGAGAAAGAGGGTTTTAATCCAACTTTGATGAAAATCTAATTGATTATGGGATTATCAAATTACTAGGTCTAGACGATCCTAGGGTGAATTACTCTCTCTCGAGTTATAATCTTTAACCCTAATTAATAATCACTAATTTAAATTATGGAATTGTAATCTCTCGATTTACAATTTATCCAAACCCTAAATTAGTTATGAAATTGTCTAATAACCTACCGAAAACCTATGCACAATCTCTCGTTACACAAATTTAACAGTTTGATTTAATTCTTAATCTACCAAACTACCTAACTCTCGTTAGCCCAATTTGATGATATTCACTCGGTTCACCCTCTTAGTTTATTATCGAATTATTAATAACAGATATTGAATCACAAATTACTCAATAAAATCACAATAAATTAGAATCTATTAATATCGAAGATAAAAAGCCCGAAGGTGAGTATAGACAAAAGCTCAACATTCAACAAATCTATTCTAAAAAACTATCTCAATTTTATACATCAATAAAACTGAAATAAATTGGAAAATACAGTTGGAACAGAATAGCGGAGGCAGTGACTGTAGGAAACCTCCTTTTTTAGGAACTACTTCGCGTCAAGCTTCTTCTCTGTGTTTCTCTTCCTTCGTCTTCTTCCTCAAATCTCTTGATAGTAGCTCTAAGGTTTCAAATTTTGGCTGATGTGAAAAGGCTCTTCAAAGGTTGCTTTTTCTGTCCCTTAATGCTATATTTATACTTTGGAAGCCCTAGGGTTGATTTGATGTCAAAATGGTCCAAAAAGTCTTATAAAACTAGAGTTTTTACGTTAGTCCGATGTAGGTCAAAATCGTGGCCAACGTCTAAACTTTTCTGTCACGATTGTGGCCCAAAGTGCATGATCATGGCCTAGTTTAGAGCACTCTATCACGATCTTTACCGAGGTGTATGATCATGGCCTGGCTGCTATTGGCTTGCCTCTTTCTGTCATGATCGTGGCCTGTTGTGCCATGATCGTGGGCTATTTTTTGAGCCCAAAACTCTTCAAAACTTCTCTGTTCTTCACTGTTTACCCTGAAACACTAACAAACACATCAAAGTACCTCAAAAATATAACATTAAGCTTAAAGACTCATACTAACCCATAAAAACAATTAACCACATTAACTAACACAATTAAAACCTAAACACACACTAAATACTCAAATTAACAATAATTACCTAACAAATTAAACCCTAAAATATAATGCAAATCATAATTATCATCAATCATTCTATAGAGGTAGAACATATATGCCTTCCCTACCATACAAATACTATCCCTTCTCCTACTGATCATGCCTAAGTAGTGAATGCATGTATCTCATCACTAAGGATCTTAACTACAATGCTTTAAATCTCATGTGCTTATAAGACCACTCTCTATTGACGATGCACTGAATTGCCTTCTTATTACCCTAAGGAAAAATATATTGGAAACACTACATACTCCTTGGTAGTAATATACTCCTTCAAATACAAGTCCATGTAGAGTGATAATCTTATATAACTTATAATGTGCATCTCCCCAAGCACTCGAAACTATAACATATTGATGTCATCCCTATTGTAATGTCGCTTTTTAAAAGTAAATGTGGCGAGGAATTTAAGTGTCAACTTTTTGCAAGTAGGTTCCTCAATTATGAAAAAAATTCCTATCCACCAACATCGATTAAGTCTTAAATCCTAACTTAACCCAATTTAGTTGAGTAACGATCAGTGGATGCATCTACTCTTTATGTATGTCTTAGAACTTAATCTCTTATATCAAGAGATACAGGCCAACACTGTGAAATTCAATATGGTGTGTATCGTAGATGTAGGTTGTGCCAACATCAACTGTTTGGGTGGTTGTTGGGATGTACCCTTACCCTTTTCCTCTTCCTATGCACTTCCTTTTTTTCCACCACTGGTGTGGAATATTTTCCATCTTCATCATTATTCCCTAAAATATGAAATAAATAAAAAGGACCAAAACAAAGGGAATAATTTGTGTCAATCAAACTATGATAAATAAAACACCATAATTTAATTCCACAATTGATTAGTCTTATATTAATAACAAAATATATAAAATAACCCTAAATTAATCCATAATTATGGAATATAGTGGCATTGACAACCCAAATATCCAATTAATTACATAAAATTACGTAACATCAATTTGTTATAAGCATTACAATCAATTTAGTTAAACACCCTAGTTAATTTAAACAAAACCCAACAAAAATAAAACTACCCAAAATAAATCAATTAAAATAGCAAAAAAGACTATAAAAATGAAATTTAAGCAATAAATAAACAATTGCAGAATTAAACTCACACTAAAACATTCAATAGCCACCTAAGGATTTAATTTCATATTAATTTATCCAAAACAACATAAAAAAATCCTTAGAAAATTTTTATTCAATATGAAAAATCACCCAAAAAAGTAAAAAAATCCCTTTAAACACTTCTAATCACCATGGATAATCCTAATCAACTCTGAAAATCCTATAGAATTGATTACTACACATATTTACAGCAAAATTGATTGAACAATAAAAAACACTATAAATAACTGGTAAATCATACTATAATTCATTGAAACTTTAAGAAAAATAGGTTGGAGGCTGGATTTCGCATCCGAGAAGACTGGGGAGCATTATCTAGAAGGAAAAAGAGCAGGGGAAGTGAAAACTTGGGGTTCTAGGAGGCTGTATACAATTTTAAGAAGATTTAGTTCATCACATAGGCAACACAAGTGTGTAGTTGCCGCGTGTTGTCTGATTTAAGGTTTAATTTTTTTAAAGAAAATGATGTGTTGGCCTTTAACATGGGCATGTTGGGCTAAATACGAGGTTGATAAAAAAATGTGTTATAATAGGTTAAACATGATTTAGAACATGGATGTGTATCTAGACCATGTTAAAGAAAAAAGATGACATAATACATAGACATGTTAGACGTAACACAACCATATTGAAATTAAAATTAGAATACCTAAAAATACATATGGCCACTAACATGGGCATGTATCTTTTTATAAAATTTTGTAAACAAAGGAGAAAAAGTCAGAATTCATCACGATCATCAATGAGGGCATATTGGTAGCCATGTATCTTTCTACTTCTCAAATAACTTACTTGTTTTTCACAATATAGGCATGGTGGTAGCCATGTCACTTACAATGATTTCTAGCAACATATTCACCATTGTGGGCATGTTGGTGCCTATGTGTCTTTCTATAACCTTTTGGCACCCCATCTTTAGTGGAATATGGCTATTTTTATATTTAACATGGGTGTGTAGGAGAACACGACTGTTCGTATGGGCGAGTAAGTAACTTTTTGACTTACCTAAATTTACACTTTCTTTCACATATAAAAATTAAAAAAAAAACATGCCCATGGAATAAAGGACAAAGAAACACACATATAAACATAAATTAATGAAAAATTATTTATTAAACCACAATATTAACATAGATATAAATCGAACTAAAAAAACTAAGGATAAAAACTAAAATGAAAATTAAATGGAATAGAATTACTAAGTAAACATGGGTTGTCTCCTAAGAAGCACTTATTTAATATCATTAGCTTAATGTTCCCACTTTAACTTAGCCTAGATCTATCACCAGTGTTGAAGTTTTAAACGAAAAACTTTCTTTAATCCAAGCATATGGATCGTATCTTATATTAAAAAAAAAAATCATCCCAGGAGGATTAGAGCAGTCACCTAACAATTCTTGTAAACGTTTTTAAGGTAAATAATAAGATATTTTACTAAAGTTAAACTAAAAACAAAGAATTGAGAATTAAATAATGAAATAAGCAGTAGTGAACTGGTTGATCGATCAATGATGAAAACAAGGAATTACTTTTATCCTTATTTGTTTTCACTTCACCTTCTTGATTTAATACTACTTAACCTTAGATATCCCATAATTATGATTTCACCCTCTCAAGTTCTAATCAAGTAATCTCAATTAAAATAGATAGAAATTGTATTATGATCTCTCAATTCATTATAACTCTCCCTAACTATGTAATTAATTAGTATTAAGCACGATCAAAATTAAGTATGGGGAAAAAGTGTATCTTAGAGATTGATAAGTCAGTTTCCTCATACTTGTTTATAAAGTTTTAGGAAAAATGACATGATTATGGTGGGAGAAAGATACGCCAAGAAAGAGGCGTTGAGGTAAGTCTTCTATAATAGTCCAATCCCTAGAGAGGCCAAGGATGCTTATATTCAATGGCAGGGATTAAGAAGAATAGTACCAAAAGTTGAAAGATAAGAAGTTTATAGCCAATCAGTGCATCGACTGGGAACCCTTAGAGTAGATTGGGTTAGCCCAATAAGTAAGGGAGCTAATGAAGTTAGGAGCATGGTCTTAATTCTTTGAAATCATGGAATCATCATATAGAGAGCTAACTCTAGAGGTCCTCTCCATATTTTTGTATGGAAAAGGGATGTTACGATAGGGATCACCCTAATATACTGTACCTCTGGATGATGGGGGAGAGGCATCAGATGAGTATTACTTTGTTCTCCTTCACAACGGGATTGTATGACCAGCAGTATGTGGAGACACTAGAGTATTAAGAATTATTGATGGATTTGTTGTTCGGGTTGTCTCTGTAACACTTATAGAGTAGGCTTAGCATAAAAGATGACTACAATTTATGCATGTCAAAGGTCTTGACATTACGCAATCTAGCACTCAAATACATTTATGGTGTTTTGAGTCATACTTTGAGTGGTCGAGGTGACAACTATAGAGTCGTTGACAACATGGATGTCTTCTACGTATGGAGTATGAGCAATGTGCACCTATACATCTGGGACATGTGCTTTTCCACTTTATTTACCGCCAAAATGAGGATAATAAGGTCGACACTATATGCATTGGACATTATGCGACCTGGTTGGCACAAGAATCTGGTAGTTTCAATTAGTTACTACTGATGTGGGAGATGACATGCGCGTGGTTTGTCGTTGCCGTCCCAAATAAGAAGAAGAGCACCAGAGGAGTTTCATCTAGACCATTTGACTATAGCTCAACTGGAGAGACAGTAGGTGGAACTTGTGATGCGAATAAGTAGGCTCAAGACTTTAACAACATGGATGACAGAGCTGATGGAATTAATAGCAAGTCATCTGGGCATTGCTTTTCAGGCTTCATCATCCCATGAAGGCACCTTATCTGTAGTCCCTCCATTTAGCTAGGGGCATCACCAGAAGCACGCATCTTCATCAGATCAGCCAGGATCACACGGTGTCTGAGATGTTTAAAATTGTATATTCTTTCTTTCTCTTTTTCTTTTGTATTTATTTCATATTTTCTTTCTGTTAGTTATTTTTCTCTCTTAACTTTATATTTAATGATGCTCTTATTTTTTTAATTGTTTATTTTGTTTATTTTTTTCTTTTTATCCCTTTGTTTTTCATATTTTGCAAGGATGTAGTTAAACATTGGATGGATGTAAGATCAACAAAGTCATCATAATCAGGAAAGTACCAAATAACCCTCTTATTTTCATATGTGTATGTATTGTGTACATTGAGGGCAATGTACAACTTTAAGTGTAGGGATAGTTTAATGAAAATTTAATGATTTCTTTAAGATTATTATAATCTTGATTATGAATTTTATTAACTGATATTCTAAATTGATTGAAGTCTGTTCATCAATACTATGTTTCATTATTGAATATTGATTAAATTGGTATGCAAAAGGATGATGGTTGGTTAGAATAAAGTTACTTTTATAAGTGATATTTTTAGTAACCATTGAGATGATAAAGTTTAATGAAATTGCATAATATTTATACACATACACCTTTTGCTTTCGTGAGCTTTTGAGCCTAAAAGCACAATTCAAGCTCTTTTTCTTTCTTTCATGTGTGTCTTCAATGTGTGGTAGGATGATTCTAGAACTTGATTTTATTATGCATATTGAGACCATATTTGTTAAACATTAACCTGATGAAGGCACTTAGATGAAACAAGTTATTTAAGCCTTTTTCTTTGAAAATTACCAAACCTTTAAAATTGCCTCAAGGAATAACCAAGTTAAACCTTAGCCTTTTTCATTGATTTAACCCACATATTAACCTTAATTATATTTTTCTTTAAAAACCTTTTTATTGTTTTAAGCCTTGAAGGTTATTTATATTGCGTTCTACTTAACATTACCTAAATATGTCACTCGTAACTATATGACGTTATTGTAGTATATGATGGACACCCTAAGGTCGTCTCATAATGAAGTTGTTAAATGTAAAAGCTTAATTAAAAATAAGAAATTAAAGAATCAAATTTAAGAAGGTATAGAGGTTGTGAAATTATGAATTTAAACAAAAAGAATGAATTGCAAAAAATTGATATACACCTTTCAAAGGTAACCTAGGGTTTAAACTTCGATCCAATTTCACGCCTAAATTCTTAAACTTCCATTCATATAATCTGCAGCTTTATTATCTCTTCAATCAAATTAGTGACTATAAATGTAATAGTTCTCACATTAATATACTAAAAATTACTAACCGTTTGAAGTTGCAAATTAGGCATCCCTAAAAATTATATTTCTAATTCATTCTTAGGGTAATTGATGGTTTAATTCCAATATCAAGTTTCATATTTTGATTCTTCACTCAATATCTTAAGACTAATAGGTGGCCAATATATTAACCTAGCATTCAACACAACATAATCAATCTATGCAAGATATATATTAATGGGAATTATCAAATCACAACATTCAATTAAATCTAGATGCAAACTTTAGGTAAGAATAATTTAGCTTATCATCAAAGTGAAAATAATGCTCATATCAATTAAATTCGAACCAGTAAATTCCATTGTTTCAAGAAGAAATTGAAACAAGAAAAATCTACAAACCCAAAAGAATAAAGAATAAAAAAACCTTTAAATGATGACTGGGAGCGAAACTCTCGTTCGTTTTCACCAGCTCTCAATCAATGTTGATGACAAAACTCCATTGATTCTCCCTTCGTAGCACTCTTTTTGTCCTGATAGTTCTCTTCTCTTTTTGACCTTGACGCCATCATATTTAGGTATGATCTCTTCACATAAGTTGTAGCTTCGCCTTCCTGATTTCCAACAGATCCTCCTTTGCTTAAAACAAAGTCCTATACCTAACGTTATGTACCAAAAAAGAAGGGAAGGTCAAATTGGGCCAAGAAAAATTTTGTACCTCATTCTCAACCTTTTTAGCCCCTCAAAATAGCACTTTTAGGCCTCAATTTTTACATAAGATTATGTCCTAGGATGTTGGCTTGAATTTGAGCTTTTGAATCACCTCATTTAGATCCCATAAGCCTTAGATATGTGCATGTAAAGCTCTAGTGGTCAGGTTGTCAATTTTTCCAAAATAAGTATTACTTTGAACAAATGGTTGCTAGTCCAAATGACTTCGTACAGCTACACACTTGGGCTTCCTTAAAATCTTGCGATGTCCTCTAATTATTTTCCTCCCTTTTTAAAATCTTCTCCTCAAGTCTTTAAAGCTCAACCTAAATAGAAAAACCTAACAACAATCTTGAACAAACATATTCAAAAGTACTAAAAATTGAACAAAAACTATCTGAAACCTAACACAAAATGCATTATAACAACTACGCCACACTTAATGCTTTGCTTGTCCCTAGAAAAGTTCAAGGAAAGCACAAAATAAATGAGAAAGAATTTCATCAAGTTCAAAAATTATCAGATAAAATCAAGATGAAACTTTCAGTAATTTCCAAAATTATTCTTAAATCAAACAAAATTTATACCAATACAATCCAATAGCACATCCATGCATACCCAAAAATGTCACTTCCTCACCACATCTCTCAAATGTTTGTTCATGGAAGTGTTTGCACTCTTTACATTCAATGAAAGTATATCTCTATAAGCTTGCTTATTAATCGAATCTCCATCACTTAACCATAATCAGGCACCAATCAGAAGGTCTTTTCATTTGGTTGTAATGGGCTAGGGTAAAGATATGTCGTTTCGAAAAGAGAGTTACTCATTAAATATAAGAACAATTATAAGAATCAAGCAATTAAGCATAACTGGTACTTCACAAATCCCAAACACAATTTTTTTTCCTAAACATCTCCATCTTTTTTCTATAGTACCCTTTGATTTAGGGATTAGGTACCTCTCATATTATTTTTTTCTTTTTTTTCTCTTTTTCAAAACATTATTGCAAAAACTACGACTAAGCTCATTGTCACTTAGCCATGTGGAACAACAACTTTCTTTTTTTTGATACTTTTTTTATTTAACAAGAAAGGACTCACAATTGTAACAAAGGTATCTCTATTCAAAAGAAATTTCAACCCCAAAGAACATGGATAGCCAAATTAACCCCTCACTTTAATTTACTTAATGACTTAATCACTAAATTCCTCAAATGCTCTTGTTCCTAATGGAAGGTCAAACAAATTGCGAGAAAATGATAAAATCGTTTGTGGCTCATAATATTGTGTAAAAGAAAGAACATAGGAAAAAGACTCAAAATTGGCTTACTAAAAATGTATAAAAGCTTGGCCTTTAAGTTAAGTGGTTAATTCTAATTCCCTTAATCATTTTGATGCTCGATCACAATTTTCATGTGATCTTAAAATGCATACCTAAGCAAGTTCTAGCAATATAACAATCAAGAATGTTTACTCAGATGAATAACCATTTGAAATTCAATTTTAAACGCTCAAATTCTCACCAATTGTTTAAGATAATTTAAAATAATGACCATCAAAATTGATAATTAATACTCATTCCATTCAATCCTCAAACTTTTTCTTCAAAAATTTAAGGGTCATCTAGTAAGAATCTAATTAAAAACACCAAAGCATTAGATGATATAAAAATTAAATAGTTTTAAAAATAAGAAAACAAAACCTTGTAAACATTAAACAAATCAAGTTGAAAATGAAACTCGTAGCCCTCACTTTAAAATAACATTATCCTTAATGTGATCATGCGTAGATAGAAAAGGAAATAATGATAGTTAAGTAGAACCTGATTTCCATCGTTACATAGTTCGATACAAAGCCTTACTTCTAATTGTCTTGTCACAAACATATAAAGGTAGGGTAAAGTTAGTGTAGGGTTTTTGTGAGGAACACGACATTAATAGAGTGGGACAAGACAAATTTTACTGACTTTGATCCCGTGTTTGGTTAAAGGAATTGATGAAGCACGATCAAGGTGGGCAGGGGAATAGACAAGGAAACTCCTCGTGTTTGCCTCTACCAAATACAATAAAACTCTCTTTTCCTTTAACTATTCTAGCATCTCATAAAAAAATCAACAAATCAAATCATATGATCTAAATCAAATTTACTCAAAAATCTATTAAAATAAAAAATTGAAACTAAAATTAAAATTTTAAATGAAATAGTCAAAAGAATTGCAAACCAATAGTTTGGCTCCCATTAAGAGCTTCTTTAACGTCATATTAGTTGGTCGCATCAAACATCAGAAATTAGGAAACTTTTAATGACTTTGGCTCCTAGAAATTCCTCCAAGTAAGGTTTCACTTTGTGGGCATTAACATTTAATGTTTCATTTTTTTTTGTTCAAGAGCTCTACCACTTAATATAGAAAGACTTGGACGATTTGAATTAGTCCACTACACCAAGACTTTAATTTCTTAAGGAATAACCACATCCTTGAATTGAAAAAAAAAAATTTCATTCTAGGTTTGAAGGCCCTTCAAAGGATCATTTATTGTGTATAGCCTTAGTTTAATCTTTGTAAATCTTTAAACTTTCACAGGCTTCATTTCGAAGCTCACCAAGCTTTGAAATTTGCAACATTCTTTGGCCCTTTGCTTTATCTAAACTTATATTTATAACATTGAGTGCCCAATAAGCTTTGTACTCCAATTCCACCAGTAAGTGGCATGCCTTCTCGAACACTAACTGATATGGGCTTATCCCAGTAGGAGTTTTGAAAGTCGTTATGTAGGCCCAAAGTGCCTCATGAAGATGATCTACCCAATCTTTCCTTGATGTGTTCACTTTCTTTTCCAGGATTCCTTTAATTTGTTTGTTGGTGATATCAACTTGTCCAGAGGTTTGTGGATGATATGGGGTTGCCATATTATGTCAGATTCCCAACTTGTTCATTAATTTTTTGGGCCAATTATTGTAGAAATGACTTCCTCCATTACTTACAATAGCCGTGGGTATCCCATATTTGCTTGGAATATATTCCTTCAAAAAATTCAAAACAATGTTAGCATTATTTGTCCTAATGGGGATGGCCTCCACTGACACATAATCAACTGATTGTACTATATATCCAAAGTCAAAAGATTTTGGGAAAGACCCAATAAAATCAATACCCCAAACGTAAAAAAATCTCTACAATAACAAAGTTGGTAAGAGGCATTTCATTTCTTTTCTTATATTACTAACCCTTTGGCATTTATAATATCTAACACAATAATTTTAAGCATTTCTAAAAAGGGAAGGCAAATACAAACCACTTTGAAGAACCTTCTCAGTGATTTTCTTGCCTCCAAAATGTCATCCACAATAAATGTTGTGGAAAACTTGCAACAATTGCAATTGATCCTCCTCTAGCACACATTTACACTTGAATTCATCCTTGTAAATCTTGAAAAATAAGGCTCGTCCTAAAAATAGTACTTGTAAGAATGTAGAAAATGTAGAAATCTTTTCTTTTCCTAAAATTTCATGTCAGTTTTCAAGATACCATAAGTAAGATAGTTATTAGCACTATCGGCATACCGTGGGACTTGTGAAACTACAAATAAATCTTCGTAAGGAAATTGTTCAAAAGAATTATGAGGTGCAGTATGTGCCTTATCTTATTAGGGTGTAATTGAGAAAGGTGATCAGCTACTAAATTCTCACTACCTTTCTTGTGCCTAATTTCCACTTCAAACTCTTGTAACATTAAAACCCACCTAATGAGTCTAGATATAGCTTGTGGTTTATTCAATAGATATTTTAAAGTAGTATGATCTAAAAAAGCAATTACTTTAGAACTTATCAAATATGATCTAAATTTATCATATGCAAAAACCACAGATAACATTTCTTTCTCGGTGGTTGTGTAATTCAATTGTGCATCATTCATATACAAACTCACATAGTAAATCACATAAAAGAGATTGTTAATTCTTTTCCAATAACGACTCCAATGGTCTAGTTCGAAGCATCGCACATATTCTTAAAGGTCAAAGTCCAATCGAGTGCAACAATTATAGGGGCAGAAGTTAACTTAGCTTTTAAAATATTGAATGCTTTAAGGAACTCATCACTAAACATGAATGGGACATCATTACCAAGAAAATTACATAGAGGATGAGAGATTTTTGAAAAATCTTTTATGGACCTCCTATAAAATCCAGCATACCCAAAAAAACTTATAATACCCTTAATCGATGTTAGAGGTGGCAACTACCAATTAAATCAAATTTGGATTTATCCACCTCTATGCCCTTATGTAATATTACATGTCCCAAAACAAGGCCATGATCTACCATAAAATGACTTTTTCCCAACTTAATGTTAAATTGCATTCAATACATTGCTCAAGCATAAGAGTCAATTTATGTAAACATTCATCAAAGGAATAACCAAAAACAGAGAAATCGTCTATAAATACCTCAATGAATTTATCGACCATGTCTGAAAAATAAACAACATACATCTCTGAAATGTACTAGGTTCATTGCAAATCCTAAATGGCATCCCCTAGAAAGCAAACATCTCAAATGGACATGTTAATGTTGCTTTAGATTGATCCTCTAATGCTATAGGAACTTGATAATAACCTAAAAGACCATCAAGAAAACAATAAAAAGCATGGACAGATAATCTATCTAGCATTTGGTCAATAAATGGTAAAGGAAATGATCTTTCTTGGTCACATTAATCAACTTTCTATAGTCTATACACATTCGCTAGCTTGTTTGAGTGCATATCGGTACCAACTTACCTTTCTCATTTTGAACTATAGTTATGCTCGTTTTCTTAGTTACCAAATGTAACCCACTCACTATCTACTATAAGGTAGATCACCCCCTCATCAAGAAGCTCAAGAACCTCCTTCTTAATTTCCTTACTCATGTTTGGGTTAAGCCTCCTTTGGGGCTCTCTCACTGGCTTAGTCCCCCCTTCTAAGATTATTCTATGCATGCACATAAGGGGACTAATTCCCTTTATATCACTCAACCCTCAACCAATGACTTTCTTAAGTCTTTTTAGTTCCCTCACAACCTTTCTTTCCTCCTCACTATTAAGAGAAGTAGAAATAATCATTGGGTGTGCTGTTAGAGAAGTACTCTAAAGACAATCGCCTTAGCACTTATTACACAAATCTTTATGATTAATAAAAGGAATTTTTGTTAATTTGATGTTCATGTTCTTTATGAATTGATAATGATCTTAAATCGAATTAATAAAATCCTTGGTATATTACATAGCATGAAGGAAATTATAATGAGATCAGGATAATGAGATTCCTATGATGTGTAATTATGTTAGTATCTAAATTATAGTCATAAGATTAATGAGACTGGACATTATTAATCTGGACAAACTAGCACATCTTTTACTCCTTGATTGGATTAAGTCATAGATCTCATAAGCTATAAGCATGAGTTGTTTAGAGTTAACATATAGATGCTTACTAAGAGTAGTAAGTATATTGGATGACCAGCTGTGAGACAATCAAATGGATAATCTATTCTAGTGTTAATGACAGTCTCATTATAGCAATGGGTTAAATATCCTTAAACTTGAGGTGCTTAAGGATATCTTAGATACTGATCCTGTACTTTGACGCCATTGATCATTACCTTTCAGAGGTTGCTCATAGGGTTGATTGGGTACAAATTGAGCTATTCGAAGGTAATTGAGTACCCAAGAAAGGATTCATCACTCTTGATAGAAGGATATGATACCCTTGGCCTCTTGTCAGGGTCATTACTTATGAATCTCTAAACAGAGTGGAAATGTCATAATGATAGTCTTCAGTGATATATCTAATTGAGCAATGAGCCATGGGGACAAGAACTAACAACATTTGGGCTAGATGTGATGTAGTTAGTCTAGTGGGAGTTCACGTTTTAACTATGCTCTGAACCAAGTGGGATATGCATGGTAAAAGGACAAATTGCACGGGAACATTGTCTATGGAAGGGTTCGTAGTCAAATCACTAACTTTTCGGTCAATTGGAGGTCATGATATGTTGCTAGATACTGCTCACAACTTGCTTGAATTAAGTGTTAATTCAAATGGACAACATAACCGGGGACCTAACAGGTCACATGTATTACAGATGTAAAGAATGAGTAAAATGGGTTTGGATAGTGATCCAAAATGTGAGAGAATGTTTCAGGATTGTATCGCAATATGATCATGGGAAGAAATGTTGCAAAAGATTGAAAGCAAGCAAGTGTTGTAGGGCTGCCAGTCCGGAAACTTTCCAGATTTCCAGCAAATTTTTCAAGCCAAATTAAGTGGCATTCATAGCCACTTAATTCCCATAATTACTCCATTCATGATAGGTGTTAGAGAAGGCCAAAATTTGTAGAAACTCACTCATTTTCATACGTGGTATTGAAAGAAAACTATTGAGAAATATGAAGAGTTGATCTTGCACACACTTATTCTCTAAACTATTCTATCAAGAAGATATGTTAAAGCTATCACTTTGTGTGTGTTCTAACCATTCCTCCTAAGACGTTTTAGGCTTTTCTCTTCATATGGATATCATTAGAGGCATCTTAGTTTGGTCATTATGGTTGACCCGAAGAGGTAAAGACAAAGAAGAACAGAGGAGTTGGTAAGGCACATATCTTAAATTTATGTTTTTTTACTACATCTAATGGCACATGTTTGATTATGTATTTTCTGTGTTTTATTTTCCACTATGTATTTTTTAATATATGATGCATGTGATGCATAATCGAAACCCAACATGTGTGTTGTTCTCCTCAAGGAAAACATATTTCAAGTGTTTTGGGAGCTCTTTTAGTTCTATTAATGTCGATTAATTAACTTCTTCCTTAATCTCTTCTTCTACCTCAATAGTCTTAGGATCTCCCTCTCTATTCTCACAGCCCAAATGCAATTTGCACTCTTCAATTTCCAAATCTGAAATTTCAACCACCTTCCCTAAAGTCAAGGCAAGTTCAAGCTTATCATCGCTACTTTCCTGCAAGAAAACATCTCTAACAGCAAGATAAATACAATTAATAAAAGAGCAGTTTTCGTACATAGAAGTAGAAGGAATAAGGGAAGTATTAAAAATTGAAAACTTCACAATTTGTCCTTAAAGAGTCATGGTTAATTTTCCAATTTTAACATCTATCAAAGTGTTAATAGGGGAGATGAAAGGTGTTCCTAACAAAACAGTATGATCAGTATCCCTAGGAATTTCTTTCCCTATATCAAGGACTATAAAGTCCACAGGAACTATTACCCCCCTAACTTGTACTAACATGTCTTCTATTGTCCCCTTAAGGAATCTAAGAGTTTGATCTGCCAATTGCAAGAGGTTTAATTTCCCTAAGCTCTAACTGCAAATAAATAGGGCATCAAATTAATACTAGCCCCTAAATCACACATGCCAGTTATTTCCTTCCCATTCCCTGTAGAAATGCTAATTAAAAAAACTCTAAGGATCCTTTAGATTGGGTGGTAACTTATGTTTCAAAACAACATGTGCTACCTCTGAAACCATCATCTTTTCATTTGGCACATACATTTTCTTTTTACTGTTCAACTATTTGAAAAACTTGGCATAGGCCAACATGTTTTTAATCACCTCAAGTAAGGGAAGATTTATACTTACCTTGGAGATCATGTTGTAGATTTTAGAAAATTGCTTGGCATGCTTGCCACCTTTAAATCTGCTCTGGAAAGGAATTGGTGGCTTGTATGGGTTAAAAAACTTGTGTAACTTTGGTGAAGTTGAAGCTTTCAAATTCTCCTCCTCTAATGGTGTTATGATAGTTTGTTCCTTCCCGCCATCTTTTTCTTACTCTGTTCCTGTATTTACAACATTATCAACCTTGTTATCTATTACCTTGCCACTTCGCAAGAGTGTAATTATTTTAGCTTGCTCTGGCTAGCTTGGAAACTTTCCCTTTTAGTTGACTTGCAGTTGGTTCACTTAGATTTCCACCTTCTTCAATGATACCTCTAATAAATCAAACCTCTTGTTGTTTACCTCTTGTTTTTTAGTGTTAATTTGAATAAAGGCATTCAAACTTTCTCCAATGATGAATTATTTTATTGTTCTTGGTTAGAATATTGACCTTGGAATTAAGGGCCCTTTGGTAAGGTTGAACTGTTTATTGAGGGTGATTAGGTTATTGATTTCTCCACCAAAAATTTGGGTGATTCATCCAACAGAGGTTGTAAGTGTTTGAAAATGATCATTCCTCTCCCTTTGTTAAAAGTCATTAAGGGCATTCATTTGTTCTCACCCTTCTTGGTATATATCAAAGCTCGACGGGAACATATTAGCACCATGCCCCATCATGCCATATACAACATACAAATAGTTTGACATAGGTGTGCTCCCTTTGACATTTAGCATCTTCACTTGCTTGGTCAAGTCGGTTATTTGCATAGCCATCTAAAAAATGGAGCTTAACTCATGAACTCCTTGGCATCTTCCCCTGACACTCTTCTATTGAGAGTTTGCATCCAACATCTCAAATAATTGGTAGGTCTCATCAATTTTCATTTCTCCCATAGCTCATCCAATTGCATTATCCACTATATTCTGGCTCTACTATGTGAGCCTATCATAAAAGAACTAATTGAGAAGCTGTTACAGATAATGATGGTGAGGGCACTAGAATAATAGGGATTTGAAGCGATCCTATGGCTCATGGAATGGTTCACCATTCATTTGAATAAATTTTACAATGTGTCCCTAGAGTTCCTTAGTTTTCCGGTATAAGTAGAACTTACTCATGAACTTATTATAGACCTCTGTCTATGATTGCAAAGAATTCTCCATTAGGTTCAGTAACCATCCTTTATCCTTGTCCTTTAAGGCATAAGGGAAGTACCTCATCTTCAGCTTGTCTTTTGACAACCCTTACAATGGAAATGTGTGGAGCATAAAGTATAAATTACAAATGAAGTTAAGAGGATCTTTATTCGGTAATCCATGAAAAAGTGATAGTATATTGCAGTGAGTACTCTTGAACTTATAGGTTCTCAGTGCAATATCATCCGTATTCAAGAAGTTGTTGTCTAAATGATTGGTCAAGCATATTCCTTCATAAGCTGTGTTGCTTCATCGACCATGATTGCTCCTTTTATTTCTTCTTCAAATTACTCTTCTTCCAATTCTAAGTTTAGGTCCTCTTCCACTCCTTCTCGATTTCTTTCTTATATTCTTGGTAGTTAGTAACTGTCCTCAGTAATAGACTCAAAAACTTATTGCTTAACACTTCCTAAACGCGTCACCCACAAGTATATGAGGTTGCTATAGTATATAGTGAATACCCAAAGGCCATCTCATAAGGATATTGTTAACTGTAATAACTCGATTAAAAATAAGAAATTAAAGAATCAATTTAAAAAGGTATAGAGGTTATGAAATTATTAAATTAAACAAAAAGAATGAATTACACATAATTGATATAAACATTTAAAAGGTAACCTAGTGTTTACACTTCGATCCAATTTCACCCTTAAATTCTTAAACTTCCCATTAATATAATCTCCAGCTTTATTCTCTCTTCAATCAAATTAGAAACTATCAATTTAATAGTTGTCACATTAACAAACTAACAATTACTAATCATTCAAAGTTAAGAATTAAACAATTAATAGAATTTATATTTCTAATTCATTATTTGGGTAATTGATTGTTTAGTTCCAATATCAAGTTTCATCCTTCAATTCTTCACTTAAATCTTAAGACTAATAGGTGGCCAATCTATTAAACTAGCATTCAACATAACACAATCAATTTGTGCAAGATATATATAAATGGTAATTATCAAATCAAGACATTCAATTAAACCTAGATTCAAACCCTCGGTAAGAATAATTTATTTCATCATGAAAGTGAAAATAATACTCATATCAATTGAATTCAAATCAATAAATTCCATTTTATCGAGAAGAAATTGAAATAAGAAAAATATACAAACCTAAAAGAATAAAGAACAAAGGAACCCTTAAATGATGATTGGCAGTGAAACTATCGTTCGCTTTGATAACAAAACTCCATTGATTCTCCCTCTGCTGCAACTCTTTCAATCTTGATACTTCTCTCCTCTTTATGATGTTGATTCTATCTTTTTTGCTAACAATATCTTCATGTAAGTTGTAGCTCTGTCTCCCTGCTTTCTAACGGATCTTTTTTTTGTGGCAACAAATCCCTGTAGCTAAAGTTATGAACCAAAAACCAAAGGAAGGTCAAACTAGGACATGACATATTTCATATCTCATTCTCTACCTTTTTAGCCCCTCAAAACAACACTTTTAGGCCTCAATTTCACATATGAATTATGGACCAGAATGTTGGCTTTAATTTGAGCTTTTGAATCACCTCATTTGGATCTCATAAGTTTATGATATTTCCATGTAAATCTCTAATGGTCAGGCTACCAATTTTGTCAAAATAAGTTTTACTTTAAATAGACAGTTGCCAGTCCAAATGACTTAGTACATCTACACATCTAGGCTTCTTTAAAATCTTGAGATGTCCTCTAAATATTCTTTGACCTTTCTAAAGTCTTTTACTTAAATCCTTAAAGCTTAACCTAAACATAAACACCTAACAACAATCTTGAACAAACATACTAGAAATGACTAAAAGTTGAAGAAAAACTATCTGAAACCCAACACAAAGTGGATTATAACATTGATCCTCTAATAGATGGCTCAAATCAATTGGCTCAAGGCAGTAGACACAAATGCATAATTCTTTCACTCTTCACTCCAAGTTAGAAGGAATTTCACTACGATCTCAATGCTTTAAGATCATACGGGAAGGGATTAGACAAACTTGAAGAGTCTTAAAGAAATTGCAAGAAACTAATTCATTGAAATGATGGGAATAGTAGTCTTTCCTAGTTCAAGACCCAATACGCAAAAGCTATTTGAGTGCCCTATTAATCAAAAATCCAAGAAGCTAATGATATCCCAATATCTAAACAAGATGGTAAAAGAGTTTTGTTCAATCTACACCCCTCTAAGGCTCTAGCACCTGACTGTTTATGACGTTGTTCTTTTAAAAGTCTTGGACAATCACAGGTGGCCTCTTTAGTAAAATGGTCCAAGAGTTCCTTAACTCCTTTAGGTAGTTTGATCAAATCAACCATGCCTTTATTTGTCTAATGATTAAGAAAACTCACCCACTGAACATGAAAGTCTTCCGACTAATCTCTTGCTACAACACTATATATAAAGCAACATCCAAGCTCGTAGTTGAATGACTTAAGCTGGCAATCTCAGATATTATAAGCACTGCAAAAGGAACTTTTCTTTTTAATAAAATCATAGGGGAAAACATCATATTATTTCAAGAATTGCTAAAGGACTACAACTATAGGAAAAAAACTTAATAACTATCTTATCAAAATTGATTTTTTCAAAGCATTTGATACTATTACTTGGAGTTTCATTCAATTTTGCCTTGATGCTTTGAATCTTCCTAAAAAAGTTGTCAATTGGATCATGATTTGTATTCAAACTCCTTCTTTGAATGTGCTTATCAATGATGGCCCTATTAAACCCTTCAAAATAGCCAAAGGGCTAAGACAAGTGATCCCTTATCTCCTTACTTGTTGGACCCCGTTTCCGAAGTCCAACTCTTGATCATTATCGATTCGTCTTCTTACTCTGATACCATAACTGTTGGACCCCATTTCCGGAGTCCAACTCTTAATCAGAATAAACATATATCATACGACTTGCGCTATTTCCAATATCATATCTTTACTTCATCATACTCTTAATACATTACTTACAACTAATTTTCATCAATCACATTTTCAATACCCTTGAAACAAAGGGTTTTACAAAGCTACAATGGCCTTTCAAGCCGCATTACAATAAAATCTGAAATCTCAATATACAAAAGTTACATGAACTACAAATTTCAAAAAAATAACTAAATCCTTGCGTCTTCCAAACATCTTTTCCAAAATATGACATAAACAAGCTTGGAATGATGCCTCGATTCTCTTTCACTTCATTCCTTACTCATTACCTGAAGGTGGGGACAGGAGGGGGGTGAGCTTGAAAGCTCGTGGGTAACAGTTTATAATGAATAACAAGCAAAAATCATTTTCAAACTCATTGCATTATACATTTCAGAAACGATAGTAATTTTTTTCATGAAAAATCATCAAATACTTATTTCTAAAAAATTCTCACTTTATCAAACAATTCATGAGCAATTATAAGTCATGTATGCATCAATTTAACACATCAAAATGTAAATGCACAACAAATGACTCGAGGGTTTCGTAAACAAAACAGATAAATCAAAGTTTACTCTGTGAATAAAATGAGTCCATTTTTGGATCTCGTAGGCCACAAGCGGGCAGCCGGGAGAAGGCTTTATGTCAACGTGCACGTGAATTAACGGAATGGTTCCACTCTCGCCCAAACAAAAGAACGTATTCATTCGATCATATGCTCATACTTTCATGCTTTTTTATCTTTCCATTCGAACAAAATGCCTTGACATGTTTCAATGGCATAACTTGATCATACATCTCTCAAAGCATAACATAACATAAACATGTTACCCAAAATGGCAATTCTTAAAAACTTTCTTTTCTTTCAAAAAGAAACATTTTCAAAATGTTTTCATAAATCAAGAATCCAAATCATAAACAAAACATGTAACAATTTCTCCTTTCATTCAAGAAGCAATAATGCAATACTTATGAAGTAAT
>JAOSBN010000008.1:22152279-22181107 GCA_027563595.1 Erythroxylum suave | reverse complement strand
TGCATGAATTGAGTGGACCATCGATGATGGTTACCTCACTGAGTTCGCAAACTCACCCAACATTGCAACATATTTTTCAGGACTGAAAGTAGACGCCTAGTTTCAGAAGGACTTTTCTAACCAAGTAGGTCGTGTTGGCGAGAGAAGTCATGGCACACAGGTCGGTCATCTGAAATTTTTAGGATGACTTAGATAGTTTTGATGTATTTTCCTCTTTCATGTAGTATGTTGTAATAGGTTTTTGGTATTGATGTACAGACAGTACAAGAAGACAGATGTATATATTTCCGGTTTTGATGAAATGAAATGAAGAAAAATTTTGGTTTAAAAAATATTGTGATTTTTATACTGATGTTTTATTGTGATGCCATGTGAGGTGTTAGTAATAATTGATCGTAGTTCATTCTTATCGTAAGATATGTATCGGAATGACCTACGGGCGTCCCGGTGTATACCCTGCAGTAAAGGGGTGCTACATTTGGTCAGGAACCAAACCTGTAACCTGTGATTTAAGTAAGTAAAACAAAGAGCCAATAGACAAGAATGAAAAGAAAAAATGGAACCCCAAAGTATAGCAAGCAATTGCATAGAAATACTAGGCACACTCAAGAGAACTTGGAAACATATGGTACATTTAGAACAGAGATATCTGTTGACCTCCTGTACTGCACACCTCTACTAGGGAAGGCAAAAGAATTAGAGTGAGATGGCCAGTTAATTACAAGATGTCAGAAAGAATCATTCAAGAATATTACAATATAGACAATATATAAGACAAAAAAGAAAAGAGGGAGGAGAGAATTCTGTAAAACAATTGTTAAAAGGACAAGGGCAGTCTCTCGAATACAGTCAAACCAATCCCCTGTACTAGATTTAGTCTTTAATCCATGTCTTTTTCTCTTTTCTCATTCTTACTTTCTGTGCCTGCTTACCTCCTTTAATCTTTCTCTAATCAGCTGATACCAAATTCCTAATATTTTGGCATCAGAGTCAATGATCCCACCTAGTGGGTGATGCCAGTGACATGAGTGAGAGTTAGGATAGAACAAGTGGAGGCTGACCTGAAGCAGCTACCAGCATTACAGGAAAAGGTGGTGGTAGTAATTACAGCAGTTTGAGATATTGAACCGGAGAATGGAAGAGCTTTGCAACATGATCGTAAAAAAACATATTCGTGCAGAAACAACCACCATCCTAGAAGCCAGTGGGGCAAGATCCACAACATCCCCCAGAGGATCAGTGGTTGAAACCCAGACAACCCCAAACCCACTCGCCCATGTCCCATTAACACTGTCATGGGCCACAAAGAAAACCCCACCCGAAAGCTAGAGATGTTAATATTTGTCAAGGATGACCAATTGTCATGGGTATTTTGAGTAGAAAGGCATTTCACCACTAGCCATATATCAAAAGCGGAAAAACTGGAAATTGCCACAATATGCCTAAAAGGAGGAGCCCTTTCATGGTTTTGTTTTGAAGACAAATGACGAAGATTTTTGACTTGGTAGGAGCTGAAAACACAGCTGCTACATCGATTTCCCAGGGGCAGAACCAATGCCATCCATCAAAGTTTTTTCACCCAACGACAAACCTCCACTGTCCAGTAATAAAGGGAGCAGTTTGTGGCTTTGTCTATCCCACTTAGCTTAGGATGATGAAACCATGACAAAAGTATTCATTAATGGACTTTAAGAAGAAAATTAAGGCTGAAGTGTTGATGATTAATCCCCTCAGGCTAGCAGAGGTAATAAATGCAGCCCTTAAAGTAGAGATTAGGAATTTGGTTCTTAACCACGGGGATGAGGCATCTAAAACCACCACCTGAGCAAACTCCAACCAAACCTATCTCGAGACCCAAAATCCAAGAAATCATGACAATCCATCCGCTTCAACAACTCATTCCCAACCAATCAAGAAAGACCATATAAACACCACCAAGCTTAAAGGAACCTTCAAGAAGCTCACCGCTTCTAACATTTAGTCAAGACGAGAGAAGAGGTTATGCTTTCATTGTGACAAGAGTATCATCCTAGACATCGATGCAAGAATTGTGAATTTAATGTTCTCACCATGCATGACGAGTCTAATTCAGGGGAGATAGGGGAATGTGAAGTAGCGAAGGCATCAAAACTGATCAAGTGGCATCCATAGGAACAGTGGAAGTGTTGTTCAATTCCATAGTGGGTTTGACATCACCATAATCATTAAAGCTAAAAGGATAAATGTAAGGAAAGGATGCAGTAGTATTGATCGATCATCGGGCATCCCATAACTTCATCGCTTCTCAGTTGGTGAAGGAATTAGATTTACTATTGGAAGAGACAACGAGGTATGGCGTATTGATGAGGACAGGAATGATAGTGGGAGGTCAAGGTATTTGTAAAGGCATTTCCATGAGGTTACAAGAACTGGTGGTAGGTGAGGACAACTTACCATTTCGAATTGGAAAGTTCAGATGTAATTCTTTGGTTGAAATGGTTGGCTACTCTAGGAGAAACTCAGACTAACAAGCAGACACAAACTACGAAGGTAAATATATTAGATTCAACAGTCATTGCAAGGAGACCCCGGCCTCAACTGCTGGCCAGTATCATTGAGAACAATGTTGAAAGTAGTCCAACATGAGAAACATGAAATTGTTGCAAGAATTCCAAGATGTGATTAAGGAAGCTTCCATACTGCCGCCAAAGATAGAGAAAGAGCATACTATCATCTTGAAGGCGGGAACGGAACCCATTAATGTATGACCCTACTATTACCCACATGCTCAAAAATCAAAAATTGATAAGTTAGTAGGTGAAATGTTGGCAGATATCATCATTCAGGGGAGAGAGAGCTCATTTTCCAGCCCAGTACTGTTAGTTACAAGAAACAAACAGGAGCTGGTGATTACGTGTGAACTACATGGCCCTAAACAAGGTAACCGTACCTGACCGCTTTCCAATTCCAGCCATTGACAAACTACTATATGAGCTTCATTAAGCAAAAGTCTTATCCAAATTAGATCTAAAATTAGGTTACCACTAGATTCGGGTCAGACCAGACGATGTCCAAAAATAGCTTTCTGGATACTGAAGGGCATAATGAATTTTTGGTAATGCCCTTCAGCCTCACCAACTCTCCTGCTACATTGTTTTGAGGAAACTATTAAGGAGAATGGTGCTAGTATTCTTCGATGAAATCTTGGTTTATAATCCCACGGTTGAAGCAGACTTGGGGCACTTAAGGGAGGTATTAACTCTCCTACGTTCTCATAAATTATATGCTAACTATAAAAAATGTTGTTTTGGTCAGAAAAAAATTGAGTATCTGGGACATAATTTCAAATCAAGGGGTAGGCTGCAGATCCAGATAAAGTAAAGGCCATGATCAAATAGCCCATACCAAGAAATATAAAATAACCTGACGGATTCTTGGAGCTCACCAGATATCATCGACAATTTGTAAAAGATTAAAAAAAATCGCTGCACCATTAACCCAACTGATATGAAAAGATGCATTTCCTTCGTGTGAAGAAGTGACAAATGCTATACACCGACTTAAGAAGGTTATGTGGTAGAGTCCCTACTTATGGATCGGGTTATGGGTCAGTTGGAGGTTGGTGTTTGGGTGTTAGGGGTAGGGGTTTTCCTTGAACGACCTATAGTGGAAGTTCAGGAATCTACAGACTCGTCAAAGGGAGACTGTGACCTTACAAAGAACTTAATTGGGTTTAATCTCTTTCCTTTTATTTCATGAGTTCTGTTGAATATATACACAAATAGCAGACTAACTTTTCCTACAATCAAGGAGCAGAATCCTAAGTGGAGGATCACCCTCCCACTACTGCATGAATAAAGAAAGTGGAGGAACTACCTCCTACATAACAGGAAATAAACAGAAATGCAAAACAGAATTTGAATGACTAATTCAACAGCTCAATATGCGGGGGTTTAGGCCTGCGTGTGTAGACCTTTAGTTGTCTGCTAACATTATGACAATTGTACTTGTCTCAGAATTGTGTAAGTTCAATGAGGAATTTGTGGTTCAATGAGGAATTTGTGGTAGAAACCGACACGGCAGGTTTTGGGTTGGAGGCAGTTCTCATGTAAAACAGCCATCCCATAGCTTATTTCAAACAAGCTCTAACTAGCAGGGCTTGATTCAAAAGTGTTTACGAGAGAGAGTTGATAGACAATGTGTTGGCAATCTAGAAATGGCGACACTACTTGTTGGGGAGAAGATCTGTAGTGAGGACTGATCAGCCTAGCCTGATATTTTTATTAGAGCAACGAATGGCATCAATGGAGCATCAAAAGTGGTTATCTAAACTACTAAGATTTGATTTTAAAATCAAATAAAATCAAAACTTTTTGGCCCCTATACAGTCACTCAACGCATTGGTAAAGTGGCTTATAAGCTCGACCTGCCCACATCCACTTCCATACATCCAGTCTTTCATGTTTGCCAACTTCGGGCAGCCATCGGAGTTAATACTCCTTGTCAGCAATTGACAGAACAGTTTAAATGGAAGGTTACTCCACAAAGGGTGCTTAATATGCAACCCCCAAGAGTCAGGACCCAAGGTTTTTATTTAATGGGAAGGCCTACCAGAATTCAAGGCCACTTGGGAGCCATATGATCTAATAACGCAACAATTCCCAAAATTCAACCTTGAGGACAAGGTTCATCTTGTTGGGAAGGGTATTATCAGACCACTTGCACTGCACACCTAGACTGGGAAAGGCAAAAGAATGGGATGAGGTGGTCAGTTAGTTGCAAGATACAAGGAAGAATCATTCTAAAATGTTACTCTATGGATAATATATAAGACAGAAAAAGACCAAAGGGAGGGGAGAAGATTTTCTATAAAACAATTGTTAAAAGGAGAGGGGCAATCTCTCAAATACTACCAAACCAATCCCTTGTACTGGATTTAGTCTTTAATCCATGTCTTTTTCTCTTTTCTCATTCTTACTTTCTATGTCTGCTTCCCTCCTTTAAGCTTTTGCTAATCAGCTAATACCAAATTCCTAACAATATCCCAAAAAAAATTAATATGATACAAAAACTAGATGTAACGACATTCTTAGAGTGACGTCTAGGGAACAAAAGATAAAGACAGCCAACAAGCATGTCATCATTTGGTAGGGTCAAGACAATTCTAAATCACAACATTAGCCCTCTTAATTCATTAATGACCATGGGATTATGGTATTTTGTGTTCTAGGATTGAAAGGATCATAAACAATATCTATCAAAATTACAAGATCCAAGAAAAGACTACTGTTTCCATAAGCTCGAAACAATACTTTTAGCAGATAGCAATTTTGCGGACCAAAAGTGAGGAGTGCCAACACATGCAGTTATATGAAAAATCGAAGATAACCAGGGAAGAGTTAGCTGCAATTTAATGCTTGTACAATTTGCTAGCAAAAATTCCATGCTATTTCTGAAAAAATATGACTTAAATCATTAAAAAAAAAGCTTGCCTCCAATACAATTTGGAGGAGATGAAATTATTATAAACAAAAGGATCACTGACGGTGGAAAAATGTCGACTATTAATTGATTGTTCATCTGAACAAAATCTTGTACTATTAGAGATTCTATTGCTGTAAATCTATTTGAAGATATGGATTACATAGCAAATTAACCATTTCTAACCTTATCTAGCTATGAGAAGACACCTTGATAAGGCCCAAATAAACACAATACATGCTGAAACATGTTACTTGTTACCATCTGAAAATGATTCAAGTTCTCAACACATCCGATGAGGTTTAATATTTAAGCAAAAACTTATATATTTTAGTAATGGTAACTTAAGATCACTTCAAAATCAGAGAATTACCCCAGAGTTAAGGGCGTTTATTGTGGGTTGGGATTGTGGTTATTGATCTCCAACCTTTTCAACATAGTCTTGGCTAAAAAATCAATGGGTAAATCCGCGAATTCCACCCAACACAAAGACTGCTACCATCAACATCATAAGTTGACTTTAGGTTAGCAAAGAAAAATGTAACCCCAAAGTATAGCAAGCAATTGCATGGAAATACTAGTGACAGTCAGAGAACTTGGAAACATATGGTACATTTAGAACAGTAGATATCTGTTAAACCTCCTGTACTGCACAACTCTACTAGGGAAGGCAAAAGAATAGAGTGAGGTGGGCAGTTAATGACAAGATGTCATAAAGAATCATTCAAGAATATTACACTATAGACAATATATAAGACAAAAAAGAACAGAGGGAGGAGAGAATTCTGTAAAACAATTGTTAAAAGGACAGAGGGCAGTCTCTCGAATACTGTCAAACCAATCCCCTGTACTAGATTTAGTCTTTAATCCATGTCCTTTTCTCTTTTCTCATTCTTACTTTCTCTGCCCACATCCACTTCCATACATCCAGTCTTTCATGTGTCCCAACTTCGGGCAGCCATTGGAGTTACTACTCCTTGTTAGCAATTGAGAGAACATTTGAAATGGCAGGTTACTCCACAAAGGGTGCTTAATATGCAACCCCCAAGCGAATTGTCAGGACCCAAGGTTTTGATTTAATGGGAAGGCCTGCCAGAATTCAAGGCCACTTGGGAGCCTTATGATCTAATAATGCAACAATCCCAAAATTCAACCTTGAGGACAAGGTTCATCTTATTGGGAAGGGTATTATCAGACCACTTGCACTACACACTTAGACTAGGAAAGGCAAAAGAATGGGATGAGGTGGCCAGTTAGTTGCAAGATATAAGGAAGAATCATTCTAAAATGTTACTCTATGGATAATATATAAGACAGAGAAAGACCAAAGGGAGGGGAGAAGATTTTCTATAAAACAATTGTTAAAAGGAGAGGGGCAATCTCTCAAATACTACCAAACCAATCCCTTGTACTGGATTTAGTCTTTAATCCATGTCTTTTTCTCTTTTCTAATTCTTACTTTCTGTGTCTGCTTACCTCCTTTGAGCCTTTGCTAATCAGATAATAACAAATTCCTAACAATATCCGTAAAAAATTAATATGATACAAAAACAAGATGTAACGGCATTCTTAGAGTGACGTCTAGGGAACAAAAGATAAAGACAGCCAACAAGCATGTCATCATTTGGTAGGGTCAGGACAATTCTAAATCACAACATTAGCCCTCTTAATTCATTAATGACCATGGGATTATGTTATTTTGTGTTCCATCAAAATTACAAGATTCAAGAAAAGACTACTGTTTCCATAAGTTCGAAACAATTCTTTTAGCAGATAGCAATTGTGTGGACCATAAGAGAGGAGTGCCAACAACTGCAGTTATATGAAAAATTGCAGATAACCAAGGAAAAATAAGCTGCAATTTAAAGCTTGTACAATTTGCTAGCAAAAATTCCATGCTATTTCTGAAAAAATATGACTTAAATCATTTTTAAAAAAAGCTTGCCTCCAATACAATTTGGAGGTGATGAAATTATTATAAACAAAAGGATCACTGATGGTGGAAAAAAGTCGACTATTAATCGATTTTTCATCTAAACAAAATCTTCTACTATTAGAGATTCTATTGCTATAAATCTACTTGAAGATACTGATTACATAGCAAATTAACCATTTCTAACCTTATCTAGCTATGATCAGACATCAAATTAACCAACCTCGCCTTGATAAGGCCCAAATAAACACAATACATGCTGAAACATGTTACTTGTTACCATCTGAAAATGATTCAAGTTCTCAAGATATCCGAATCAGCCATGAGGTTTAATATTTAAGCAAAATCTTATATATTTTAGTAATAGTAATTTAAGATCACTTCAAAATCAGAGAGCTACCTCAGAGTTAAGGGCGCTTATTGTGGGTCGGGATTGGGGTTATTGATCTCCAACCTGTTCAACATGGTCTTGGTTAAAAAATCAATGGGTAAATCTGGGAATTCCACCCAACACAAAGACTGCTACCATCAACATCATAAGTTGACTTTAGATTATAAGTATCATTCAAACATCTCCCCAAGATGCAGCATCCAAATTCAAGGTACCAACATGTTAAACCTCAAATTTGAAATCAAAATAAAGTCCTCAAGAGCAAAGGTGTATATTTCACAACAGGTAACACAACGAATGTGCTATCAAACATAAAATACAAATGAATCGATTTCACTGACACTTAATTTAATTGCAAAATAGAAAGTACAGATATTAATCAAAAGCAGCAAAGAAAATAAAATGTACCTTTGGAGCTGCCATTGGGTATTCCTCTGGAAGAAACAATTCAAGCTTAAAAACACCTCCTAATAAAATAACACCAAAAGGTATCAAATAAACCATTCAAGGATCTAGAGATAAAATTCTTGAAAAATATAACAAAGTCAAAAATTAAATAGCAATAAAGGAGATATAAAAATCATAAAATATAGCAAAAAGTAACTATCAAGTAAAGTAGGCATAAAGGTAGAGATAAAAACCATACGTAAGCAGCATGACAACAAAACACAACCATCAATGTTTGGCTGAAGAATTGGGGGTTGAAGTATTTCTCCTTCTATCAAGATTAAAATTTGGTAGGTGAATGGGGTTATGGATTTTTGAATATAGTTATATATTAATGTGCAAAAAGAAAAGAAAACATGAAACATGCTAAAAGCAAAACAAGATCTTTATAGATGCTATCATCCAAGAACAGAGAAGACACCAATATACTTTATGGGCCTCAAGAAACCAGAAAGAAGAACAATAGGGGAAAGGCGATCTATAAATCATGTTCATGATCTCAAGATAACATCACTGGCCAAGAAGCTAAAGGAAATTCAGATGAGAAATTGTTCAGGTTTGTGTTGGAAATTTACAAGCAAAATAATCTCACATTGGAAAGAAACGTGAGAATGAAGTGTCTAAGTGCCTTATTATACAAAGATAAGGCTAACAACCTATTACCTTAAGGTTTTTGGTTGAGATATGATAGTCTAATTGTATATGGGCTTGCTTTGGACCCGGTTCAATTTTTCTAAAAGCTTCTCAAAACCCCTTAGTTTGTAAGACCATCCTGACTGACTAACTAAGCCTAATGGAACAATCTGCAGTTAGTTGCCTATTAAGAAGAAATCAGATTTGATTGTTGTTGACATAGCTCAAGTCAAAATCAAAAACAATCACATATTTAGGTGTAGCAGCAGAGCAATAAATATGCATGTAGATAACAAGTCAGTCCCTGGAGGTGGAAGCAACCATGAGCACAACATATGGCTAGTACAACAGAAGTTGAAAAACCTTTGACAATTAGAAGACAGCTAGGATCATATTTCCCGATACGGTTTCTTTCATTTTGTTTCAGATACACAGGCTTCATTTTTTTCATTAAAAAGTCATTAATTTCGCATTCTTTAGAATTAACAAATCTTGGACTAAGAGAGCCAAGCAAATGATTTTTCTATTTTGCTTTCGAAAGCATCATGAACGTCAACATTAAATGAGCTACGGTTAAATCTTAAATAATATGAGTGCGTATTAAAACAATACCTTCGTAGGGAGACTGTGTAGGGCCAAGAATCATAACGTTAAAATAGCGCATGTTGTCTTCTGAAGGTGAGGCACTGATCCCAGGGGCTACGAGTTCAAAATTTCAATAATCAGATATTACTATTACTACAACTATTATTATTATTAACAATAAAAATCATATCATTAGTTCAACAACCTCACCTGGTTCACTCAGGAGCTGTTGAGTTTCCGGACAAATCAATAATCGAATCGCGTTAACCCTAAAACTCAGCCGTGAAATGAAAGACCTATTAGATTTGGAAGCAACTGAAGGAAGCGGTTCATAAAACTCACCTTGATGATTCTTCGTAGGAGATTAGTTTTTGCCATAACTGTGTTGGATTGGAAAGGACGAGACTTATTACTACGGCTACTAAGGAAGGCTTTTGAGAAAGAATAAAAACGAAACACAGAAATTGAAGGTTTCTTTGGGTTGGGTTGGTTTGGTTGGACTTAAAAATGTCAAAAATTACCCTTTTGTTTTTATTCATTGAATTTAGGGTTAATTACACTTATGCCTTAAAAATTCTTCGATTTTCATTTATCTCTCAACACCTAAAACTAAAATTGTCATAAACTTTTTTATCAATTATTTGTTAGATATTACACCACAAAACTTTGTTCATAAAAATAAATGACAATTTTCATTAAATTAAAATATTACATCAACCTTTAGACTTTCTCTTATTGTAATTCAATAAAGAAATATGTCAATATAATTCATTCAAAATAATTTAATAATACTCATGACATGATAATTTGATATTATATATGACTATGTATATTTTGACTTGATAAGCATCTCAACATTATAAAACTCAAATAAGTTCTTTATTTATAATTCTAAGTATTAATTCACCTTTTTAACAAGAGTTATTGTCTTTTGCTATAGTTAGGTAAACTTTTCCTCTTTGTCATTAACATTTAGAATATAAATATTATTCTTATCATTATGTTTTCCTTAAAATCTCTATGACCTTTATTGAATTATCAGCCAAGTACATAACTCTCTTATTAGGTTCCATTTCTCCTAACCCAATCTTTTTTTTAAGAAATTAACTCAATCTTTTTAAGGTAGCATAAGATATAATATTAATATTTTCTCCTATGTTCTCTATGCCATATTAATGTAAATATCACTAATTGTTTATTGAATGTCAAAACTCTTTTGATCAACTATCTTTGGCAGAATGATGGAGAGAAGGACTTTAATATTGCTTTCAATTGATTTTGATTATATAATCTCCTCTCTATTATCATTTTATGGATCTTGTTCTTCTTACTCTTTTGTGTACTCCTCCTAATTACCAATCTTGTCCTTTTTTACTACTTTAAATAATATGATAGCATAATAAGTTTCTTTTTAACCCCTATATCTCCTATAATTCTAAGGGGGTAAGGAACTATGAAGCCCATCAATCAATAGAGTTGTAAAGATTTCACTAGGGATGAAAGTCTTGGTTGTGAGAAAACATCTTATTTCTCTCCAAATTCTTTTGCATGGAATGCATGTACAGTAACGTCCTTGCTACTTTAGGCCTGCTCCTTTTTTTGCTAGCTCCATTCCCCTCCTCCATCATTGTTAATTTTTTGATCTTCCACTCCTGTCTTTACCTTATCATTTTACATTCTTACGTCTCCCTCTTTAATGTCTCGGGCAAGAGTTTAAGGTTGTTGGTTTTTAACTACAGTTCTGCAAACCTCTTTGCCTTACAAGTTTGACAGTAGACTCCACCATTATAACAAAGGAGGAATTTCCTCTCTTATCTAACACCCCCTCTCTTTCTAACGACTTTACTGGTCAAACTACCAGCCCCCTTCTCAGGTTATGCTCCTAGCTACAAGACTACGTCACCACTCCTCTCACTTTGTGGCATCGAGCTCAGAAACTGGGAACATTGCTGGAAAGCCATTGGTTAATAACAACTCTAGGAAATCCTAGAAACATGTTCTAAATGATGTTTCCCAAGCCCTCAACTTTCATTATTGTACACTAAATACCTTCAAAGTGAAAGACATAGTTGCACCTAAACTTGAGACACTTAGAGAAGGAATGAGAAAATGGGAGGAACTCTTTTAGTATTCTTTATAAGCAAAAGGCCCTTATTCTAGGCCATGAATGCTTGGGCTACAAGTTAATGATGGAGCCTTGGATTATAGGAAGTACTACTAAATGGTAACAATATCTACTTAATCATATTCAACTCTCCGTCCCAAGCTCAGAAAATAGTAGAATATGGATCATAGCATAGCACTTTAACTTAAAACCTCTCCTACTATAATATAGAAACTAGGGATAAACTTGAAGTCCTAAGGAATAAATGTTGCGTTTTACTTAACATTACCTAAATGCATCACTCAATAAATGTTGTGTTCTACTTAACACTACCTAGATGCGTCACTTACAAGTGTATGAGGTTGTTGTAGTATATGATGGATGGCCCAAGGTCGTCTAACAAGGAAGTTGTTAATTAAAATAACTTGATTAAAAACAAGAAATTAAAGAATCAAATTTAAGAAGGAATAGAGGTTGTGAGATTATGAATTAAATAAAAAAGAATGAATTGCATGGAATTAATATAAACCTTTTATAGATAACCTCGGGTTTATACTTCAATCCAATTTCAAGCCTAAATTTTTAAACTTCCCATTAATATAATCTGCAACTTTATTCTCTCTTAATCAAATTAGCTACCTATCAATTTAATAGTTCTCACATTCATAAACTTAAAATAGCTAACCATTCGAAGTTATGAATTAAGTTATCCCTAGAACTTATATTTCTAATTCATGTTTAGGGTAATTGATTGTTTAGTTCCAATATCAAGTTTCATCTTTTGATTCTTCACCCAATATCTTAAGACTAATAGCTGGCCAATATATTATCCTAACATTCAACACAACACTATCAATTTAGGCAAGATATATATTAATGGGAATTATTGAATCAACACATTCAATTAAGTCTAGATGAGGTTAGAATAATTTAGCTCATCATTAAAGTGAAAATAATACTTATATCAATTGAATTCAAACCAATGAATTCCATTGTATCAAGAAGAAATTGAAACAAGAAAAATCTACAAACCCAAAAGAATGGAGAACAAAAGAACCCTTGAATGATGACTGGGAGTGAAACTCTCGTTCTCTTTCTCCGGCTCTCAATCAATGTTGATAACAAAACTCCATTGATTCTCCCTCTGTAGCTCTCTTTTCATCCTGATAATTCTCTCTTCTTTCTGATCTTTATTCCATCCTATTTAGGTCACAATCTCTTTACATAAGTTGTAGCTCCACCTCCTAACTTTCCAACGAATCCTCTTTTTCTTAAAACAAACCTTTGTAGCTAAAGTTATGGGCCAAAAACCAAAGGAAGGTCAAACTAGGTCAGGACATATTTCGTATCTCATTCTCAACCTTTTTAGCCCCTCAAAACAACACTTTTGGACCTCGAGTTTTGCATAGGAATTATGGTCCAGTATGTTGGCTTGAATTTTAGCTTTTGAATCACCTCATTTGGATCTCATAGGCCTCAGAAATATCCATTTAAAGCTCCAATGGTCAGGCTGCTAATTTTGCTGAAATAAGATTTACTTTGAACAAATGAGTGCTAATCCAAAAGACTTCGCACAGCTACACATCTGGGCTTCCTTAAAATCTTAAGATGTCGTATGAATATTCTCTAACCTTTTTAATGTTTCTCCTCAAGTCTTTAAAGCTCAAACGAAAACACAAACACCTAACAAGAATCTTAAACAAACATATTAGAAAAGAATAAAAATTGAACAAAAACTATCCAAAACCTAACATAAAATGCATTATAACAACTACCCCACACTTAGTGCTTTGCTTATCCCAAAGAAAAGTTAAAGGAAAACAAAAACAAACAAGAAAGAATTTTATCAAGTTCAAAAATTATTAGATAAATCAAGACAAACCTTTCAATAATTTCCACAAGTATTCTCAATTCAAACAAAACTTATACTAACACAAACCAATAGCCCTTTCATGCATACCCAAAAATGTCACTTCCTCATAACATCTCCCGAGTGTTTGATCATAGAAGTGTTTACACTCTTTACATTCAATGAAAGTATATCTCCATAAGCTTGTTTATTAATCAAATCTCCATCACTTAACCACAATCAGGCACCAATCAAAAGGTCTTTTCTTTTGGTTGTAAATGGGATAGGGTAAAGGTATGTCATTTGGAAAAGTGAGTTAATCAGTAAGCACAAGAGCAATTTTAAGAATCAAGCAATTAAGCATAAATACTACTTCACAAATCCCAAACACATTTTTTTTTCAAACATCTCCACCCTTTCACTATAGTACCCTTTAATTTAAGGATCGGGTCCCCTCATGTTATTTTTTTATTTATTCATTTTTCTTTTTTGAAACATTATTGCAAAAACCATGGCTAAGCTTATTGTCACCTAGCCCTATGGAATATCAACTTTCTTTTCTTTGATACTTATTTTTATATTTAACAAGAAAGGACTCACAATTACAGCAATGGTACTCTATTAAAAAGAAATTTCAACCCCAAACAAAATGGATAACCAAATTATCCCCACACTTTAATTTACACAATCACTAGATTCCTCAAATGCTCTTATTCCTAATGGAAGGTCAAACAAATTGAGAGAAAATGATAAACAGTTTATGGGTCATAATATTTTGTAAACGAAAGAACATGGGAAAAAGGCTCAAAATTGGCTCACTAAAGGTGTATAAAAGGTCGACCTCTTAAGTTAAGTGGTTAAACCTAGTTGCCTTAATCATTTTAATTCTCAATTGCAATTTTCATATGATCTTAAAATGCATACCTAAGCAAGTTTTAGCAATATAACAATCAAGAATTTTCACTTAGAAGAATAATCATTGAAATTCAATCTTAAAGGCTCAAATTTTCACCAATTGTTTAAGGTAATGGAAAAGAATGACCATCCAAATTGACAATTAGCACTCATTCCATTTAATTCTCAAACTCTGGCTTTAAAAATTTTAAGCCATCTATAAAAAATTTGACTAAAAACACTAAAGCATTAAATGATCTAAACATTATAAATAGTTTGAAAAATAAGAAAACAAAACCTTGTAAACATTAAACAAAGCAGTAAACAAAACAACTTGAAACTCGTACCTCATGCTTTAAAATCACATTATCCTCAATATGATCATGCATAGATAGAAAAGGAAAAAAAAAACGAGAGCTAAGCAGAACTTGATTTCCATTGTTGCATAGTTCAATACAAAGCCTTACTTCCAACTATCTTGTCACAAACACATAAAGGTAGGGCAAAGTCAGTGTAGGGTTTTTTTGTAAGGTACACAATATTAATAGAGTATGACACCACCAAGTTTACAAGCTTTGATCTTGTGTTTGGCTAAAGGAATTAATGAAGCACAACCAAGGTGGGCAGGGGCACTACCGATCTGTGTTAAGGTGCAGCCAATCTGCATTAAGGCACGGTCAAGGCAACTCCTTGTGTTTGCCTCATCCTAATAAAATAAAACTCCCTTTTCTTTTAACTATACTTGCATCTTACTAAAAAAATTAACAAATCAATACACCTATTCTAAATCAAATTTACTCAAAAAATATTTAAAAACTAAATTTAAAATTGTTCAAATAAAATAATCAAAAGAATTGCAAACAAATGGGTTGCCTCCCATTAAGAGCTTCTTTAATGTCATATTAGCTAGACTTAGTCGGATCAAGCATAAAAAATGAGGACACTCTCAATGACTTTGGCTCCTCGAAATTCCCCCAAGTAAGGTTTCACTATTTGGGCATTAAGCTTGAATGTTTTGTTTATCTTTAAGTTTAAGAGCTCCACCAACCCATACGAAAAGACTTGGACAATTTGAAATGATCCACTCCTCTATGACTTCAACTTCCTAGAGAATAATCTCATCCTTGAATTGATCAACAAGACTTTCATTCCAAGTTCGAAGGTTCTTAGAAGGATTATTCTGTTGTGCATAGCCTTAGTTTTATCTTTGTAAATCTTTGAACTTTCACAGACTTCATTTCAGAGCTCATCAAGCTCTGAAATTTGCAACATTCTTTGGCCCTTTGCTTCATCTAAACTCATATTTGTAGCCTTGATTGCCCAATAAGCTTTATGCTCCAATTCCACCAGTAAGTGACATGCCTTCTCGAACACTAATTGATATGGGCTTCTCTTAATAGGAGTTTTGAAAGTCGTTCGGTAGGCTTAAAGTGCCTCATGAAGATAGGTTGCCTAATATTTCATTGAAGTGCTCACTGCCTTTTTCAAGTTTCCTTTGATTTGTTTATTGGAGATTTTAGCTTTTTCAGAGGTTTAGAGAAGATATGGGGTTGCCACCATGTGTCAAATTCCCACCTTGTTTGTTAATTTTTTGAGCCATTTGTTGCAAAAATGGCTTCCTCCATTACTTACAATGGCTTTAGGTATCTTGTATATGCTTATAATATATTCCTTTAAAAACTTTAAAACAATGTTAACATTATTTGTCGTAATGGAGATGACTTTCACTCACTTAGTCACATAATCAACAACTTATAGTATGTATTCAAAGCTGAAAGATTTTGGGAAAGGCCCCATCTCATCAATACCTTAAACATAAAAAATAACAGAATAAAGTTAGAAGGAGGCATTTCATTTCTTTTGCTTATATTGCCAACCGTTTGGCATCTATCACATCTAATGCAATAATTGTGAGAATCTCTAAAAGGGGAAGACCAATACAAACCACTTTGAAGAACCTTCTTGATGGTTTTCTTGCCTCCAAAATATCCTCCACAATACATGTTGTGGCAAAATTGCAACATTTTCCTTCATCTTCCTTAGGTGTTAAACCATCTTTAGAAGGCATAATAATTCTAGGACGGATTGAACTTTAAGAACCTTATAACTGTACCATCATTAGGATTTTGATATAGGAGTTGTTAGATAATTAGCATTTTTTATCTATATTTGATCACTTCTTGTTTATTATTGGATCCTTTTGAGTATTTAGTTTCTTTAGCCCTGAATTTATTTATTGAAGTTTTATTTATTAAAGTTTTTTAACATACTTAAAGGTCTTCACTTCTTAAATAGGGACCTTTATTCCTTTAAGAATAGCTATATTAAATCCTTCTATTCTTGTAAGGTAATTGTTAAATACGAAAGGTATCAATTTCTTACAACTAATAAAGATATTTTGCACCATAATTGGTGAATTATTTGAGAACCTTAACTCTACGAATTGCACTATACTTACAAGAAACTTTGACATCTAATGATCATTAACCAAAGCTTTATCTAGTTCCTTTGTTATTAATTATCTAAAGCTTTGTTTATTTCTCCATATGAAATATCTCTCTTCATGTCTCAAATATATAACTCTTGTTTGCTCTATAAATTCCCTTACATCATCATAATCCTTTAGCTTTTGGCCTATAAATAATGGAATTGAAATCTCCTAGTATGATCTACAATTCATATGTTTTTGAATGGATACTTGCAATTATTTTCCATAATAATTTGTTGTATAAATTTAGGTTCAAACCATAGACATAAATGACCATTAATTTATTATTTTCTTGAATGAAATTCATAGCCATATGAATCATCTGATCACTTGATGCTTACGCTAAAAGTATGCTTTCATAATGATGTTGGTGGTGGTTTAATACTAGAGACCACTAACTTCCTAAATATTTGAGCTTGAGCATGTACTCCTTGCTCAAGTTTGTTTCCAGAAAAACCAATTATGGACATGGGATGTGG
Organism: Erythroxylum suave; assembly: GCA_027563595.1. NCBI lineage: Eukaryota > Viridiplantae > Streptophyta > Magnoliopsida > Malpighiales > Erythroxylaceae > Erythroxylum > Erythroxylum suave. Next base: position 22,163,844 of record JAOSBN010000008.1, on the reverse strand, counting down.
ATTTTATTTGAGGATCCTTATTAAGGAATAATTATGGTAAACATTAACTTTTAGTGAGCATTAATTGAGGTAATTCATTATTTTCTTGTAAAATTAAATATTCATTAACTCAATAAGAGTATGAAGTATGTACAAATAAAATTAAATATTCATTAGCTCAACAAGAGTATCTGGTATCAAGTATGTCAAACTTCATTAAATTGATAAGATGTAACATATGATTCATTATCACATGCAAAAAAATTTCATATTAAGCAAGTGTTGTGCTTAGTGTTTAGAGAAACAAATGAAATAATCAAAATGATGCAAGTGGGGGGTCAAAGAAATTGTACTACTTCTCAAGGACAAAACATTAAGGTATCTATAAGACTTAGGGAATAGTATAGAAGAGGACTAGCTAAGAGAACTATAAACAAAATAGTGTTGACAACATTTAAAAACCACCCAGTTGGTTATACAATTTTTTTCATTGTGTTTTATGTTATTGTATGTTCACCATATATAGACAAAGGTTATAAATGTGATAAACTATTATTTTCGATCTATTTATGGTTTCAATTATTATATATAATCCTTTTTTTTCTTAAGTTTGATTTAACATCTCTCACTTGTCCAACTTCTAATTTTGTGTTTATGAACTGTAAAAAGTGCAAGTAAGTACACTTTATTTGGATAATGAATATGTGATTCCCTTTTTTTCTTTTGGGCGGTATAATTTGATTATGGAAATTAGGCAACTGATATGACCTTAATTACTTCTTCCCTTGAATTAATTTTTTTTTAAAAATTAAATTAATTATATTAATAAAAATAAGAGTTTAAATTGAAAGAAATGCAACAATCAAAGTTGTTATAACATAAAACAGTGGCAGTAGCAAAACTACTAAGAAAACCAACACCTAACAAGGAATTAAATATAAGGCAAAGGAAGACCAAGTCTTTAACTATAACATTATAAAATAAGACCAAGTCTTTGACTATAATATTGTAAAATAACTTAATTCATTGAACTTGTTGAAGATCAACCGTCCTTATATTTCACTCAATGGAACTTTGTTAGCTATTAGTAAACCTAAAAAGAGCTTGGAACTTCCATAAATCATCTAATATTTGGTAAAATCGGATCAAGGTTCTAAAGTGGAGTTTTGTTAACAAAGCTTGACTGCATGTTGGATGCAATTAATGAGTTATTATTTGTTCTCTTAGGAATTGAATTATTAAGTGTAGGAAACTATGTTCCTATGAAGATATCTTTTGAAAAATTGTAGTGTTCCTTTCAATCGGTATTCCATAAATCATGCTATTGAGAGATGTCTTGAATGTTATTTAGTCCTCCTTCTTACTCCTTTTATTCTTGTAATGTCAGTTAATGAAATCTTTCCATTTGGTAGTTAGTGTAATCATATTGCACAACCTTATAACTGTACCTCAAATTTATAAAGAGAACTTACATTTGACAAAAAGGAGTTTCCATGTTTATAACTCTAGATTAAAAAGCTCCTAAGTGTCAACAAAGTTCATAAATGTGATCTAGCCATAACATAAAGTAAGCTTTGTGGTATGCCTTATGAAATAAAACCAGTCTAATGATTTCTCAATAAGTTTCTACAAGATTCATAAGTAAAAGTCCTTTAATATTAATTTTCCATTCTATAATATCATCGTGATTTGAATACTTGGATTTAAATGAAGTAAGGAGTTATATGTTAACAATATAATTGTAGAAAAAGCCTCATTATTTGAAGCATTATCTACTATCACATTTTAAAGAAATGAATGTTCCCTAGAAGCATTTAAAAGGCCCGCCATTGACTAGCCATCGCGTTTATAGGAAGTAGAGGTTCCATCACTAATAAGTGCTTAATTAATTGTTCAATTATTCCATAATACTTAGTGATTATTGGCATTAAATTGCTTAAGATACTCACTTTGACTCATAGGTGATTTTAGGCACGATTCGGAAGCAAAGAAGTTAAAGTGAGCTAAAAGCTCTACATTTTGGCCATTTTCTGAATATTAATTTTTACTTGTCTTTACGGAGCAAGAAGAAGAAAATGAAAAGATAAGAAAGATGGAAACATAAAGAAGAAGAATGCGGGCTACATGGATTTGCATAGCTAGGCAAGGTATTAATTTAATTAATGGATAATGCATAAGGCACCAAGGTAAGAAGACAATGGTAGTTGTTGGGATAAATCACCAAAACGGTAGCAACAATAAGCATGAAATGGTAGCAGAAAGAGGAGAGCTAAAAAAAACCAAAACGTAGACATCTCACATCAACGTTTCACGCAATTAACGTATGTGTTTGACACAGACATGCATGAACGTAGATGTGGCATGCATATCATGCAGACAATGCCTACGTTTAACGCAGATGTTGGTAATGTCTGCATTCAAATAAGAAGGTCATAGGTTATAAACAAATGTGAATAGTAGCTTGGACCAACATATTTATTTGTCACATCATATGAACAGTAGCTAGGAAATATAATAAAAGAGAGTAGCATGAAATAGAGAGAAGCTTACGACAAAGAGAGTGCATGAACATCAGAGGTGACATTGATGCCGACAACTTGGGTTAAATGTATTTTATCAATTTTATTGTTTCTTTCTCTCTTATTTAGTTGATTGCATTATCCTAAACATATGGAATTGGGTTGTGTATGGATAATCGGATTTTCGTTATTTTTCAGTTATTTGTGTATGAACCCACTGGGTATTATGAAAGGATGATTTTAATGCATTCATTGAATCTTTTAATTGCAAACTCATTGCCAGAATTTCCATGTAATTCATAATTGTTATGTTGAAATTCATGTGTAGCAACTAATGATTCATAATCTTTACAGATAACATGACCTAGATTAAATGACACATCGTATATGGTTGTTGCCTTGATTAATCGATTTTCCTAATTTATAATGCTACTGCCTAGTTAAATCTAGAGATCATATTGTAGGTTATTTGATGGTTAGGTTTAATTAATGATCGTATCATGATTAAACAAAACTTAAGGGAAAACTCAGGTTAATTATTAACTTACAATTAATAATTGCTAGGAGAGGTTTGAGAACAACAAATCAATCAAATAGGCTTAATTAGGGTGTAGGTCAAGATTAAACGAAAGAACCAGGTCCCAACTGAATTCTCCATTTTTATAATTTTTTGCATGTTTTCTTTAATTTGTTTTTATTAATCTAGTTTCATTTTATTTTCTTATTTCCAAAACTCGCAAACCTAAACACCGATTACTTTCATTTCAACAACTTTACACACTCTCTGTGGGATTGACCTAAACTCACCACTACTATAGTAGTAGGTCTAGTTATTTTATTTTGACTAATGTTACGACGAGCGGCTAATTTTGATGTTGTTGTTGGGGAGTACAATGTTTTAGTTTTTGTTTATGATTTAATTTGTGTTTTGTATATATTTGTTCATAATTGATATCTTTTCAGTTATTTCATGATCTTTTTTTTATTTCACGTTTGTGAAAAAAATTAAAAAATTTCACGGACAAAAGTAATTTCTTTTATAACTCATATTCTCAATCATATAATAATGTTTGGACTGATCAACTTAACTTTTGTTATGGATGGGATTATTATCAGAATTACTTCCATGATAATTTGTAGGACACACATCAATTCTCGTGTGGACCAAAAGCTTCATGTCAAAACTCAGGTACATCTCCGGAAGAATTGATGAATGTTGTGATTGCTAACAATCTCCAATTTCAACAGAGCCTACAATAGCAATTGCAACAGTTCTAGCAGGAAATGAGGCATATAAAATCTAGAAACTAGAATATGGTAAGCCAAATGGGTAATATGGCAGCAAGGATTGACTACATATAATCACAAATGGAAGAGGAGCGGCCATTTCAACCCAAGGTATACCCAATGGACGTTAGTGCAAACACCTTATAGAGTGATTAGGAGCTTGAGAATTTTAAGGTCAATCATTAACAAATTGCTTGTGTTGAAGAATTTAAGGAGGAGCTTAAGGTAGAAAAGGCTACATCTTTTAGCTCGGAGATTAATATTAAGTTTCATATTATTGTTGAGAATGACTCTTTGCTTTTACCTAAAAGGTTAGAGGAATTAAATAAGGAGGAAAAAGGTGAAGAGACATTTGAGATCTTTCAAGAAAGCATGGATTTAGTAGAGATCGAAATTCTAAGGATAAGAAGGATGTTAAATGGGAATGACGATCAACTAAAGCCCTATCTGGAACAACCTCGCATGGAAGTGATGTTAACTGTAATACCTAAAGATCACAATTTTGTCATTTGAGGAGAAGAAGGAGTCGAGTCAGTGACCTTAAACAAAGGCGCTTCCTAAGAGGTAACCTATGGGAAGTAAATTTAATTTCCTTTACATTTTCGCATTACTTTTTATATACATGTGTGTTTTTGAATTTGTTTGTTTTACTTGTTTTAAGTTTTCAATCAAAGTAAGAGAAAGAATAAAACAAACAAACAAACATTTTCTCATTTTCTGTGTGAATTGACTAGAGAAATTTATAGCAACTTTAGCATGTATTTTTATTTTTGTGATTGGTCAATATGCATTATCTTTGGAAGAGTAGTGGCTAGTGGTAGATAAAGCCGATGAGATTTTAAGCCTTATTAGACTGACACCTTTATTTCAGTCTTATTGTCTTTTGATAATATATGACCTTCATAACATGTACATCCTTATTTTTCCTTGAATTTCTATTCGAGACCATATTTTTGTCACATGCATTAACATGGAAATGATTAGGCATTATTTTACATTAGACAAATAGCCTCCTTATTAACATGATTTTTCCCTTGTTAAGCTCCCTTTGAGCCTTATTAGCCTTTATTTTTGTATCAACCACATTACATGCTTTATACTTAACTAAATGTCCTACCCAAGCCATAAAGCTAGTGGAACATTTGTGACTGTTGAGTTTGTGGATGTACAAAATTCTATGTGTGGGGTGTACATATGTGATGGTTGGTTATAATATTGGGATGTTATTTATATCTTATCGTTGAAATTCCAATTTTATTGTAGTTTCTTTTAATGTTAAAAAAAGAAAGGAAAAAAAAGAAAGAACAGAGAGAAGAACAAGAAAAGAAAATGAAAAAGAAAGAAACAGAAAAAGAATAAATTTTTTTTGTTTAAATAAATTTATCAACAAGGAAGGGCAAATGAGTTTGCAAAGTTATTCATAATTAATGCATCTTCGTAGAGTTATAATGAATGTGCTATTTGAGTATGTTGAATATGAGGTAGATGTTGGCGTAGAAGTTTCACTCTTGTGGTTTCAATGTATCGTTAGCATAAATTGTATGAGTGATTCCTTTGGATCGATATATGCTTCATGTGATTTGTGTGCGAGAGTTGAAATGAGTTGTAAAATATAAGTGTTGCATTCGTCATAGATGACGGTAGCCAGTTTTTTATGAATGTTAACAGTGCACTTGATGTCACATTGAGCGTTGCTTTGTTTCACTAGCTTTGATGGCTTTCATGCTACTTGACCCAAACACATCTCACCTCACCTTTTCCCATATTGCAACCTTGAAAAGTCCTTTTGTAATAGCCCAGACCACCCACGCACAAATATTATCCATTTTGGGTTTTGGGCCCAGCCTAAACCCTCACTGTTTTGCTCTTTCCAGCCCAACTAGGAAAACGCATCTATAGGAGAGAGGCATCCATACCTTTATAAGGCATACTTTGTCTCCTCTCCAACTGATGTGAGATCTCACACTTTCCACCCCCTTTAGACGTCGAATTTTCTGAACCCTTTTTGTATTGGTCTGTATTTGGAGATATTACTATATATTGATATATACATGATTGTATATAAGTTCAAAAATGTATTTAAACCCTTTTGGTATATATGTCAGTGATATCTAATATTATATGCCCTTATTGAAATTAGAGTTTATCGGTCTGTGAAATATTGGAGATTTTTGACATATAAGTTTCTAAGTGTGTAAAACTGAGTCCATTGGATGGATATGGCCATGGTATGTGTTCTAATGCCTTAGAGGTGATTAGACATGATTCATAAACTTTAAACACTTAGAAAGCTTAATTGGAAAGGTTGATGTACATAAGGGCTTAATTGTAAATTTAGGAAAAGTTTGAAGGGTATATTGGTAATTTCATATAAACTAAGGGCCAAAAGGTAAATTCACCATGTTTTGTAAAAGAAGAGTCAAAATTCTCGACCCTTCTCCTTGTGTGGCCATGCATCCCACCATAAAACATTAAAAACAATTTGTTTTTAATTAAAAGAAAGGAGAAGAAAGGAGAAGAGAGGAGAAGAAGAAGAATTTTCGGTCGCCATCAAAGTTCTAATATTCTTTTGATTCTCCAACCCAAACCTAAGTTAATTTGTGGTCAAGGAACTCAAATATATCATTAGTTTTGAGAAATTCTCAAAGGATTTTAAGATATCACTAAAGGAAAGTTTAGGTAAATTTTGTCTCATCTCTCTCTACATTATGATTTTGAGTTTGGTGTTTAGATATATTGTTCTCCAGGCTTGAATATGCATGAAACACCGTTTAACAGAATGAAATGAGTCATGGATAAGCTTCCTTAAGCCAAAACCGAAATGAACCTATCTTCGGTGAAAGTTGGTAAAATTTTGAATATCTTTTGAAATTGATAGTTTAAATGAATTCTATGATATTAATTAAGTATGTGTAATGTGAATTGATAATGAAAAATGAGGAAAAAGTACATTAGAAGGAGGATTTCAAGTTTATAACTTTGGGAGTTTGATAAAATGCCTAAGTGAATTTGGCTTAGGATTTAAGGATTGTAATGGTGTGCATTAGAAAGAGACTTTTATGTATACTTAAAGTAAACTTGAATTTTTGCTTAGATTGATGAGTAGTGGCCTAATGTGATTGGATAAAAATGTGTTTAATTATGCTTTAAAAGGTGTAAGTATTGGATCAAAGGCATTAAATGCCTTGGAAAATGCAAAAGAAAGCTTATGGGAATAATAAGGGAAGTAACTATGTGAGAAGCTTCATGGCTGAATCCTATGGCTTAAAAATTGTGATATTGTGTTTTATACACTTATGTGATGGTATATAAATGTAAGATATATGTTTGATTAGTAAATACATTGTATTTGTATGTATAAAGGCTTGGGAGTTGTGAATCAAGGAGCTCGTACTGAGGACTATTGAATTCAAAGGAGTGTACACCTTCTTTTGAGGTTAGGAAAAACATGTCTCTCAAATGGGATTAGGACATCGTAAGACATGTATGATGACTTGTATGTGAATTTTGAACCTAAGGCAATGCATAGTATAATTGAATCTCAAATAGATGCTAGTATACTTATGTATTTAATAAATGAAATTGGTTTAAATAACTCTTTGCACTTGGAGTGAAACTGATGTTTTTATTTAGTATTTTTTAAAATGATATTATTTTCAACAAACCTGCACTTGAAGTGCAAAGGACAATGTTTGATTTTCTGAAACTATATTTTTGGATAACTTTGCACTTGGAGTGCAAAAGATGACTTTCATTACATGAAATAATACTTTGGAACTTACATATGATAACCGAGTTATTTATACTGCATGTATGTGTTCTCTTTTAGCTTAAAGTCATGACAAGGTTCTATTTTATCGGTTGGACCGATAAATAAAGGTATGGTACCTTACTTGATTTTTGTACTTAATATTTGTATATGATTTTTTGTGATTGATGAGCAAAGAATTGGTCAATCGTGTGCTAGGCACAACAGATTAAGCGACCCCCATACCCTTGATGTTGACACATAAAAGTCGAGTCCTTATAACGACACCATTCCATAGGACTTACGGGTGATTGCACACTTAGAGGTCTGGTCACCGACGAGGTCATCACCTACGGTCATAACACTCTTGTCGACTATATTCTGGACTCACCACATATGAAAGTTAAGCCCATAGTAGGATCGGTGGGTGTGCATACTAGTTTGGTCGACTAGTGGTGACACACATAACTATTTTAGTTTACTCTGAGATTTGGCTTCCTGAAGAGATTTGATTTTTACATGTGATGCTTTTTTTGCTTTTGCATATTGGAATTGGAACCTATTTTTACTGGAAAAGTGATTAATAGGCTAGGCCTATATGGTTCCTAACCAGTATGGGATGAGTCAAAGACGAGGTCTATGTGTTTTTATATCATGCATATTCACTTCATATGTGGTTATATGCATATTAGATGAGTAAAAACGTCCTTAGTTTATTTAGATCGTTTTGGTGTGTATCGAGTTCTGTTTGCGATATGTCTTTTCCCGCTCACTGAGCACATAGTGTGCTCACCCCCCTCTACTTTCCAACCATACAAGTTAATTTAGTGAGCTTGAAGTTCTGAGTAGATCGTGTAGTCTTTTGACATTTTCGGGGCATTACCGCATGTCGATAGTCTTTGTTTTGTATTTTTGTTATATAGTGGCTCATGATTATATTGATATGCTTTAAAATTTTGTAAACTAACTCTTGATTATCGTGTGATTTGAAAATAACCTTATGTGTGAACCTTTTGTCTTGTCCAAATATTTTTAAAGATATTCAGTTAGCCTTGCATACTCAGGTTAAGGGTACCATGAGTATCCTTAGCCCGGGTATACGATAGTTGTCATGTGCCCGAGGTGGTTCCAGGTCATGACACCTTCGATCCATGATTTTGCATCTGAGCTTTATTGGTGAAGAAACGAAATGATATGCAAAGTTGTGGAATGACATAATCATGAAGAGTGTTGAGTGTACTTATGGATATATTATTGATAGGTTGCATTTCATGCATGGTTTCTAGGATAGTTTGCATTCATTTTGTATGTGTTTGTTTATTATTTGTGTGTTTTTACGTGCTTTTATGTTTGTTATGTGTGCAGGAGACCGAAGTGGGGATTGGAGTCGTAATGCAGGAGATTTGGGCTATTTTGCAGAAGCTACGGGCTAGAAACAGATACGACATGACCATGTCGTATTGACCAAGAGCTGGGCAGAATTTGTGGATGAGTTTTTAAGCCCAATCGTCTTCTATTTTAGGTTGGATCTTTGTTGAAGACACCAGATACAAGCTGGGAAGCTGTAATAAAGAGTCCTTCTTGAAGATTAATTAGGAAATCTCTCCTAATTTTGGCTAGGGTTATGAATTGGAAAGGATATAAATTCCTTATGACATAAGGAAATCGCACTTTAACTTTTCTGAACACCTCTCTTCCTTCTCCTGTTTTGAGTATTTAGTTGCTAGCCACCATTGTTATTATAGTCTTTATGTCATTTTGCCGTGGAGACAAGATGAACTCTAGTGAGACTATGTTTTTATTTGTTTATGCAATTCAAATATTTATTTAATTCTCGTGCTTGAACTATATTTATTATTGCTTAATTTATTGTGCAATGTCACGAGTTGTGTGATTGATTGAGTGACAAATTGTTGAATAGGATAGTATTGTCGTGGATATTATTCTATCAAAGTAGCGAATTGGTTTTATCTTATGAACGATATATGTTGGTGGTAAAATCGATGGAATTAAATAATCTGACTTAATAAATACAGCGTTTCCGAATTTATTGGTTAGGACAATGGTCTTTTTCATTCTTAATGCAACTAGAGATTAATCTTATCAGGGCGTTTCTTGGAGGTTGTCTTTAGATTAGGGAAGTAACTTGTCAGGGCATTTCCTGAAGTTACCGACAAAGTAAGAAAAGATTGGTTAATGAGTGCGTCACCTTTAACTATAACTTTGTCTATTTGAATTGTCTAATTTATCTTATGATGTCAATGATCGAATTTCCAGGCTAAATTGAAGAGTAACTTGGCTAGTTTTCACCCATTGTTTTTTAATCTCGTTTTATTTTGTAATTTGCTGTCCAGACCTATTTTGTGCCAATGCGGCATGCCCATGTCGTATCTGTCACTATAGCTCTCCTTTAATTTTCTGCATTGCTTTTATTTTTATATACATCTCCTGCAATATCAATCCTTTAATCTGTTATTTTCTAAGCATTTGAGTAACTCTGCATTAATTCCCTGCGGATTCGACCCAATTCACCACTAGCTACCTAGTTTTTGGAGAGTTAGAAATATAATTTTATTTTTGGTAGTTTGATAACCTATCAAATTTTGGCACCGTTGCTGGGGAGTTGAGTGTAAAGAGTTATTTAATTGTGTTTCTAACTTCTTTCCTAGAGTTTTGTATGTAGCCTTCCTCTTCTGCAATTGAACTTCAGTTTGATCCTAAGATAGAGAAAACTGCTAAAAGACTAAGGAAGGAAGCTAGACTGCGTAGACAGCAACCCACCACAGTTCCTACGCCACCACCGGAACAAGAGTAGATTGCTTTATCTTCATCTGAGTCAGATTCCAATTCAGAACTAGACATGGCAAAGGCACATCCTGAGACACTTCGAGAGATGCTCGCACTACCTGTGAACATCCAACCCCTATGCATTCAATATCTGATTGGGGATGATGATTTTGAATTAAAATCCGCAAATATTCAGTTGTTGCTGAAATTCCATGGGTTACAAACTGAAGACCCAAATCAACATTTGAAGGAATTTCACATGATCTGTACTGGGTTTAAACCACGAGGAGTTAAAGAAAATCAGATCAAGCTTCGTGCGTTTCCATTTTCTCTTGAGGGTGCTACGAAAGAATGGTTATTTTATCTACCTCCTGGTTCAATTAATACGTGGGTTGATATGGCAAAATTATTCTTAGAGAGATTTTTCCCTTCATCTAGAGCTACAAATTTGAGGAGGAAAATCTGTACTGGGAAGCAGCATGATTCTAAATCTTTGTATGAGTATTGGGAAAGATTTAAGAAGATGTGGGCGAGTTGCCCACAACATTGTATTACTGAACAACTCCTTATTCAGTATTTTTATGAGGGGCTGATAAAAGATGAGAGAAGAGTCATTGATGCTATGAGTGGAGGGGAGTTAGTGAACAAAACCCCCTTAAACTGCGCAAGAGTTGACATCATTCATGGCTGTAAATTCGCAGCAGTTTAGCACGCGCACTAACACTACCAAGCGAGGAGTACATGAGGTAAGGTCTTCTAGTCTTAAATCTAAACTAGAAAAACTAACTGATTTGTTGGAAAAGCAATTTATTGGTAATGCTAGCACTGTGCAACAAGTCCACAAACCTTCTTCAACCTGTGGACTTTGTTTTTCTCAAGAGCACCCAACCGATGCATGCCTCATCTTGCAAGAGGATGAAACGATAAATTTCATAGGTAATTATTGCAATCACAACCGAAAATATGATCCTTTTTCGAACACATATAATCCGGGTTGGCGTGATCACCCTAATGTGAGGTATAGCAACGGAAATAACTAGCAAGGGCAGTACAATCCACCTTGACAGTACTAGCAATAATCAAGGCAAGGTAACGATGATGATTTAAAGATGTTGCTAACGAAATTTATTAAGAAAAATGACAGCAGGATTGGAGCTCTTGAGACACACATGGATCAACTAGCCTCCGTGATGACAAAGATGGAAAATCAGGGTAGGTTACCCTCCCAACCAGAGGTAAACCTAG
>JAOSBN010000008.1:22131657-22152179 GCA_027563595.1 Erythroxylum suave | reverse complement strand
TAATATATTATTAACAAGTCATAATGTTAATACATGAATCACAAATATCCATTGGCCTAGGGCACACTACTAACAAATATTAAAAGTTTAAAGATTTTGGGAAAGGCCCCATTAAATCAATACTGCAAACACAAAAAATCTCTGCCATAATAAAGTTATTAAGAAGCATTTCATTTCTTTTTTTATATTTCCCACCCTTTGGCATCTATCATATCTCATATAATAATTATGAGCATCTCTAAAAAGAGAAGGCTAATATAAACCACTTTGAAGAACCTTCTTGACAGTTTTCTTACCTCTAAAATATCCTCCACAATAAATGTTGTGACAAAATTGTAGCACTTGCAATTGCTCCTCATCTGGAACACATTTATGAATGATTTCATCCTTGTAAATCCTAAAAAATAAGGCTCCTCTCAAAAATGGTACTTGCAAGAATGTAGAAATATTTTCTTTTCCTAAAATTTCATGTCATTTCTCAAGATACCACAAGCAAGACAATTATCAATATCGATATACCATGGGACTGGTGAAAGCATAAATAAATCTTCTTTGGAAAATTTTTTAAAAGCAATCTAAGATGCAATGTGTGCATTATCATCATTATGGTGTAACCTAGAAAGGTGATCAACTACTAAGTTCTCACTACCTTTCTTATCCCTAATTTCCACAGCAAACTCTTGCAACAATAAAACTAACCTAATGAGTTTAAGTTTAGCTTATGGTTTATTCAACAAATATTTTAAAGCAGTATGATTTGAAGACACAATGGCCTTAGAACCTGGCAAATATGATTTGAATTTATCAAGTACAAAAACCATAGTTATCATTTCTTTCTCAATGGTTGTGTAATTCACTTGTGCATCATTCAAAGACATACTGATAGGTCTGCATTAGGATATGTTTTTATAAGTAATTAGCATGTATTTTCTTGCATAATTGTTGATTACTGTTTTAGTTTAGGATCATTTTGTATGATTTTGTTTAGTTTGATTTACATTGTTGTTCTTTTATGTTTGATGTTAATTTAGGGTAAGAATTGACTATTTTTATGTAGGAAGGAATATGGAGCAACTTGGAGGTTGAACTAGAGATCAAAGAGGAGAAGAAAAGAGGAGTGCTTCTGTAACTAATTCCGATGATCTTGGGAATCAAGTCAATTCCCACGGTCGTGGGAATTATAATCTAAGACCTTATGTGGAGCTTCATTAAACTTAGGATTTTTGGACTATATAAGCCTAATTGAGCCTCCATCTTCTGGGAGAGACGATACCCTTCTATAGAACCATCATCCTTGGGTTAAGAAAACATGTTTAAAGCTTTGAGGAAGGATTGAAGTCAAGGATCATTATCAAGATTGGGGAAAATAGCTCATCAACACCAAAATTCTAGATTTTGGCAAATAAGAGAAGGAGTCTTTATATTCAATTTTTTGTCACTTTGATCTCTTCTATTCTTTGTAAAATGGTTTATTTGAATGTTAATGATGCTATGGAGATCATGTTATGCTGATTTAGTTTGAGGGATTGCTTTTGAACTATTTTGTTAGAACTCCTATTTTATTGAACTGATTAATCATTGTTGATTTTATTTGTTATCTTTCAACAAATCGAGAGAGTGAGTAAGATGAAATTTGTGCAAGATTATACAACGAGAGTTGGTGACCTATAGACTTACTATCAACACATTAATTGAATAGTTAGAAGAGAGATCTTGGCTAGTCAATTGATCACCTATATGATAGTTTAATAACTAGTTGAATTGGTAGAGTCATTGTGCAGGTTGAGAGATCGTCCAATTGATTCCCATTAATTCGATAAGGGACAAGTAGTTACACCTTGAGAGAGGGTAATAATTACATTCAAAAATCTTGGGTACGACGCAAATCAATTAATCCGTTCACTTGTAGTTTTTGAGCATAAAACAAGTAGATAAGTTTTACTATCAACGAGTTTTTGGCACCGTTATCAGGGATTGATTGTTTAGCATCACATTTAATTTAGATTACTTTGATTTAATAGTTTTTTTATACATTTCCTTGTGTTTTTTAAGGAGCATGAACATAAGGAACACACGAAGATCGATAGAATTTAGTAACCTATTAAGACATCTTAGAATGAGGAATGAGATATCTGAAGAGATAGATGCCGAGAAGAAATAGAAAGAATAATGATGGAAGACAATTATTATAAGGAGCAAAGAACTTTTGAAAATTACAATGAGACGCAATATGGTTGGGGAAGTACCAATTTTTATTGGAACACGTACACTGCAGGATGGCAGAACCACCTAGATTTTTATTGGACCAATAATGCATACACTTACATAGGACATCACGACCTATTTGAATTTCATCAAGATCGAATTAGAGGGATGGAGAGTAAGTTGGACAAGTTTATGGAGACGTTTGGTTCCAAACTGGCAGCTCAAGAAGAGAACCAGAAGAGGATGTTTTCTAGCCAGGAGGAAAGTCAAAAGAGACTAGAAAAGAAATTCGATCAAATTCTTGAAAATCATGATGCTTCTATTATGAACCTAAAGATTCAAGTAAGACAGCTTTCCCTTAAATTTTGTACGAGAAGTGTGGAAGAATCTTTGAGAAATATGGAATTACATCAACGAGAGCAATATGAGGCCATCGCATTTAAGAATGAGGAAGAGCTAGAAGAACCAGTGGAGCACCATGTTGAACCCTACTTTATTGAAGAACATGAGACAAAAAAAGAGTGAAGAAAAGAAGGCTAAGCCTCCCTATTATTCACCAGTTCCTGATATACCAAAGGTGAACCTCGAAAAAGCTTACATAGATGTTCATGAAGAGAATTCTATCTTTTGGATTGATGATGATCAAGAGACATTCAACATGAATGATGTATTTAAAAATCCGAAGGAATGTAGCTCATTCAGGATAATTGATGTGATTGAATCTTCTGAAAAGCAAACGGACGATGACCAGATGACAACATACATCAAGTTTGAAGAGTTATGAAAGTCTCTATTCATAAAGCGAAAGAAGCAGAGGACACAAAGGTGATTAAGGAAGAAAGAGAGCCACTCACCTTCATACAGGCAGTGATGGAGCCAGGAATTTAAGATAGGAGGCCCCAAATAAAATATAGATTTCACAAAAATTTTCATATCAAAACTAAATAAAAATAAAGTTTTATTAAGAATATAAAATAGTTAAAATTACAATGATCCTCGCCTACTTTTCATAGATTGATGCATTTAGCCTACATCGATATTCAATTTTTGATTTCTCTAATTGCCTTGAAAAAGCTGACTCAATAGATTAGGATTGGTTCATTAAATTTTCACAAGCAATTCGACATTTATTATGAATAGAGTCATGAATTCCTACATGTTCTTTTAATCTTGTTTTCTTTTTCCAAACACTAAAACCCTCATATACAAAATTAGTATGTTTTCTTTCATGATCAGTCGAAAAAAGATAACACTCTATTCCAACTAATCCTTGAAATCATCAAACTATGATACAATAAATCTTCGCTTACGATCTCCATTCATGATTTGAGGAAAGTTATGATTTCGAGGTTAACAAAGACCTTTTAATAAATAAGCTATATGCACCTAATCTCGCTTTTCAGGAGGATACTCCATTATATTAGGTCTCAATCCTAGATTGGAAGGAAGATTTTCTAAGCCAATCACAAATTCTTCAATAATGACCTCCTTCGATGCTGGAGGTGCTTTATTAACATTCTGATTTAAATCAGACGATGATGATTGAATAGTCGATCTTAATTTTTTAAAGTATTTTTCCATAACTGCAAAATAAATAAAAATTGTTAGAACCAATATTTACTAATTCCATAAAAGAGGTAGCAGCTGTTAAATATACTAAATTATGGATCAAAGACTCATTCCATACTGTTCATAAGCTTCAAAAACTCATTCCCTACTGCAACAACTTGGTTAAATTACGGATCAAAGAATCATACATACATTCGCTAAAGCATCCCTAAATCTTGTCGTAGAATAAATATTATTAAACTTGTTGATATAAAAAGCAGAAGTAACAGAAGAACTAAAAGTCAAGAAAAATGGTCAGACATGCCAACCTTGCCTTACCTTCTCATGTCGATCGTTACTTGCCACGGTACAAAGATGCCATTGAAGGTGATTGGACCACCGCTTCTAACTTTTTTAAGGAAGATCCCAATTCAATAACTGTCGATGTCACTGAAAAGCCCATGATTGCTCTCCAAGTCAATATTGGTACTGGTCTGTCCTTGAAATTTGTTCAAAACCTTGTGGGGTTAATGTGTAATCACCTCCATGTGAAAGAAAAATTTTGGAACACCCCTCTTCATATAATCTTTCACAAATCACAGATGGCGCGGCATACTTCAGTGTGTACCATGATAGTGAGGTTGGAGATGTAGGTGCACACGAAGTAATATCCAAGCTGGTTTGGTAATTTCACGAATGTTTTGAGAGTCCAAGGGTTTGGAGAATCTTTTATGTTTTCTTTTAAATAACGGTACTTTTATTAAAGTAGAATTTATATATAACCAAGATTTAATTTTCTTTTAAATCTTGGGGGGCCCAGTGCACCACTGGGCCCTAAATAACTCCATCCATGCATACAGGACAAACTGTTGGATTCAATGCAAGATTCAGGGAGTTTCGTTATTCCCTATTTTATTGATAGTTTGTTAATGAAAATGACGTTGATGAAATTAATTGATTTTCTTAACTTTATCAATATTGTCCTTTAGTTTATTTTGCAATTTATAACTTACTTACAGGGTACAAAATCGATGTTGAATGAAAAAGGTGGAAGCAAGCTACTTATAATTGATCCTGGATGAGTTTTCAAGGATAGAGAGTCGAGCTACAAACATTAAAATAAACATTGCATGGGAGGCAACCATGAAATTCTACCTTCTTTTGATTATCTTTGTCGATTTGTTTGTTTAATTTCTTTAGTTATGATCATGTTTGATTTAAGTTAGATTGATGTTTATTTTGATTTTATTTGAATTTCAACTTATTTTCTTTTCAAATTTCTTGTTGATGATATTAATTTGATGTGTTTGATGGTTGTGGGATCATGGAGAACCACTATTAAGCTTGGCAGAAGGTTTGGTATTGTGAGAATCACCAATTCCCCGTAGGAATTGGTATGATCCCCACGATGGTGGGAAATCTCTCCAGAAACTTTCTGGAGAGTAATCCCACAATCATGGGAATTCCATTTGGGAGGGAAATTTAAACTTTCCTCCTATTTTCTTCTTTCACTCACTCTAAAATTTTCACTCCTCTTTGTACCCTACGAAAATCCTCCTCCCACTCTCTAAAACTCTTCATTTTTTATCTAGATTCTTGGTATTTTCTTCATCTCTTCTTATTAATCTTCAAATCCTTTACACTTTTCATGCATTAAGCATTCAAAACATAAGGATTTAGGTAAGATTTTGCTCTCTCTCTCTCTCTAAAATACTAATTTCACTCTCTTTCTCTCATTTTTGCAGATTTTCTTCTTATAATGGCACCACTAAAGAAGATGATGGCTTGGAAACCGGTCGAAGAATTTCACCTACAAATTTTCGGTGAAGGTAAGCCCAACTTAGCGGCAGTTTATCGAGCTCCATTCCTAGTTTACTCAAAAGAAGAAGCTAAGCATTTCCGAGACCTTAGAGCTAGAGTAATAGTCACTCATCGATATTTTGATTTTGAATTGTTAGAAAACATAGGAGTGAGGTAAAAAAATTGAACAATTAGTTGCAAACATAGGTTGGAATAGGTTTGTTTGGAGTGACGTACCTATGTACATTACTGTAGAGTTTTTCACTTCAATTCGGTATAACTCTAAATTGGATGTTTTCTGGTTCAGGTTAGCTAGCAATATTTTTTAACTTGATTATCTTGTCATACGTGAGATTTTCAATTTGCCAAATGCAAAAATTCTAAATAGTCACACTAATTTTGATGTCGACTCTTATTAGAACACTCTCACAGGTGAAGAACATTTTTACTCGTGCAATGTACTAAATTCTTTAATCCGGAGTATTGAACATCTACTTTTACATAAATTTATGTGTGTGACTGTGTTTAATCAAACGGTAAGCAATAAGTGCTCGGCTAAAGAACTTTTCTTTTTATGGTGCATGGATCAAAAAATTAAAATGAACACACCTTATAGGATTTTTTGATGACTAGTGAGTGTGATTAATAAAAAGAGTTTTTGTTTTAGGATGTCTCATATTGCTTCTGCTTTGGGTGTGTTTTATAATGTTAATATGGAGAATTTGCGTACTACTCCGTATGATATGTATGACATAGCCTATTTGAACTCAACATTCAAATGTGGCAGGTTCATAAGGAGCAATGCAGCTTGAAGAAGAGGTTCCTCAATTTCTATAGGAGGAACAACTTTGAAGCTCTTACACCAACACTATCACCACCATCATCTGAATAAGCTTTTCTTACCCTTTTTAAGTTTTCAATTTTGTTGTTTCTTTTGTGAGATTTCATTTCATTTCATGTTTGTTTGGTTTCATGTCATTTTCTTTTATTTGGTTTAATTACATTTGTTTATTTCAATTTCTTTTATTTGATTTAT
This sequence comes from Erythroxylum suave, assembly GCA_027563595.1. NCBI lineage: Eukaryota > Viridiplantae > Streptophyta > Magnoliopsida > Malpighiales > Erythroxylaceae > Erythroxylum > Erythroxylum suave. Next base: position 22,145,590 of record JAOSBN010000008.1, on the reverse strand, counting down.
GTCATTTTCATTTATTTTGTTTGATGGCATTTTCCCCTGTTTGATGATTGATTTGTCACATTGAGGACAATGTGATCCTTAAGTGTGGGAAGGTGTCATTAACTTTCTCAATTGCATTGTGTGCATTGTGTTGAGTAGGATGCATGTTTAGGCATATTATATGTTCTTTGCGTCAGGAATGGTATTTTGTGTTAGTAATAGAACCATAATTGAGTCACTCTAATAATTATTACCATGAAATTCTATCATGCGAGTGAGAATTAGCTTGAATGAATGCTTGAACTCAAATTAGGATACTTGAGTAGAAAGTGAAGCATATAGAGTGATGAAAAGTAGTTGGTTACATAAGCTTAGTCACAAATTGACATCTGAACAATGAGGTAGTGTAGAGATGCATAATGAGTTTTCATTTGAGCCAAAATGAGGATTAAGCCATATGACTCCATCTATAGTTATTACATTTCTTTGTTGAGTGTTACTTCCTTAGGTTACTACCTTCAGAACTTGCTTTGAATTAGTTTGAGTCTACTGGATGCATGCTTAATAAAGATGAGTTAGGCCCTTTTTGTGTTAACCCTTAGTTTAAATGACCTACCCACTGATTATCCCTTGTTACCCCTGTTGAGCCTTAACCTTTTTTTTCTTAAAAACACCCGAAATTTGTCAACTTTAAACCCCATTATCCTACCATTTCACAAGCTTAGTAAAGTATCAAGTAAGACATTAGTTGGGATTGTGTGAAATTTTTACTGAGATAAGTTAAGTATATTTCTGCCTGTGGATTACAGTGTATATAGCTGCTTTTATATTCATAGTTCTTCCATGTATGAAGAAAAGAAAAAATGAAAAAAAGAAGAAAAAGAAGAAAAGAAAGGAAAATTAAAAGGAAGAACAATTGAGTAGCAAAAAAGAGTATAGAGTATTATATTAGTTATGTTTTTATATCTCGGAGTCATGTTTTATTATTACGTAGTATCCGCTTGTTACTTTACGAATGCTTGTGCTTAACCCTTTCCTCTCTTTTGACCTACCTTAACCTTTACCACATTACAACACTAAATAAGTCCTTTTGATTTATTTATGAATGCAATCATTGTAGAGGGGAATTGGTGTATTAGCAAGCCTTGGTAGTCTAGTTCCCTATAGGAAGTTTGAGCGAAACATTAACCCTTAAACACTTGAGAGAAATGAGTGAAAACCATGAGGAATATTCATTTTTGTATCTTTACTTATTTTTAAGTGATTATTCCAATTGTTGAGTTTGCTTATGTACACCAATGAGAAAGTAGTTATGATATATGCATTAACTTGATATTTAAGTTGGCTTGAATTTGAGGGATTGTATGTTTTGATCTTTGTGAAAATGAAGTGGTAGAATTGATTGGTTGTATTTATTTTACTTAAGGACAAGCAACGATTCAAGTGTGGGGATGTTGATAGGTGTGCGTTAGGATATGTTTTTATAAGTAATTGGCATATGTTTTCTAACATAATTAATAAATTTTTTTAAGTTTAGGACTCATTTTGTATGACTTCATTTAGTTTGATTTCCATTGTTTTTCTTTTATGTTTGATGTTAATTTATGGTAAGAATTGACTAGTTTTATGTAAGATGGAAGATGGCAACTTGGAGGTTGAACTAGAGATCAAAAAGGAGAAGAAAGAGGAGTGCATCAATGACCAATTCCCACGATCATGAGAATCATGCCAATTCCCACAGTCGTGGGAATTTTAATCTAAGACCTTATGTGGGGCTTCGTTAAACTTAGGGTTTTGGACTATAAAAGCATAATTAAGCCTCCATATTTTGGGGGAGACGAAACCCTTCTATAGAAACACCATCATTGGGTGAAGAACACATTTTTAGAGCTTTGAGGAAGGATTGAAGTCAAGGATCATCATCAAGATTGGGGAAAATAGCTCATCAACACTAAAATTCTAGATTTTGCCAATGAAGGGGAGTCTTTATATTTAATTTTCTGTCACTTTGATCTCTTATGTTCTTTGTAAAATGGTTTATTTGAATGTTTATGATGTTATGGAGACTATGTTAGGCTGATTTAGTTTTAGGGATTGCTTTTAAACTATTTTGTTAGAACTCCTATTTTATTGAATCGAATCAATTTGTCTTTCATGATTGTTGATTTTATTTGTTATCTTTCAACAAATTAGGAGAGTGAGTAAGATGAAATTTTTGTAGGATTGTACAACGAGAGTTAGCAACCTATAGACTTATAATCATCACGTTAATTGAATAGCTAGAAGAGATCTCAGCTAGTCAATTGATCACCCATATGATAGTTTAATAACTATTTGAATCGGTGGAGTCATTGGGTAGGTTGAGAGATCATCTAATTGATTTCCACTAATTTGATTAGGTACAAGTAGTTACACCTTAAGAGAGGGTAATTATTACATTCGAAAATAGGGTATGACACAATTCAATTAATAAAATAGGACGGAGATAAAATAAAGAAAAAATTAATCTCTAGTCTTTAGATTCTTGAATTCCAAATTTCTGCAATTTTGTATTGTCTATTGTTTTGTGTTAGTCTTTTAATTTTAATTTAAATTTTACATATTATTTTCATTTAACAATTTCATTTCTTAAACAAAGTTTTGTCTAAATTAAGTGATGTCTGGCTATCAATCCCTATAGGATCAATATCCACTTTTTTTAACTACAAGTCACGATCCGTTCACTTTCGATTTTTTAGCGTAAAACATGTAGATAGGTTTTACTGTCAACATATACTTGCATAGTAAATCACACGCAAGATTTTGTTAATTCTCTAACTAAAAATGCTCTAGTATCATAGTTTGAAGCATCACACGTAATCACAAAAGGCAAACTCCAATTGGGTGCAATAATTATTGGGGTAGAAGTTAACGTTTCTCTTAAAATATTTAATGCTTTAAGGCACTCGTCATCAAACATGATAAGACATCTTTACCAAGAAAATTACACAGAGGATGAGAAATTTTAAATTTATAAACCTCCTATAGTATGCAACATGCCCTAAAAAACTTCTGATACCCTTAACCAATGCTGGAGGTGTCAAACTAGTAATTAAATCAATTTTGACTTCATTCACCACTATGCCTTATATGATACTACATGTCGTGAAACAATGCCATGATCTACCATAAAATGACTCTTTTCCTAACTTAATGTCAAATTGCATTTAATACGTTGCTCAAGCATAAGAGTTAATTTAGGCAAACAATCATCAAAGGAATTACTAAAAATAGAAATATTGTTCATAAATACCTCAACGAATTTATCAACCTTGTCTAAAAAAATAGACAACATACATCTCTAAAATGTACCAGGTGCATTGCAAAGCCCAAATGACATCCTCCAGAAAGCAAATGTCCCAAATGGACATGTAAAGGTTATCTTGGTGTCATAGGAACTTGATAATAACTTGAAAGACCATCAAGAAATCAATAGAAAGCAATACCATAGTTTTTATCTAACATTCGGACAATAAATGATAAAGGAAAATGATCTTTCTTTGTCACATTATTCAACTTCCTATAGTCTATACACATTCTCCAGCCTGTTTGAGTGCATGTCAGTACCAACTCACCTTTCTCATTTTGAACTACAATTATACCCATTTTCTTAGGTCCTACATACATAGGACTAACCCACTCATTATCTACTATAAGGTAGATCACCTGCTCATCAAAGAGTTCAAGAAACTCCTTATTAACTACCTCACTCATGTTTGGGTTGAGCCTCCTTTGGGGCTCTGTTACTAGATTAGCCCCTTTTTAAGATTATTCTATATAGGTACATAGAGGGACTAATGCCCTTGATATTGCTCAACACCTAACCAATGGATTTCTTAAGTCATTTCAGTTCCCTCACAACTTTCTCTTCCTCCTCACCACTAAGATAAGCAGAAATAATCACTGGGTGTATGTTATTCTCCTTAAGGAAAACATACTTCAAGTGTTTGGGAGCTCTTTTAGTTCTACTACTTTTGGTTAGATAGCTTCTCCCTTAACCACTTCTTCTACCTCAAGAGTCTTAGGATCTCTCTCTGTGGGACCTCGTTCCGGAGCCCCACAATCACATTTAGATTCGGATACCAAACATTTACCCAAACCTTTGCATTCCAACTGATCCCTTTTTAGGCCCATCTCCATTCGAGCCCAAATATGTCAAGGAATAGCGTTGGTGAGTCCATAAATTGCATATATACATCCTTCGGAACAATTAGCATAACTTCTTGACTTCTTCTTTTGTGTTTTGCTTATCGTCTGTGTTTGACTTTCTATCGTCTATGTTTGACCTCTATCGTCTATCTTTCGTCTATCGCCTGTCTTTCCTTTCGGCTATGTTTTATCGTCTGTCTTTGACTTTTATCATCTGTCTTCGACCTCCCATCATCTGGGTTTTATTGTCTACCTTTGACTTTTATCGTCTAGGTTTGACCTCCGATCGTCTATGTTTTATCATTTGTCTTTATGTCTATGTTTCTATCATCTGTCTTTCTATCATCTATGTTGTAACATCATCACAGACGATTCCTTGCACATGTGTTTTGACGTCAGCATAGACGATACACTTCGTCTGTGTTTTTCCTTTTTGTCTGTGTTGTGACGTCATCACAGATGATTCCTTACGTCTGTATTTTCCTTTGCGTCTGTATTGTGACGTCAGCACAGACGATACACTTTGTCTGTGTTTTTCCTTTGCGTTTATGTTGTGACGTCATCACAGACGATTCCTTGCGTCTGTGTTTTCCTTTGCGTCTGTGTTGTGACGTCAGCATAGACGATACACTTCATTTGTGTTTTTCCTTTAAGTTCTGAACACAATCTTTCCCATTATAACATGCTATTCTGAGACTAACAACCTTTGGCAAATCATCCAATAAGATTATGCACATGTACATTTCGTATTTCCAATCTTTAAAATAACAAAATCAGACATGGAAAGGAATTCAATTTCACTTTCTCATTTTTGAACATAGTCAGAATTTGATACATTTCAACATACACATCAACTTAAAACAAAATACATAAGGATGCTCAGGTTTGACAGACTTATAAAGCTATCCAAAAGCACTAACTTAGTACAAAATATTTCTAGCTATCTTGGAGTCCGAATGCCTTGTAAAGATCACTGCTCTTCTCGATTTGCACCTGAGGAGGGAAAATTGGGGGTTAAGCTACACAGCTCAGTGGCTAAACTACTTATGGCCATTGGCAATGAGCCACACAATCAAACATAGATATATATATATATAAACTCATTATTCAAATCTCAATACATCATCACATAGATCATATTGAATGTAATTTAACACCAAAACACAATTTAACATGTCAAATGCAAATGCAAAAACAATTAGCTTGAGGGTTCCGTAAACAAAACAAAGAAACCAAAGTTTACTTCGTGAACAAAACGAGTCCATTTTAGGATCTTATGGGCCACAGGCGGGTAGCCGAGAGAAGACTTTACGTCGACGTGCACGTGACTATCAAACGGTTCCACTCTCGCCTAAACAAAAGCACATATTCATTTCCATGCACTTTTATATTCTCATGCTCAATTTAGTCAATCACAATTTACACTCTCGTGCTTCTTTCATTTTATCATTTTTTCTTATATTTTCATGCTTTTTCTTCTTTTCATTCAATTCCAATTGTTATAACCTTTTTCAAGGTATAACATAATCACAATGAAATCATACGAATTCAAATATTCACATTTATTACAATTTCAAACATAATAATTTCATGTAAAACATATACACACACAGAGGCAAGAATTTGCCCAATTACATAATAACCATAAATATTTTACCCACCTAATTCGCTTGACACTCCAAATTCACGGTTGTCTCCTCTTCACCTTGGATCGGGCTTGCTTAGTTTCCTGTAACAAACCAAGTTCTCATTCAATAGGAATTTTCAATTTGAGCACCTATAGAACCAAAAACCTGAAATTGACCCTAAAATATTTAAACCCATACATTTCCCAAGTTCTTTGAACCAAAACCCCTCCAAAACTCCAAGAGATTAAAAACTGGCTTACTTTAAATCTTCACCAACTAGTGGAATCCTTAGCTTTACAGAAAACTCTTCCCTTCCTCTTTCTTTTTCCCCTCTTTAGTAACTTCAAATTCTCTCTTTAAGACTAGGAAAATTCATGACCTAGTTCAAAGTTCTATTCTTTTTAACTTTACTGAAACCTCTCTTCATCTTTCTCTCTCTTCCTTTTTGATTTTCTCCCCTTCTTCCCTTCATTCTCATTTTTTTATCTTCTTATTTACTAGACAATCTTTTCCTTTTCCCATTCTACCCTTAATGGGTGAGGAAAGTCCCCTTCCTTTAATGCCTTAGTGCTTCTATCCTTAAATAATCTTCCAAAAATGCCCTTATGCATCTTACAACATCAACACTTTAATTCCATCACTTCATGAATTAATCCTCCCAAACTTGACATAATAATTACCTCTAATTAAAATGGTTTATCTAGCAATACTACAAAATTTATTCAAATCATGCTTATTAAAATAAAAATAATTCGGGGCCCAACACTCTCTCTGTTCTCGCTGCCCAAAATCAGATTTTGCTCTTCAATTTCCAAATATGAAACCTTGCCGAAATTTAAGGCAAAATCAAGCTTGTCATCACTACTTTCATGCAAGAAAACATCTCGAACAACAAGATCAATACAATTAATAAATGAGTAGTTTTTGTACATAACAGTAATCAGAATAGGGGAAGTATTAAAAATTGACAACTCCACAGTTTGACCTAAAACAATCACGGTTAATTTTTTATTTTTAACATCTATCAAAGTATTAGTGGTGGCCATAAAAGGTCTTCCTAACAATTAGTATGCTTGATATCCCTAGGAATTTCTTCCCCCATATCAAGGACAATGAAATGCATAGGAACTATTAACCCCCCCCCCCAACCTGTATTAGAACGTCTTCTATTATCCCCTTAGGGAATCTATGAGTTTGTCCTATCAATTGCAAGACCATCTTTGTGGGTTTAAGTTCCCCAAGATCTAACTATAAAAAAATAGAATAGGGCATCAAATTAATATTAGCCCCCAAATCACATATGCGAGTTGTTTCCTTCCTAGATGTTAATTATAAAACTTTTTGGATCCTTTAGTTTGGGAGGCAACTTATGTTGCGAAATAGCACTTGTCTATCACCTTCTCTTTTGGCTCAAACCTTTTTTTTTCTTGTTCAACTCTTTGAAAAACTTAGCATTGGCTGGCATGTTTTTAATCACCTCAAGTAAGGGAAGATTCATACTTACCTTATAAAGCATGTCGTAGATTTCAGAAAATTGTTTATCATGCTTCTCACCTTTCAATCTGCTTGGGAAAGGAATTAGTGGCTTCTATAGGTTAGAGGATATGTTCAACTTTGGTGAAGTTGAAACTTCTAGATAATCCTCCTCCGATGGTGTTGTGATAGTTTGTTTCTTCTCACCTTCCTTTTCTTCCTCTGTACCTGTATTCACAACATTATTAACCTCGGTACCTATTACCTTAGCACTTTGCAATATCGTAATTGCTTTAACTTGCTCTAGTTAGCTTGTAAACTTTCCCCTTTGGTTTGTTTAAACTTCATTGGCCAATTTCCCTGGTTGGGTTTCCACCTTCTTCAATGATGCCTCTAATAAATCAAACCTTTTATTCTTCACCTATTGATTTTGAGTGTTAATTTGAACGAAGGCATCCAAATTGTCCTCCAATGATGACTTCTTTGGGTGTTCATGGTTAGAAGATTGACTTTGGAATTAAGGCCCCCTTTGGCAAGGTTAAAATGTTTGTTGAGCATGATTAGGTTATTGATTCCTCCAACCTGGGTTGTAAGTGTTGGAAAAAGGATCATTCCTCCACCTTTATTGAAAGTACCTAAGGCCATTCACTTGCTCTTTCCCTTCTTAATATAGATTAAAACTCGTTAGGAATATATTAGAACCATGCCCCATCATCCCACATACAACACACATCATAGTTTTGCATAGGTGTGCTCCCTTTGGCATTCAACATTTTCACCTACTTGGTCAGCTTGGCTAGTTACATAGCCATATTAGAACTGAAGCTCAATTCATGAAGTCCTTAACATCTTCCACTAAAACTTTTCTGTTGAAATTTTATACCCAACATCTCAAATAATTGATAGGTCTCCTCAGTTTTCTTTTCTCCTATAGCTCCTCTAGCTGCATTATCTAATGTATTCTAGCTCTATTGTATGAGCCCATCATAAAAGAATTGATTAATAATCTTTTGTAGATAATGATGGTAAGGGCACTGGAATAATAGGGATTTAAAGTGATCCTAGACCTCATGGAATGGTTCACCATCCATTTGAATAAATGTTACAATTTTTCCCGAAGCTCCTTAGTTTTCTGGTGTGAGTAGAACTTACTCATGAACTTATTATAGACCTATGTCTATGTTGTCAAATAATTTTGCGATAAGGTCAAAAATCATCCTTTAGCTTTGTCCTTTAAGGTGTAAGGAAAGCAGCTCATCTTCAACTCATCTTCTGACAATCTTTTTAATGGAAATGTATAGAGCATAGAGTAGAAATCACAAATGAAGTTAAGAGGATCTTCATTCAGTACTCCATGAAAAGATGCCAGTAAGTTGTAGTGAGTATTCTTTAGCTCATAGTTTCTTGCTGCATTACTTAAACGTATGCACGAAGTGGTTATCCCAATGATTTTCCAAACATATTCCTTCATAGGTTGTGCTGCTTCATTAGCCATGGCTACTCCTTCTATTTCTTCTTCCAATTCTAAGTCTAGGCCCTCTTCCACTCCTTCTCGATTTCTTTCCTTTACTCTTAATAGTCTATAAATGTTATTGATGTAAGGAATGAGTTTGTTTCCTAAATATCTACTCCTTTGCACAAAGCACCTAAAAGCAATTGAAGAAGAAACATGTAAACAAATTAAATAAAAACAATCAATTTATTACTAGTAACAACCTTACCTGGCATAAGCACCAAAAACTTCTTGTGCTTTACTTAACACTACTTAAATGTTCGTCACTTGCAAGTTTATAAGGTTGTCCGTAGTATATGGTGGAAGCCCCAAGGACGTCTCACAATTTGCTAATTGTGATAACTTGATTAAAAACAAGAAATTAAAGAATTGAATTCAAGAAGGTATGGAGGTTATGAAATTATGAAATTAAATAAAAAGAACGAATTGCATGGAATTTATATAAACCTTTCAAAGATAACCTAGGGTTTGCATTTCTATCCAATTTTAAGCCTAATTTCTCAAACTTCTTATTAATATAATTTGTAGCTTTATTCTCTTTTCAATAAAATTAGCAACTATCAATTTAATAGTTCTAATATTCATAAACAAACAATTACCAACCGTTCGAAGTTACAAATTAAGTAATCCCTAAAACTTATATTTCTAATTCATTATTAGGGTAATTGATTGTTTAGTTCCAATATCAAGTTTCATCTTTCGATTCTTCACTCAATATCCTAAGACTAATAGGGAGCCAATCTATTAACCTAGCATTTAACACAACACAATCAATTTAGGCAAGATATATCTTAATGAGAATTCTAGAATTAAGACATTTAATTAAATTCAAATACAAACTGCAAGTAAGAATAATTTAGCTCACCATCAAAATGAAAATAATACTCATATCAATTGAATTCAAATTAGTAAATTCCATTGTATAAAAAAGAAACTGAAACAAGAAAATCTAAAATCAAACTAAAAGAACAGAGAACAAAAGAAGCATTGAATAATGGCTGAGAGTGAAGCTCTCGTTCGCTTTCTCCAACTCTCAATCAATGTTGATTACAAAACTAAATTGATTCTCCGTAATTTTTTCACAAAGCTAAGTGTTTTAAAGAGAAAGTAAATTAGAAAGAATGAAGAAATCTCTCTTGTCCCATGCATCCCAATATCTGCTTTCCTAAACTCTGTCTAGAGATATATTTCTATCCTGATACTTCCCCACTATTTCTAACCTTTACGTCCTATATTTAGGTCAGGATTTCTTCACATAAATTGTGGCTCCTTCCTTATCTCTCCAACAGATCCTCTTTTGCTTAAAACAGAGCCCTGTAGCTAAAGTTATGGGCCAAAAACCAAGGGAAGGTTAGAACAAGCCAGAACAGATTTTGTATCTCATTCTTAGCATTTTTAGCCCCTCAAAACAACACTTTGTGCCTCTAGGTTCACATAGGAATTATGGCCTATGATGTTGGCTTGAATTTGAGCTTTTGAATCACCTTATTTAGATCTCATAAGCCTCATATATGTCTACGTAAAGGTCTAGTGGTCAATTTGCCAATTTTGCAGAAATAAGTTTTACTTTGAACAAATGGTTACTGTCTAACTGAATTTGAAAAGCTATACATATGGGCTTATTAGGATGTCCTCTAAGTATTCTCTAAAGACCAAGCTTAGATTTTGATTTTCAATCTATGTTAAAAATCATAGATAGCCATGTCAACATGGCCATGCTGCTAAGTTGTGTCTTGGTTTGTCTTTTGTTGCTTCAATTAGATTCTCTAAGAAGAAAGCATGGCCAGGTTTAGAACAAGTGGCCATGTACTTTATCCATCTATGATCTTTTTAAAGTATTTTCCTCAAGTCCTTAAATCTCAACCTAAACACAAAAACCTAACAACAATCTTGAACAAACAGATTAGAAAAGACTAAAATTTGAACAAAAACTATCTGAAACCTAACATAAATGTATTATAACAACTACCCAACACTTAATGCTTTGCATGTCCCCAAGCAAAGTTAAAAGAAAACAAAATCAAACAAGAAAGAATTTTATCAAGTTCAAAAATTATTAGATAAAATTAAAACGAACCTTCAAATAATTTCCACAGTTATTCTCATATCAATCAAAGGTTATACTAACACAATTCAATAGCCCTTCCATATATACCTAAAAATATCACTTCCTCATAACATCTCTTAAGTGTTTAATCAGGGAAGTTTTTACACTTTTTACATTCAATGAAAGTATATCTCCATAAGCTTGCTTATTACTCAAATCTCCAACACTTAACCATAATCAAGCACCAATCAAAAGGCCTCTTCATTTCGTTGTAATAGGGATAGGTAAAGGTACGATATTTGGAAAAGTGAGTTATTAAGTATAAGAGCAATTCTATGTATCAAGCAATTAAGCATAACTACTACTTCACAAATCCTGAAACACAAATTTTTTTTCAAACGTCTCCACCCTTTTATTGCATTACCCTTTAATTTAAGGATCGGGTCCCTTTCATATTATTATCCTTTTTGTTTTTATTTATTCATTTTTTTTCAAAACATTATTAAAAAAACTACGACTAAGCTTATTGTCACCTAGTCATATGGAGCAACTTTCTTTTCTTTGATACTTTTTTTTTATTTAACAAGAAAATACTCACAATTTTAACAAAGTTATTTTATTTAAAAGAAATTTCAATTACAATAAACATGGATAACCAAATTGATCCCCACAATTTAATTTACATAATGAATCAATCACTAAATTCTTTAAATGCTCTTGTTCCTAATGAAAGGTCAAACAAATTAAGAGAAAATGATAGTTTAAATGGTTTGTGGCTCATAACATTGTGTAAAAGAAAGAACTTGGTAAAATGGCTCAAAATTGCCTCACTCAAGGTTTATAAAAGGTTGGCCTTTTTAAGTCAAGAGGTTAAACCTAGTTCCCTTAATCCTTTTGATGCTCAATCACAATTTTCAAATGATCATGAAATTCATACCTAAAAAAGTTTTAGCAATATAATAATCAAGATTGTTCACTCAGAAGAATAATACTTTGAAATTCAATCTTAAAGCTAAAATTCTCACCAATTGTTTTAAGGTCATGCAAACGAATGACCATCTAAATTGACAATTAGTACTCATTCCATTCAATTCTCAAACTCTCGCTTCAAAAATTTTTAAGGCCATGTATCAAGAATCTGATTAAAAACATTAAAGCATTAAATGATATAAATATTAAACGGTTTGAAAAATAAGAAAACAAAACCTTGCAAACGTTAAACAAATTTGTAAACAAAATATATAGAAGAAAAAACCCATACCCTGCAATTTAAAATCACATTATCCTCTATGTGATCATGCATAGATAGAAAAGGTAATAACAAGAGTTAAACATAACCTTATTTCCATCGTTGCATAGTTTGATGCAAAGTTTTACTTCCAATTTTCTTGCCACAAACCCCTAAATATAGGGAAAAGTTGTTGTAGGGTTGTTATTGTTAAGTCAAAGGACTTTACGATGATCAGTTTTGATGACAATCAAATAATAATAATGTTAGAAACAAATGAACATTTTGACAAGTGTGTTAAGTGTGCAGACGAAGTCGACATAGACATAAGACATAGATGCAAAGATATAGATACAAGATATAGATGCAAAGATATAGACGCAAGACATAGACGTAAAAAGATAGATGCAAGACAACATAGATGCAACGATGTAGACACAAAGACATAGACACAAAAACATAGATGCAAAGACATAGACGTAAGCCACTGTAGACACAAATATACAGACGCAAGATGATGCAGTAGCACATCGGACGGTTACTTAGTTGGATTTAGTTACAGAACTCAACTAAATGACGGTTATCAAGAATTAAGAAGCGGTTATCAAAAATTAAGAAGCAGTTAGAGACTTAGGCTATAAATATTAGTCGTAGTCGAAGCTATCAAAAAGAATAATAGTGAATTTTACGAGTTTACAACCTTGAGAAATCAGTGATTTTTGAGTGCTTACTTAGAAAAGAGAATTTCTGTAGTGCGATACGAAGAGAGCTAAACATTCTGTAACAATAGCTCACGATATCTTTTTTAAGTGAGAGAAAGAGAAGGCACATAGCCTGGAGAGGCTAAGATAGCTGAAAGAATACTTGGTGTAAGAGTCCTGAAGAGGCTCTGGAAGAGAAAAGAATACTTGTAATTGTTTGGAGTATAGTGAAACACTCAGACGAACTCTGAGGACTAGACGTAGCCTACGGTTTAGGGTGAACTAGTATAAAAATTGCAGTGTTTACTTTTTATCCTTTACTTCAGTTTACATTTTTGTAAGCAATTAGATGGACGTTATTTTGTGATTTCATTACATAATAAATTTCTTATAATCTGATTGATATCTTCTTAACAAGAAACAGAAGTTCTTAACAAGAATTTCGTATTTACGAAAAGGGATACACAATTCAACCCCCCTTCTGTGTATCGAGTTTATTATTCGTAAAGTCTATACTAACGTGTGATTTACTTCAATTGGTATCAGAGCTCGGTTTCCAAGAACCACCTTTACAAATTGAGGACAAAGATTCATAGCAGAATTGCATGTTTTTATAGCTGAAGGTGCCTCCATCACAAGATCTCCTGCGTTCAATGGTGAAGATTATCATTATTGAAAAGACAGGATGCGGCTCTTCATAGAATCCACATACATTGATCTTTAGGATATCATTGAGAATGTACCATATGAACCAGTAGATGATGAAGGAAATGACATTCCTCGGAACAGATGATCAGCTGATCACAAGGCCAGATTTCAACTAAATTCAAAGGCCAAGTTCTTCCTAAGTTGTGCGTTAAGCAGAAGTGAATATGATAAAGTTCACGGATGCGAGACTGCGAAGGAGATGTGGGACACTCTATCCATCACACATAAAGGCACAAACCAGGTGAAAGAGTCCAAGATCAGTATTCTTGTCCATCAGTGTGAGTTGTTTAAAATGCAGGAAGGTGAGTCTATTGATCAGATGTTTGGATGATTTTAAACTATCGTTAATGGACTTAAAGCTCTTGAGAGGATCTATGATAATCAAGACCAAGTGAGGAAGATTCTCAGAAGTCTGCCGAGAAGATGGAGACCCAAAGTCACTGCTATACAAGAAGCCAAGGACTTGAG
>JAOSBN010000008.1:22043359-22073383 GCA_027563595.1 Erythroxylum suave | reverse complement strand
CCATTTGTCCATCCTTAGATAACTAGTCTATTTGACTTCAATTTCTAATCCAATTTTCTCCCAAATTTTAATGACATGTCATTAGGTCCCAAAATCCTATATAAAAATTTCCACTGTCATTTGACATTTATTTCTATTGCCATTTTTCAATTGTCTTGCCACTTGGTATTTTTCCTAGTCCAAAAATTTCCCAAAATTTCAGAAATTTTCCTAAAATTCACAAAAAATTCTAAATCACTAAATACACTCTTCAAATCAGTTTTCAACATATAAAAACTACAATTCTCAATTAAAATCACCTTTCACATATATAAATCAATTATAACTAGAATTGTCAATGAATGCATGTACAATTATTTTCATGTGCAAAAATTCAATATTCAAGTGTATGTGCATGTCCTATTATGCATGAGCATAAAATGTACTTTCTAATTTCTTAGTAATCTCTCATATTTACTATTCTAGCCTTAACATGGGTAACAGGATGTTACAATAATAATGAGGTACAATCCAACACTAATTCTTGTAATGATAGTGATGATGACATAATATATGATGAATTAGTTAAAAATCTAGAAGTTATGAGTTAGAAAAAGAAGAAATTATCTTTAAAAACACAAAACATTCAAAAACATTTGGATGCATACATAAGTAATAATAAAAATATGAAAAGTGAGAGTATTAAAGCATCCAAAAATGTTATTATTGATGAGAATCATGACTTAGATGCATTAAGGAATGAGAATGAAATATTTAAAAAGGAGATAGATTCCCTTAAGAAATCATTGTTTAAATTTACTAAAGGGAATGTATATGTTAAGAGCTTTAAAAAATTCCAATGATAGGCATGGAATTGGGTATAAATATGGAAGTGTTTTCATCATTAAAACTACTTTTGTTAGGAAAAATTTATATAATGGAAAACCATTGCCTAGAATGACATATGAGCATGGATCATCCATATTTAAACACACATGTGCATATGACACAATCACTAGAGATAGGGATAATTCCTATGATAACATGCAAACCCACCCACACCCTTATAAAAGCATGCACCAAGCCTTCATCCATAGTAGGCATCATACATATAATTATGGTAGGACTTTTCACCATTCTAAGATACCATTTAGCACATTTAATTTCCAATGAAAAATTTCTTATTATACATACACACATAGAGTTCCAAGTAATGCATTTATGCATTATCATTACTCATGTAACATAGTATGTCATTTTTATGGTAAGTTTGGACATATCGATAGATTTTGCTTTATTAAACAAAGGATGGAAAGCAAAACCATGACAGTGTGGGTTAAAAAGAAGAAGGAATCTAAAAACCAAGGAATCAAGCATATTTGGCTTCTTAAAACACATTGATTACCTTGGCTTATAAGGCTATCAAAAAACAAAAAGTAAATGGTAGGTAGTAGAGGTAGTAATTATTGAATTAAGTATTATTGAGGTGTTTACGCATTTTATCTTGTAAATATAACCTTGTTACCTCCAAGAAAGTCTAAAAGATGTTATAGGATATGGAGAATTTCTCTACCAAACACAATTTAAAAGAGACAATTGTTAAACCAAGTGAGAAAGATGTGAAGGATCAGATGCCACTAATAGATTGAGAATTTAAGAAGAATCTTCATTCAAATCTATCATAAGTATTATTCAACATAAGGTAATTATTAGTTCAAAATTGGTATTCATTGTTTGAGTTTGAATTATGAATATGTTGTTTAATAATTTCTTTCAAAGTGTTAACCTTAGTACCTAAAATTAGAAATTATTTTGTAAAATGAGAAAACTAAGTTAGAATTTACATTCATTGGGTAATTATTTCTTTAAACTTTTGAATAAGGATAAATGTTGCATTAGTATTAGAGAATTAGCTATGTTTGATGTAAATTCTATATAAAAAGAATCTCTTTGTGTGTTTTAATTCATTCTTCATATTTAATTGATTGTTTATGTTTTCTTAATCTTTTTATTTGAGCTTTTGAGGTTGTTCTCTAGTTTTTGATAACATACTGATCGAATAATGTCCTAATGTGGTCAACTAGTGTAAACAAAAATCTTTTTAAACCTTTTTAGTGAATCTATTCTTTGTTTAGTTGAAGATATAGTCGCCTTATTACTCACACTGTTCAGCCAATGTATTGGAGTGGTTGACCAATGTTCCTTTTTTTAAAAGAAATTTTACAATTCTAGTAAATTTTTGAGAAGGTTTGTTATATGAATGGTCGACCAATACAAAGTAGTGGTCAAACAATGTCTCTTTCAGGAACATAATTAAGTTATGTTGAGCTTGTGGTCAGTATATAAAGCTCAACCACAAACTTATCTTTGAGTGTTGAAACTAGTACATATGATTTAAATGCTTCCCTATTTTGCCTTTCTTTTGTTTTCTCTTTTTCTTGTTTAAGGATCCTCAAATCCTCATAAGTCACTTGTATCCTTGAAAAACATCAATACCCATTTTATAAAAACCCCATTCAATTACATTAAATCAAAATTTTGTTATTATTTTTTTCAAATTTAGGGATTCTTAATTTTTTTAATTAAAAGTTTCACGACTTGAAACCACGTCGGGCACATGATAACTGCTGTATACCCGGGCTAAGGATAATCATGATACCCTTAACCCGACTATAAAAGGCTTACTAAATATCAATCTCAACAATAATACAAAATGTTCATAAAGTCATTTACAAAATACAAGATAAATCAAGAGTTAATTTACAAAATTTTAAAACATATCAACATAATCATGAGCCATTATACTAAAAAAGTACAAAATAGAGACTACCCACGTGCGTTAATGCCCCAAAAATATCAAAAGATCGCACGATCCAATCAGAACTTCAAACTCATCAAATTAACCTGCATGGTTAGAAAGCGGAGGGGGTGAGTACGCTATCTACTCAGTGAGCAGGAAAAACATATATAACAAATAGAACTTGGTACACAACAAGACAGTTAAGATAACATGAGGACAAGTTTTTCACTTATCTAGCTTGTACACAATGACACATGAAATGAGTATACATGACATAGAAACATATAGGCCTAGCCTATGAATCAATACATATTGGTTAGGAACCACATATGCCTAGTCTATTAATCACTCTTTCAGTGAACATAGGTTCTAGTTCTAGTACACAAAAGTAGAAAAGCATCATATGTAAAAATCAAATCTTGTCAGGAAATCAAATCTCAAAATAGGCCAAAACATTTATGTGTGATGCTATTAGTCGGCCAAACTAGTTTGCACACCCACCGATTCATGATGTTAGCTCGATTTTCATCTGTGTTGAGTTCAAACTACGGTCGACAAGAGTGCCATGACCCTAGGAGATGCCCTCATGGTGACCAGACCTCTAGGTGTGTAATCAATCGCGAGTCCTGTAGAATGGTGTCGTTATGAGGACTCAACTTTTATGTACCAACGTCAAGGGTATGGAAGTTGCTTAATTTGTAATCCATAATCTATTGTGCCTAGCACACGATTACCAATTGTTTCCTCATCAATCATAAAAAATATCATATACAAATGTTAAGTACAAAAAAAATGAAGTAAGGTACCATACCTTTATTTATCGGTCCAATCGATAAATGAAACCTTGCCATAGCTCTAAGGCAAAAGAGAACACATACATGTAGCACATTTTTCATACAGTGAAAGTCATCTTTTGCACTCTAAGTGCAATGTTATTAAAAAATGTAGTTTCAGAAAATCAAACACTATCCTTTGCACTTCAATTTTAGGTTTGTTGAAAACAATATCATTCCTCAAAATATGAAATAAAGACATCAGTTTCACTCCAAGTGCAAAGAGTTATTAAAAAACATGTCATTTATTAGAAACATAAGTATACTAGCATCTATTTTATAATCAATTCTATTTTTCATTACCTAGGTTCAAAATTCACATACAAGTCATCATGCATTTCTTGAGATGTCCTAATCCCACTTGAGAATATATTTTTCCCTAACTCACCAGAAAAGAAGGTGTACACTCCTTTAACTTCAATAACCTTTGGTACGAGCTCCTTGATTCACAGCTCCTGAGCCTTTATACAAATAAGTGCAATGTATTTACTACTTAAATATATATCTCATATTTATACACCATCACATAAGTGCATAAAACACAATATCACAATTTTTTAGCTACAGGATTCGGTGATGAAGCTTCTCATATGGTGACTTCCCTTATTATTCACATGAGCTTTCTTTTGCATTTTCTAAGGCATTTGGTGCCTTTAATCCAATACTTACACCTTTCAAAGCATAAATAAACACATTTTTATCCAAGCACATTAGGCCACTACTCATCAATCTAAGCAAAAATTCAAGTTTACTCTACGTATACATGAAAGCCTCTTTCTAATACACACCATCAAGATCCTTAAATCCTAAGCCAAGTTCACTTAGGAATTTTATCAAACACCTAAAGGTATAAACTTGAAAGCCTCCTTCTATTGTACTTCCTCCTTATTTTTTATCATCAATTCACATTATACATATACAATTAACATCGTAGAATTCATTTAAACCATCAATTTCAAAAGATACTCAAAATTTCACCAACTTTCACCATAGAAAGACCGTTTCAATTTTGGCCTAAAGAAGCTTCTCCATGACTCATTTCATTTATCTAAACCATGTTTCATGTATATTCAACTATGGAGAACAACATATCTTAACACCAAACTCAAAATCATAATGTAGAGAGAGATGAGACAAAATTTACCTAAACTTTCCTTTGGCGTATCTTCAAATCCTTTGAGAATTTCTAAAATATAATGATAGATTTGAGTTCTTTGACCCCAAATTAACTTAGAAAACCTTGGTTTGGGTTGGAAAATGAAAAACTTGGTGGAATTTTGATGATGGCTGAATGTTCCCTCTCCTCCTCCTCTCTTCTCCTTTCTTCTCCTTTCTTTTAATTAAAACAAAGTGTTTTTAACCTCATATGGTGGGATGCACGGCCATAACAAGGAGAAGGGTCAAATTTGACTCTTCTTTTGACCAAACATAGTGAATTTACCCTTTTGCCCTTAACTTATATGAAATTACCATTATACCCTCCAAACTTTCCTAAATTTGCAATTAAGCCCAAAATTTGAGAATGATAAAAACAATTTATTTTTATTTTGGTCCTCAGACTTTTGAAAATTATAAATAGGCCCCTTAACTTTATAAAATTACATATTGGCCCTCCAAGAATTGAAAAATTACATTTAAGTCCTTTATGTACATCAACTTTTTGAATTAAGCTTTCTAAGTGTCCAATAAGTCTATAAATCATGTTTAATAACCTTTAAGGAATTTAAACACATTTAACTCAGCCACCATGGCCATATCCATCCAATGGAATCGATTTTACACACTTAAAAGCTTATATTTTAGAAATCTCCAAGATTTTGCATACCGATGAACTCTAAATTCATTTAAGGGCAGATAGCCTCATATATCACTGACATATATACCGAAAGGGTTTAAATACATTTTTAAAATCATATAAAACCGTAAATATACATCAATATAAAGTAGTATCTCCAAGTACAGACCAATACAAAAGGGCTCAGAAAATCCAGTGCTACAAAAAGCTTTCCATTCAAATTGATGCCTTCATAGTTAAATTTTGAGTTAATTTTTTTCTTTAAATTATACGGATAAATCTTTAATTTTTTTCAACATTGGTATCTAGGTACTTTTTCATATTTCTAATTATTTTTTGAAATTTTGGGGCTTTCATTTTTATACATACTTTTATAAAGCTAATTGTTGGATATTGCAATTAGGCTTTTATTTTTATAATTCCAACTCTTAATGTTTTTCAAAACTTGCTTTTGATGCTTTAATTACATTTTTAACCTAGGAATAATACCAAAATTTGGAAATTTCAAAATAGCACAATTAGGGATGTGTTTATCAAATTTGGTTTTTTGTTCTGACTCTTTAAATATTCAATAGCACTCTGATTACATTACACTTTATATTATGTATTTTTACTTAGTAGATTTCTTGTTGATCATTCAAAAATTGGCAAAAAGTTTGATGATATTAGATTTAGGGGGAGTGATAGCATCTAGAGGGAGTGATGAAATTTAGGGGGACTATCTTCATGTTTGGATATTTATTTGATATTCAAAATCTCTTTTATTCTTGATATTGAATTATTCTCTTCAAATTGTTTATGTTTTATGCATGAATTAAAGGGGAGTTGATCACTATCTTGATATTTATTTGTGTGCCTAATTTTATTATTGTTATTAATCTAATATCAAAAGTATTTTTTTCATCATAAAAAAGGAGGAAACTATTGAACCAAGAGAGGTCCCAATTGATGTTTTAATGATAACAAAACATAATGTATTTATCATTTTGATGAAATACAATATTAGAACCAAATGAAGCCATAAACTCAAAAAGATAGTATATAAAGATGCTAAAGAGAAGTTGAAGTTTGTAATAGTTGAAAAGAAGATCAAAACAAGAATAAAAGAAAGTCAAGGCTCATCAAAGTCATTTCGCCTTTTGTATTATCATTTGTAAGCTCATTTGGTTAATTTGATGATCCAAAATGCTCACTATGCATGATCATTTCATCTTACTTCATTTCATGAGGCTTTACATTCATCAAGAGGCACTAAAGCTTTTGATTTTAAAAGAAAATCCTCATGATCTTTCAAATAATCTTTGAAAAAATTTTTGAGAAGTGTTTTAATCATATTTGGATTAAAAAAATGTTTTGAGTGTTTGAATTTTTTAAAATAATGTTTTTAAGTAATTGGTCATCCTTTATGGGTTAATGGTCAAACAATATATGTTAAAGATATTAAATTTGAAGTATTTAGAGTTTGATGTAACATTGGTTAATGTATTGTTCAACTAATCTGTCATTTGGTCTACTAGTGTCTTTTGCTAGTCAAACATTATCTAACAGCTAGTGAATCTCGTGCTCTAAATGCATACTGGTTGACCAGTGTGTCGAATATAGCTTTTATAATGACTAGTTCTTAGCTTTAATGGCTACTCGTGGTCTAAAAGCACTATAAATAAGTGTTTCTCATTGGTTTTAGTATCAAGAATATTTTGGGTATTGTATATACACGATTTAAAAAGTTTTTCAATCATTTAAGCATCAATGTGTCATATTTGAGTCAATGAGTCATTTTGGAGTTATCAAGTGATAGAGTGAGTTATCTAGAGTTGTAATATTTTACTGGGGTTGAATGGTGTATCCCTTTTCGTAAATACAAAAATCTTGTTAAGAACTTCTTTTTCTTGTTAAAAAGATATCATTCAGATTATACGAAAGTTATTACGTAGTTAAATCACAAAATAACTTCTATCTAATTATTTAACAACAAAGTAAACTGAAGTAAAGGATAGAAAGTGAACACTATGATTTTTATACTGGTTCACCCCAAACTGTGGGCTATGTCCAGTCCTCAGAGTTCGTTTGAGTTTTTCACTATACTCCAAACAATTACAAGTATTCTTTTCTCTTCCAGAGCCTCTTCAGGTCTCTTACGCCAACTATTCTTTCAGCTATCTTAGCCTCTCCAGGCTATCTGCCTTCTCTTTCTCTCACTAGAAAAAGATATCGTGAGCTATTGTTACAGTATGTTTAGCTATCTCAGTATTGCACTACAGAAATTCTCTTTTCTAAGTAAGCACTTAAAGATCACTGATTTCTCAAAGTTGTAAGTCTTGTAAAAATTCATTAGCTCGAAAGCTTCGACTAAGACTAGTGTTTATAGCCTAAGTCTCTAACTGCTTCTTGATCTTTGATAACTGCTTCTTGATTCTTAATAACCATCATTTAGTTGAGTTCTGTAACTAACTCCAACTAAGTAGCCGCCTGATGTGCTATTGTGTCATCTTACATCTGTATATTTGCATCTATGTCTTTGTGTCTACGTCTTTGCGTCTATGTCTTTGCATCTATGTCTTTGCATCTATCTATTTACGTCTATATCTTTGCGTCTATGTCTTTGCATCAGAATAACAATTGAATCAGAAAATATCAAATGAATAAGCAAACAACAAATGAACAACAAAAGAAAAAGAAGACAAAAAATATAGAATAAGCACAAAAATACACATATGCATTCTATCTTCTACTTTTCTTCTTTCTTCTGTCTTTCTTTTCTTCTCTTCTTCTGTTTTTCTTTTCTTCTCTTCTTTTCTCTCCCCTTTTTTCTGTCTTTTCTCCCCCTATCTTCCTCTTTTCTCACCTATCTTCCGTGTTCCTCAAGTTTTCAACAAACTTTCTTTTTAGAGATCTATACTATTTTAGTATGATATGTGAATCTTCTAACAATTCTAAATATGCATATTAAAGTTCATTAGAGTTAGAAGTTACCTCCTCGTCACCTTCTTTTTTAGCTACCAAGCATGTATTTGCTTGTTCTGATGCTTCTGAATCAGAATTAGATTCGGATGAATCTAAATCTTCCCAGATTGCCATCATACTCTTTTTGTTTCCTTTATTTCTCTTCGATTCTCTTCTTAGTAATGGACATTCAGACTTGTAGTGTCCTAGTTTGTTGCACTCGTAGCAAATGATAGAGGTCTTCTCATTCTTGACGTCTTCTTTGCTATTTTTCTTAAAAGAAAAATTCTTGCTTCCTTTTTCTTTCTTTTTCCATATCCTTTTGATCTTTCTTGAGATGAAAGATAATTCGTCATCATCTTCACTTGAATCACGATCAGATTCGATGGTATCATCATTCTTGACTTCTTCGATCTTTAATGCTTTTGACAAAGAGCTTCTATTTCTCTGAGTCGTGATTTTTCTGACCAGCCTTTAATGCTATGGATTTGTCTCTCTTCGGTTTATCTTCAGCATCCAGTTCTACTTTATGTTTCTTCAGAGAACTGCAATTCTTCTAGCTTTAATTTGCTCAAGTCCTTGGCTTCTTGTATAGCAGTGACTTTGGGTCTCCATCTTCTCGGCAGACTTCTGAGAATCTTCCTCACATGGTCTTGATTATCATAGATTCTCCTAAGAGCTTTAAGTCCATTAACGATAGTTTGAAATTGTCCAAACATCTGACCAATAGACTCATCTTCTTGCATTTTAAACAGCTCATACTGATGTACAAGAATGCTGATCTTGGACTCTTTCACCTAGTTTGTGCCTTCATGTGCAATGGATAGAGTGTCCCAAATCTCCTTCGCAGTCTTGCATCCATGAACTTTATCATATTCACTTCTGCTCAACACATAAATCAGAAAGAACTTGGCCTTTGAATTTAGTTGAAATCTGGCTTTGCGATCAACTGACCACTTATTCCAAGGAATGGCATTTCCTTCATCATCTACTGGTTTGTATGGTCCATTCTCGATGATATCCAAAAGATCAATGTGTGAGGATTCTATGAAGAGCCTCATCCTGTCCATCCAATAATGATAATCTTCACCATTAATCGCAGGAGGTCTTGTGACGGAGGCACCTTCAGCTATAAAAACATGTGATTCTGCCATGGATCTTTATCCTCACTTTGTAAAGGTGGTTCTTGGAAACTATGCTCTAATACCAATTGAAGTAAATCACACGTTAGTATAGACTTTATGTACAAGAAACTCGATACACAGAAGGGGGTTTGAATGGTGTATCCCTTTTTGTAAATACGAAAATCTTGTTAAGAACTTCTTTTTCTTGTTAAAAAGATATCATCAGATTATACAAAAGTTATTACGTAGTTAAATTACAAAATAACTTCTAACTAATTGTTTAACAATAAAGTAAACTGAAGTAAAGGATAGAAAGTGAACACTGTAATTTTTATACTGGTTCATCCCAAAACATGGGCTACGTCCAGTTCTCAGAGTTTGTCTGAGTGTTTTACTATACTCCAAACAATTACAAGTATTCTTTTCTCTTCCAGAGCCTCTTCAGGTCTCTTACACCAACTATTCTTTCAGCTATCTTAGCCTCTCCAGGCTATCTGCCTTCTCTTTCTTTCAGTAGAAAAAGATATCGTGAGTTATTGTTACAGTATGTTTAGCTCTCTCAGTATTGCACTACAGAAATTCTCTTGTCTAAGTAAGCACTCAAAGATCACTGATTTCTCAAAGTTATAAGTCTTGTAAAAATTCTTTAGCTCGAAAGCTTAGACTAAGACTAGTATTTATAGCCTAAGTCTCAAACTGCTTCTTGATCTTTGATAACTGCTTCTTGATTCTTGATAGCCGTCATTTAGTTGAGTGCTATAACTAACTTTAACGAAGTAACCGTCCGACGTGCTACTGTGTCATCTTGTGTCTGTATATTTGTGTCTATGTCTTTATGTCTATGTCTTTGCGTCCATGTCTTTGTGTCTATCTCTTTGCGTCTATGTCTTTGCGTCTATATCTTTACGTCTATGTCTTTATGTCTATCTCTTTGCGTCTATGTCTTTGCGTCTATATCTTTGCGTCTATCTCTTTACGTCTATGTCTTTGCGTCTATCTCTTTGCGCCTATGTCTTTACATCTATGTCTTTGCATTTATCTTTTTACGTCTATGTTTTTACGTCTATGTCTTTGCATCTATCTCTTTCCATCTATGTCTTTGCGTCTATCTCTTTGCGTATATGTCTTTGCATCTATGTTTTTGCGTCTATGTCTTTGCGTCTATCTTTTTGCATCTATGTCTTTGCGTCTATGCCTTTGCATCTATATTTTTGCATCTATGTTGACTTCGTCTGCACACTTAACACACTTGTCAAAACGTTCATTATTTCTAACATTATTATTATTTGATTGTCATCAAAATTAATCATCGTAAAGTCCTCTTGACTTAACAT
This sequence comes from Erythroxylum suave, assembly GCA_027563595.1. Lineage (NCBI taxonomy): Eukaryota > Viridiplantae > Streptophyta > Magnoliopsida > Malpighiales > Erythroxylaceae > Erythroxylum > Erythroxylum suave. The sequence goes on along the minus strand of JAOSBN010000008.1, from coordinate 22,062,575 downwards.
AATGCCTCTGCAACCTTCATGGACTTAATTAATAGAGTCTTCAATCCTTTCTTAGACCAATTTATCATAGTCTTTATTGATGATATATTGGTTTATTCCAAAAGTGACAAGGGGCATGAAGAACACTTAAGAATTGCCTTGGATACATTGAGGAAGAAAAAGTTGTATGCCAAATTCGATAAATGTGAATTTTGGCTAAGAGAAGTGGAGTGTTTTAGACATGTAATTTCAGAAAAGGAGTACATGTGGATCCAAGGAAAATAGAAGTTGTAGTTAAATGGGAAGCACCTAAGAATGTAACAGAAGTGAGAAGTTTATGGGGTTTAGCTGATTATTATAGAAGATTTGTAGAAGGCTTTTCCATTATAGCAGCCCTACTTACCAAATTGACAAGAAAGAGTCAGAAGTTTGTGTGGAAAGGAGAATGTCAGAAGAGTTTTGAGGAATTAAAGAATAGGCTAACAACTGCATCGATTCTGACTTTGCCTTCTGGTAATGATGGATACACAGTATATAGTGATAACTCAAGGAAGGGATTGGCGTGTGTATTGATGCAATGAGATAAATTGATTGCTGATAGTTATGTTTTGCATGACGTTTTAGGGTGTGATTTGTTATGCAATTAGTGTTAATTTGAGTGTTGAGTGTGCATTTAGGGTTTAATTGTGTTAGTCTGTATGTTTAAGTGTTTTTATAGGTTAGTTTGATTCATTGAGCTTACTTTGTATACTTTTTAGGCATCTTGATGTGTGTGCTAGTGTTGCAAGTTAAAAAGGGAAGAATGATGAAGAATTAAAGAGTTTTGGGTTAAAAGACATAGGCCACAATTGTGACAAAATAGGAAGAGCCAGCAGTAACCAGTCCACGATCGTGCACATTAGGCCATGGTTGTGACAGATAGTGTTAAGTCAAGCCACAATTGTGATAGAAAGGTTCAAGCGCCAGCCATGATTGTGACATGCAGGGCCACGATCATGCTTGCATCGGGCTAACACGAAAACTCAAATTTTGAGTGATTTTTTAGACTGTTTTGACCCTGAGTTTGATCTAGGGTTACTACAGAATAAATAGCACACTATAGCCATTGCTAGTGATTAGAAAATGAAGAGAGTCGAGCAAAACAGTGAGTTTCTACAAAAATCCAAGAGGAAGCTAGATAGAAATCAAGGGATTAAGGAAGGAGATGAAGGTAGAGAGGCAAAGAGATACGGTTGACATGAAGTACTTCCTGGAATAGATGGTTTCTCGCAGTCGCGACCTCCGAGATCCATTCCAATAGTATTTTCTATTGTTATTTCGATTTCCTTGATGTATGAGATTTGAATATTGATTGGAATTACTATAATCAAGTGTTGATATTTTGTCTAAACTCACCTTTGGATTTTTTGGTTCTTGAGGCTAATAAAATTTACTTAATGGTGTTTTATTTTGATTTAATTAGGATTCAATTTTGATTCTTCCTAACTGGGAAATAAATTGAGAGGGTGAACCAGTAAAAATCATCGATTTGGGTTAACAAAAGTTAGATGAATCAATAGGTAGAGAGTTGAGTCAAACCGGTCGAGTCACATAATGAGAGATAGAGCATAGATTTTCGGTAGGCTAATAGACAAATTTAGAACTAATTTAGGTTTTGAACTAATTGCGGATCAAGAGATCGCAATTCCCATAATTTGAATTAGGAATTATTATTTAGGGTTAAGAATTATAACTCGAGAGCGAGTAATTCATCTTAGGATCATTTAGGCCCGTTAAATCAGAAATTGCATAATTGGTAGATTTTCTTTAGTTTCAAACTAAATCCACTTTTCTCTTACTTGGTTATTTCTAGGTTGGTTTTTGAAATTTTTATATGATTTGCTATTTTGTTTATTCTTATGGCACTTTCATTTCTCAAATTTGATTATCTATTGATTTATTACTGCATTAGTTGCTTAATTAGGTTAATTGCAAACTTAGCTGCCCTTAGATTTTAGGACTAGTTCCCTTCCTCGTGGGATCGACACCTTAGGTACTACGCAAATGACCTATGCATTTACGGTAACTATCAAGGTTATAATTAGTAAAACTTAGCATATGTAACCTTGAACGAACAAGTTTTTGGCACCACTGCCGGAGATGGCAACTTAGTTCTATAGTTTAAGGCCTTAGGATAGTTTTCATTTTTGTTTCGTTTTCCTTAGTTTTACATAAGAATCGTGCCCTTACATGTACACAAGAGTCACAAGGGGTCCGAGTCGTGCAACTAAGATGTTAGATTTAGATATAACATATTTAGAACGAACCCTTAGGAAAGCTCGACGAGAAGAAGAAGAGTTTGAGAAAGCATAAGTGGCTAAGGAATTCCAATGGAACATGGATCATGAAGGTAACCCTAAGAGACAACAACAGAGGACCCTCATGGATTTTGTGAGGCCAGGGTTTAATCCATAGAATTAAGGAGTGGCTAAACTGCCCGTTCAAGTGATCTCAATTGAAATTAAGCCGACCCTACAAGTTTCAGCAGAACGTCCAATTTTACGGACTAGTGAATGAAAACCTGAATGCTCATATCATAAGTTTTCTCAACATTTGTGACAACTTCCGGTATCACCAAATGTCAGAAGACACTGTTAGAATTAGACTGTTTTCCTTCATGCTTAGAGACAGAGAGAAGGCTTGGTATCATTCACTGAGCCCTGCTAACATTACGATATGGGAACAACTAGTACATAGGTTCTTAGATAAGTGCTTCCCGCTAACAAAGACTACCAAGATAATAAAGGAAATTATGAATTTCCAACAAAGAGATTGGGAGTCTATTTATGAAGCGTGAGAGTGTTATAAGGATCTGCAGAGGAATGCCCACGTCATAACCTATCCAAGGAATTCCTGATGCAAACATTCGAAAATGAAGTGAACCTACCCATTAGAGGCACCATCGAAGTAGGGTCGGGAGGATCTTTAATGAGAAAGACGATTGATGAAGCAGAGGAGCTGATAAAGGAGATAGCAAGCAACAACTGCTTATGGACGAATGAGAGAAGTAGGCAACCTATTACATCTAAAGAGCAGAAAGGAGTTGTCGTTGTTGATGAGATAACAAAAATGCAAGCTAAGATCGATAACTTGACGCGATAACTAAGTAATATGAAGGCATCATCTTTAGTTTAAGTAAGGTCTGCGTAATTAAAGTGTGAGCTATGCGGCCAAAGGGATCATGATATGGTGGACTATTACCTAATGAGAGAGGATAACCGGGAGCAAGTCAATTATATAGGAGCATAATTTAGATATGGAGGGGGCAACAATCCTTACTCCAACACGTACATCCTTGGGTGGAAGAATCACCCTAACTTCTCTTGGTCTAATAACAACAATGGAGGGCAGTTCCGACCCTAAAGACAATCTAGCTTCCAACAGGATAAAACAAGCTCAATGGATTCAAAGTTAGACAGGATTTTAGATAAGATAGGAGGCATGGAGGAAACGCACAGTAGGCTTGACAGTAAATTCGAGCAAGTCATGAAGAATCATGCCTCGTTTATTTATAATTTAAAAGTCCAAGTAGGGTAGCTAATGGAGGCAATGTCTACTCAGCATGTTGGAACTCTTCCAAGCAACACCGAGTCAAACCTGAAGGAGCGTATCATAGTTATAATCCAGACTTAGGACAAGGAGCCGAATAAGGAGCTAGCAAAAGGAGAGGAAGGAGAAGGTCAATTGGCTAAGGAAAACCTTTTAAAGGAGACTATGAGCAATTTGGTGCAAGTAACCTGATGGATATTCCTGCACCAATTTTTTGCTTAGAAGGAATTACATGCTAGGAGGGAAGTAGAGAAGTTGTAGGAGGTTGAGCAAAATAGGATCGAAGATGTGACGGAATTATTTCATACAAAGCTTACTTTACAAGAGCCTGTCATAGAGAAGGGTAAGGAGCGATCACTACAAGACAAACCAAACATAGTGAAGAAGGATGATCCAAAAGATTTTTTCATTCCCTGTAATATCAACAAGATCCTCATAGATAGGGCATTCACAGAGCTAGGTGTGAGTGTAAATGCGATGCCCTACACTCTTAGTCTTAAATTAGGGTTACGAACGATAGTGACCACTAAGTTTGTGATTAAGATGGCTGATAAAACTTCACATAGAACGAAGGGAATCATACTAGATGTAACGGTGAAGGTCAGTAAATTCATCTTTCCTATGGACTTCTATATCATGGATATTAGTGAATATGATGATACTCCGATGATTCTTGAACGGTCATTCTTAGCCACTGCCCTCCCAATTATTGATGTGGACGGAGGCGAGCTAACTCTATGAGTAGGGAAGGAGAAATTGACCTTTAAGGTAACTATGAGAGAGTATGGATCTCCTTAAACTCCAATGGATCGCAACAAACCTGAACCTCGAGGAGAATGGGAAGACATCGAGGATCCTGCTAATGCTTTCCGAAAGAAGCACTCATGAAGGAAAAGGGAGGCAAAGAAAACTATAAGGACGGTGGTAATTGTAATATGCTAGCAAAGATTCAAACTTTTCAATTAATGGCGATGTAACCATTGGACCATTCATTCCAACCACCTTGAGCATAAAAAGATTGTCGAGCTACTAATTTTAAAAGAAGTGTTGCTTGGGAGGCAACCTATGGAAAAGAATTTAGTTTTATGTTGAATTTTTGCTAGATTAGTTGAATTCCATAGTTAGGTTTATTTCAAGTGTTGTTGAATAAAAGAAAAAAGAGGAGTAAGATTTCGGAATCATGGGGAAGATTATGCAACCTTATGAAGAGAAGTGAAAACGAGTTATGAAGTGAAAGAGAAAAGAATTGGAAAACGAGCAAAGGGAGGATTTTGGTGTTAGGATACAAGCGCTGGCTACAACTGTGGCCTAGTAGGTCACGATCGTGGCTTGCAATTGAGATTTCCTTGGGTGGTATACCGCATACCATGATTATAGCCTATGACTATGCACAAAATGAGTAAGACATGATTTTTTAAAAGACACTTTTACCTTTTCTCCTTTTTTTACCACTTATATATTCAATTCTTACGTAACTTTCACCTTCAATTTCATTTTCATTTAATCTCTCTAGAATTCCAACTTCCAAATGCTCCAACATCTCTCTATAATTTTTGACCTTACAACTCCTTCCAAATTCAATCCAATCATACCTCGTATCAAGCAAACAGCCTAACGAAAGCCTTATGGATGACAACAAGTCATGGGATGAGGGAGAAGGAATTGGGAAGTAAACTTCAGAGCTCCATTTCCTATTTACACCAAAGAGGAAGGTACTCATTTTTGATCCCTTTGTTCTTGAAAAATTGTAGTTCCTAGGTAGTTTGACTTTAATACACTGGATAGGATATAAGTCCATGAGCGGGTAGAGAACTTAGTTGAGTGAATTCAGTGGGGCCAGTTTATTAAATTTCAATTTCCTATTTATAAGGAGCTGACCCTAGAATTTTTCACCACCTTCACTTTCGACCCCACTATCACAAGAGAACTATAGTTTAGATTGGGGAGGGGGCGGGGGGCGAGCATATGAACTAACTATGAAGATCATATGCGAGATGTGTGGATTCCCCAAATCCTCCATCATTGACCATCATGACGAATTCCATGCCTCCCAATACTGGCATGAACTTACAAGGATCAAGCATTTTTATGCAAAAAATGCCCACAACAACATTATCTGGTCCTATAAACACTTGTTGTTGTACAAGTTTATGTGTCAGCTGGTCTTTAATAGATTAGAGACCAACAAGTGTTTGACCAAGAACCTTTTCATACTGTGGTGCATGGACCATAGTATTCCAGTATGCACATCCATGCATATGCTGAATGCTCTTGCTGCGACTCTGCAAAAGCAAAGCAATCATCTCGAAATGAGGTATATTGTGTCCACTATTATTAAACATTTTAGGGTGGATCAAGTAGATTGACGGTTCTTCTGCACAAGTTCCTCGACCGCCATCATTTATTTCAAGTAGAGATCATCCATTCCACCAATATGAGTCTGTGGGAGATCAATGAGAAGACATATGTGCGGACCAGGACTGGTCAAGCGAGTTCGAGCTCAGTGCCACCTTAGCAGACACAGGAGGATTCATCAAGCACATAATTGGAAGGGGAAGAAGAGGACCAACGCTGGACAAAGTTTTTGGATGTAATTTTCGAAACCAACTGAACAGTGAAGGAGGTGGTGCGTGCACAACATCGCCAGAGCTGAGAGATATGATGATTGCATCGGTATTTCAAATCTCAAATTATTCAAATACCACCTCCAACACCAGCACCACCTCAGTCTCCTTAGGATTTCGTTATAACCCATTTGCTTCTTTTTAATTTTCTTTCTCAAATTAGCCTTCAGTTCTAGGTTGTTTCTTTTTATTTATTTTCCTACTTTCATTTTCAATGTTAATTTGTTTCTTGTTTGCTTAAATTCCATTTTTTTTCTTTCTGTTAATGGGTTTGTGTATGCTCCTTCTCACATTAAGGGATTCTATTTTTTTCCTTGTGTATGTGATTTTTGCATGTCATATGATAGTGCTAGATTGCATTGTGTGAAGTGTGTAAATGTGTCAATGGCTTAGATTAAGTGAAATTCTTTTAATTTTAGACATAGTCTATCAAATTGTAAACAATCATCAGCCTATGAAATTAGCAAATTAGGTGGCCTTTGGATAAATATACAACCTAATTAGGACTTAGTGAAAATTTAGTACCCTTTAAATTGTTTCATTCATTCATAAATTGAGGTCTTTTTGCTTAAGTAGCTTAACTAGTATTTTTCATGGAAACAAATAGCAAAGAACAACAAGGTAGGCAATAAAGTTGGAAAAAATTGTTGGTTAATAAATTGCTATTCCACTGACCTTTAGGTTATGAAAAGAGTTAGTAGCCAGTTGAAAATGTGATAATAACTGAGTAATCAGATCGAAACGCATTAAAAATGTGTGCCTTCGCATAAAAAGGCTATAATGATATTTCAACCAAGTTATTAATAAATGACTTAGTCAAGTAACCGGATCGTCATTCATCACCAATGTTTGCCTCCGGGTAAAAGGCAAAATTCTGGTTTAATAAAATAAAATAAAATAATGTGTGCTTTAAACAGAAACCTACCAGACTTGTGATGAGCTTCAATTTTCACAAAATATACTTAGGAATAGTTACAAAGTTAGACCAAAAAATTATTAATGTATGTGTACAATCGAAAAGGCTAAATAAGTTAACTCTTAGGTCTTGATTTAGTTTTATATTTAGTTCAAAGCCCCTAGACTCATATTTTGCATGTTAATGATTTGACATTAATTGAAAGATTATGTCCAAGATTAAAGTTATCTCATGAAAATTAGAGTCGTTGCTCGTTATTGCATTGCGTGTTTTTATGTTATTATATATTGTTGTTTTGTTTGCTTGAGGAAAAGCAAATGTTTAAGTGTGGAGATGTTGATAGTTGTGTTTTGCATGATATTTTAGGGTGTGATTTGTTATGCAATTAGTGTGAATTTGAATGTTGAATGTGCATTTAGGGTTTAATTGCGTTAGTTTGTGTGTTTAATTGCTTTTATGGGTTACTTTGAATCTTTGAGCTCAATTTGTATATTTTTAAGGTACCTTGATGTGTATGCTAGTGTTATAGGGTAAACAAGGAAGAACGGTGAAGAATTAAAAAATTTCAGGCTAAAAGACATAGGCCACAATAGTGTGCATTGGCCACGATCGTGACAGAATAGGAAGAGCCAGCAGCATCTAGGCCACGATCATGCACATTGGGCAATGGTCATGATAGAGAGCGTCAAGTCAGGCCACGATCGTGCACTTTTGGCCATGATCGTAACAAAAAGATTAAAGTGCCTGCTACGATTGTGACATGTAGGGCCACGATCGTGCCCTACAATGGATTGACATGAAAACTCAAATTTTGAGTTATTTTTTTTATCATTTTGACTCCGAGTTTGATCTAGGGCTGTTACAGAATAAACAGCACACTATAAGATAGCCACCACTAGTGGTAACGAAGAGAATCGAGCAAAACAATGGTTTTCTGCAAAAATCCGAGAGGAACCTAGAGAAAAATCAAGCTATTGAGGAAGGAGACGAAGAGAGGTAAGGAGATACGTTTAACGCAAAGTACTTCCCGGGACAGGCAGTTTCCCGCAGTCGTGACCTCTGAGATCCATTTTAATAGTATTTGCTATTGTTATTTCAATTTCATTAATGTATCAGATTTGGATATTAATTGGAATTAATATTGTCGAGTGTTGATATTTTGTATAAACTCACCTTCGGGTTTTTTGGCTCTTGAGATTAATAAAATTTACTTGATGGTGTTTTATTTCGATTTAATTGGGATTCAATTTCGATTCTTCATAACTGAGCAATAAATTGAGAGGGTAAGTCGGTAAAAATCATCAATTTGGGTTAACGAGAGTTAGGTGAATCGATAGGTAGAGAGTTGAATCAAACCGGTAGAGTCGCGTGACAATGGATCGAGCATAAATTCTCGGTAGGCTAATAGATAGTTTTAGAACTAATTTAGGTTTTGGACTAACTGCAGATCAAGAGATCACAATTCCTGTGAATTGAATTAGGGATTATTAATTAGGGTTAAGAATTATAACTCGAGAGAGAGTAATTTACCCTAGGATCGTTTAGGCCCGTTAAATCAGAAATTACATATTTGGTAGATTTTCTTTAGTTTCGAACTAAATCCCCCTTTCTCTCACTTGGTTATGTTTAGGTTGGTTTTCGAATTATTTATGTGATTTTCTATTTTGTTTATTCTTATGGCACTTTAATTTCTCATATTTGATTATCAATTGATTTATTTCTGAATTAGTTACTTAATTAGGTTAATTACAAATTTAACTGCCTTTAGATTTTAGGACTAGTTCCCTTCCTCATAGGATCAACACCTTAGGTACTAAGCGAACGACCTGTGCACTTGCGATAACTACCAAGGTTATAATTAGTAAAACTTAGTGCGTGTAACCTTGAGTGAACTATTGCCTATGCTTATAAGCAATTAAAACCCTATGAGATGAATTGTCCTGCATATGACTTAGAGCTGCTGCCATAATTTTTACATTAAAAATGTGGAGACTCACTTGTATAAAGTCACCAACAAGGTATTTATAGACCACAAGAGTCTTAAATATTTGATGAGCCAAAAAGAGTTAAATTTGAGGCAAAGAAGGTGGTTAGAACTACTGAAGGATTATGACTTAATGATAGACTACCACCCGAGGAAAACTAATATAGTAGCGGATGCAGTGAATAGGAAATTTATCAGCTAAATTTAAGATGACGTTGAGGCAAGTAGAATTTAGTTGTATACTGGCTAATTTTAGAATAAGACGAGTGCTGAATGAAAAGATTAAGGAGTTACAGGGGCGAGATGAGTACTTGAGCAAGCTCAGAGAAGAATTTAAAAATGGTAAGCCCTCTGAAATAAAAATAAGAGAAGATGGATTGATAGTGATACACAATAGATTATGTATTCCAAACAGGCAAGAGTAGAAGGATGAAATTCTTGATGAGGCACACAATGCTCTATATCCAATACATCCAGGGAGTACAAGATTATATAGAGATTTAAAAGAGAACTTCTTATAGAGAGAAATGAAGAAAGATGTTACAAGGTATGCTAGAAAATGCTTGGTGTGCCAACAAGTTAAAGAAGAACATCAAACACCTACCGACAAACTTAAACCTTTGTCTATTCCTGAATGGAAGTAGGAGAAGGTTACAATGAATTTCTTCATAGGATTACCGAGGACCAGTAGGAAGCATGATGCAATATGGGTGATTGTTGATAGGCTAACCAAGTCAACACATTTCCTGCCTAGAGATCCCAGGTTCACCTCCAGATTCTAGGAAAGCTTGCAAGAGGCTTTAGGAACCAAGTTGCATTTTAACACAGCTTTCATCCACAGACTAATGGTCAATCAGAGAGGGCAATAAGGACACTAAAGGCAATGTTAAAAGCTTGTATTACGGACTTTAAGGGTTCATGGAATGATCTTCTACCTTTAATTGATTTTTCATACAATAATTCCTACCACTCGGGAATTCAAATGGCACCTTATGAAGCTTTGAATGGTAGGAGGTGTAGAACCTGAGTTGGTACAAGCTACAGTTAACAAGATTAAATTGGTGAAGTAGAGACTCAAGGTAACTCAAGATAGGATGAAGACTTATATAGATGCACATAAAAAGGAGATGGAATATGAATTCGGAGACAAAGTATTTCTTAGAGCCTCTCTATGGAAAGGAGTCTTAAGATTTGGTAAAAAGGGCAGGCTCAGTCCTAAATACATTAGCCCTTATGAGATTATTGAGAAGATTGGGCCTCTAGCCTACAAGTTAGCCCTACCACCAGAATTATCTAAGATTCACAATATTTTCATGCATCAATGTTGAGGAGATATATATCAGATCCTTCATACATAGTCCAACCTTCAGAGGTTCAATTAAGGACGATTTGACTTGTGAATGATGACTAGTAGAGATTCTAGATTTAAAGGAAAAGGTCTTAAGAAACAAGATTGTGAAGCTGGTTAAAGTCTTATGGAAGAACCATGCAAGAGAAGAAGCAACATGGGAGCCTTCAGAAGCCATAAAGGAGAAGTATCTATACATAATTGTAGACTCAAGCACAAATTTCGAGGACGAAATTGTTTAAGGGAAAGAGAAATATTAGACCCCAAATTTTTCTTAGAATTTAGTCTATTATTTTAGCAAGCATGAATAGAAATTAGAATTATTAAATTAAAATCTATTGAAGTTTAGTCATGAATATATATTTTATTTACATGGGATTGCATGTGTTAAATAGAAATGTTAGAATTAAGTTAGTGTGTAATAGACATAAGAGAACAAAGGAGCAAGTAGACATTAAATTAAATGTGGAAGGGTAAACATGGAAGGACAAAAAGTTGTCTTAAATAACTAAGAAAAGAAATGAGAGAGATGAAGAGAAATGTGTTGGAGAAGCTGGGAAGAAAGAAAGAAAAACGTAGAAGGAATTAGAAGAAGAGAAGGAGAAAACGAACCAGAAAAAGGAAGAAGGAAAGAAAGAAAAAGTAGAAAGAAGAAGAAGGAAGAGGATTCAGTTGAACTTTAGGTAACCCTATTTTTCCTCTTGTTTTGGTAGAGATAGGAACTAAAGAAAATGAGTTTCATGTCCTAAAAATAAGGGAGAAAGGAGAGGACCAGGAAGCCCATTTTTTATTTTCGTGCATTTTCAACTAGATTTTATTTATTCCAGCTTAGATAAACCATTGGTAGATTAAGAATAAGTTCACTTGTGATTATTAAAGTTTTATGGGTTTTCTATTTGTATATTTGTTTGAATAAAAATTTGTTGGTTTGAAAGACACCAAGAAAATCAAAGGCAAGAGCAAGAGGAAAGGTAAACTTGAGTTTGGACTTACAATCAATTAGGTGGGTAGAATGTTTATAGTTATTATAGATGATGGGCTAATTTCTTGCTTGCTTACATGCTTAATTGCTTGACTTTGAATTTTTAAGATTGTTGGAAAATGCACTACGATTTATTATCATGTTATGCCTTGAATGATTTTTATGGCATTTTGTATTAATGAAAAGAGGAAAAAGCACAAGAAGCATGAAAGTATGAACATGTGATGAAATGAATTGAGCATCAAAATTTGCTTGTGTTTGGGCAAGAGAGATATCATTTCGTTTATCCCAACTGCCCATTTGTGGCACATGATCTCCTAAGAAATGGAATTATTTAATTTATGGTATAAATTTTGGTTTCTCCATTTAAATCCATAGGACTCTCTCAAGCCATTATGTTCATGCATTTCATTATACTTGTTGAGCATGATACATAATTAAGTGTTATCTTTGATAGTTGAATATACGTGATGTAATTTGTGATAACATTTTTTTTACTATGAGTTATTTGAGCTAGAATTGTTGATAATTTAATTGCTGAATTACAATATATATATATATATATATATATATATATATATATATATATATACACATACATACATATATATGCTTGATTATATGTGTGGCTTGTTACCAATGGCTATAAATGTATTAGCCACTGAGCTTCGCAGCTCACCCTATTATTTTTCCCACTCCTTAGGTGTAGAACGAGAAGATAATTGATCCTTACAAGCTTTGGCAAACTCTATGATTTGTATCTTTTGCAACTTAGTTCGACTACATTTGGTAGCTTTATAAACATATCAAGCATGGGCATTCATTTATATTTTGTATTATACTATTGATGTGGCCTTTGATATGTAATTAAATCTATGTATAAACTCTGTTTTGATTAAGTAATGAATGTAAGAGTTGACGAAGTTCCCTTTGTACATGTTCAAACTATCTTTTTTGTTGTGTTGTTAATTATTGTTGGAAATGGAATAGTATGTTGGTAGATGGCCCTAGTTAGATTTAAAATAAATTGTTACATTAGGAGTCATGTATGTTCATCTAGTATTTGTTGGATTCAGGTCTTTTTGGAATATGTAAAAGCTCATAATAAGCAAAGGAACAAAAAGGGTGGCATAGCTGCAGTGCTATCCCTAATAGAAATTGTTTCTTAATTTTGACGATTAAACTGTATTAATGTAGGCCGAATCAGACAAAGTGCTATTCATAAAAATTGTAGCTTATCCTCTTAGCTCTCCAATGGTATAAAGATTAAAATTTTTGGATATCAGAATTGAGAGATATGATTTTTACAAGTTTGAGTGACCAAACCCTTCACTCACTAGGGGTGCACGATTGTGCACTAGCATGATCGTGACAGACCGCTTTTCTCATTAGGGGTGCATGATCGTGCACTAGTATGATAGTGACAGACCCCTTTTTGCATCAGGGGTGCATAATCATGCTTGTGCATGAGGGTGATAGGAGAAACTTGCCAAAAATCAGGTTAAACACGGGCTTTTAAGTGGTTTGACCCTCCCCTTGACATATGAAAAAAAGGCTCTAAATCCTAGGAGCCTGCATCCATTAGCAGACCATAAATTACCAATTCTCTCAATAAGTATAGAGACTTAGGCCCAACATAAAATAAGTTCAATAAAGGGAAGATAAATGAGTTCAATGGCTGTGAGAGATGAAATGAAAATGAACAAACAAAATGAAGACTCTTAGAAGAAGAGGATAATGGTGAATGTCCTACCAAGCTCTATCTTCAGTTCTTGCTTTCTGCCTCTACTCCAAGCTCCACCTCTTTGCTATTTTTCTCTCTTCGTTCCCCAACTGTGTTCTCTTCTCTCTTTTTTTCTTTTTCTTTTCTCAGCCTCCAACTTCGCCCTTTTTCTTCTCATTCTAGCCTCCTTTTTTTTCTCTTTGCTTTTTATTTATCTAAGAGTCTTAGTTTAGGTTTAGGTTTCATCTACTGCCACCTACATACCTGACACATGCAAAGTGAGTACAGGAGAATTGTCACACTCGTGAATATGGAAGTCATAGGCATCACCCATTGTCACACCTATGATAAAGGTTGTCATGGGCGTGACAATTAGTCACACCATTTTCATGTAATGATTCATTTTTGTTCATGCAACATTCACAAAATACAGTTATGCCATCTTTCATTCTTTCATGTATAATTTTTTTAGTTTTTCATACAACACTCACAAAATTCTCCATTCAACATTCATGCAACATTCACATCATTTTCACTCAATCCATTCAACTTTATATTAAAACACAAGAATTTATAAACAAAATCAAAATACAAGGCTTAGAAACTTAATAAAAATTAGACACAAGTGATACAATAGAACAACATAAGGATAGAGTAATCTCTGGAGAACAATAGCAACTAAGTAAGATGGAGTCTTAATGGTGGAATGAAAATATAGAAGAAGAGGTAAAGATCAAGTAGTTTTCTTATAAAGCTCTAATGGATAGCATTACAAATACAAAAAGAGTAGTCAACAGAGAAAGTTACAAACTAGTAAAGTAAAAGGGAAAGAAGATAGTATCAAAAGACAAAAGCAGAGTGTACGAGAAATTATACCAACTATTAGAAACTAAACATGAAGAAAGGGATATATTTAAGTTAGTGCGAGGTAAAGAACGAAAAATTGAGAGACTTAGATCAAGTTTTTTATATAAAAGATGAAAGGTGTTTGTGGATGAAAATGACATTAAGAGAAGATGTTAAAGATACTTTTATAGCCTATTTAATTAAGATGAAGATGTAAAATCTTTAGATGAATACATTAGAGTTGATGGTATTTAAATTGAGCAAGACAAAGACTAAGTATTTAAAGTGTTACTTTTTGGACTATAGGGTGGCATCCGATGTAGAGATAAAGATTAGTTCAAAAGTTATACCACAGAAAGAGTATTTTTAAATACTTAGGATCTATCATCCAAAGTAATAGTAAGATCGATGAAAATATAGTTTATTGTATCAAATTAGGGTGGCTTCAATAGAGGGGTGCATTAGAAGTGTTATATGACAAGAAAATACTACTGAAGTAAAAAAGTAAATTATACTGTTTAGCAATTAAGTTGGCCATACTCTATGTGACAGAGTATTGGCGCACCAAATAAACACATAGTTAGAAGTTAATGGTGACAAAGATGAGGATGTATTGTTAGATATGTAACTGTACTAGAAGAGAGACGGTTCATAATGTAATGGTAAGAGATATATTAAAGGTGGCTATCATTGATCGAAAATTAAGGGAGACAAGGCTTAGGTAGTTCGAACATGTTAAGAGGAGACATCCTAACACTCCAGTAAGAAGATGCAAGAAGATGTATTTGGGGATTATAAAAGAAAAAGAGGAATACCTAAGAAGAATTGAGAGGAGGTGATCAGTAATGATATGACTATGTTGGAGCTTACTAAGGACTTAACCTGCAATATGAAACTTTGACGAACTAGGATATGAGTAAAAGATCCCACATAAAAAGGTCCTTCTCTTTCTCATAGGCTTGTTAACCTTTTGCTTCGAGGCTTGTGTCTTTCATTTAACCTAAACATTTTATCTAAAGTACTTCCCCCATGTAGTCTAAACTTTTTCTTACTTAACCTAAATATTTTTTTTCCAATTGGTTGTTTATTTTATTCATTTATTTGTCTTCTTTCCTGTTTGTTCATTTATTTACTTATTTTATCTTTTATTTTGACCTTTTTATCTTTATTATATCTTTAATTCTTTAATTTTAAGTTTTATTTTATTTTTCTTATTTTATTATTATCCTTTCTATTTATTTTTAATATTTATTTTTAGTTTTTTTATTTTTTATTTCTTTACCTTTTATTTTTATATTAAATTTCTTTAATATTATTGTTATTTTATTGTTATTTTATATTTTTGGGCCCGAGTCTAGTTACTTATCCCAAGGCGACAATTTGAGATGGTCGAGTAACGATTATGTGAGAGGAAAGTTGAAAGCTTCAATTTGTAAAGAAAAATTTCAGTGTTAGCATTGGCAAGTTTGTCGCGGCAAAACTAGGGAATATTTCCAAGGACCTTTTGGGAAAAGATCGCCACGACCAACATCTGGCTTCACCGCGGCAAAGTTCCAAGGTCGAGCAAATGCACCCTTCGGGAAAAATACATTGCGGTGAAAGTCTAACTTCGCCGCGACAAAGTTACGAGATCGAGACAAAAATACCTTTCGGGAAAGGTTCACCACAACGAAACCTTCGAATCCGCAACCCTGTCCCAACAATCAAACACTAATTTGTACATACAATTTCAACAACTATTAACAACTTAACCAAAAAGATAAATATGTAAAATATACAAAAGAAACTTCTTCAATTCTTAATCTCATTACTAAAACAAAATGGAGTTTAAACATAGCTTTAGTTACATATCAACAACCACACCAATAACTTAATACAATATACAAATGGATGCTCATGTTTGATATGCTTATAAAGCTACCTAAAAATAGTAGTCGAACTAACTTAGTTACTAGGTGTAGCTATCTTGGAGTTGCCAATGCCTTGCAAGGATCAATAACCTTCTTGTTCTGCACCTGAGGAGTGAAAAATAGTAAATTGAGCTACAAAGCTCAGTAGCTAATTTATTTAAAGCCATTGATAACGAGCCACACAATCAAACATATATATATATACACACACACACACACACACACACATTTATATATCATTTTAATATAGCAATTCAATCATCAATAGTTCTAGCTCAAAGACTCGTAGTTAAAAATGTTATCACATAAGACATATCATGAATAATTAACCATCAAAACATAACTCTCAATTGTGTATCATGCTTAACAAATCAAATGAAATGCACAAACAAATGACTTGAGAGTCCCATGGGTCGAAACGGAGAAACCGAAGTTACACTATGAACAAAATGAGTCTGTTTCTTAGGAGCTCATATTCCACAAGCGGGCAGTCGAGAGAAGAGTTAAAGTCAACGTGTACGTGACGAACGAAATGGTATCTCTCTTACCCAAACACAAGCAAATTTTATGCTCAATTCATTCCATCACATATTCATATTTTCATGCTCCTTATGCTTTTTTCTCTTTTGATTATAGCAAATGTCATAACGTCTTTGAAGCATAACATGATAATCAATCAAAATGCATTTTTCCAACAAACACTATAATTCAAAATCAAACAATCAAACATATACAAATAAATAAGAAATTTGCTCATTTCCACAATAACGATAAACATATTACCCACCAAATTTGGTTGGAAATCCAAACTCAAGTTTGCCTTTCCTCTTGCTCTTGTTTGGGATTTTCTTGGTTCCCTTCAAACAAACCGATTTTCATTCAAACCAATGTTCAAATAGAAAATCCATAAAACTTCAATAATCAAAATAATGAATTTGAGCTTAGACTCAACCTACCCATAGTTTATCTAAGCTAGTAAAACTAAAACCTAGTTTAGAAATCCATAAAAATCAAAATGGGTTTCTCTTCCTTCTCCCTTTATTTCTAACACAAACTCATTTCTCTAATCCCTTTTCTACCCAAGCAGAAGAAAAGATGATGGAGATTACCTAAAGCAAGTTGATTTCTCTTCCTTCTTCTTCTTTCTCCTTCTCCACAATTTTCTTCTTCTTTCCTAGCTTCTCCGCATTTTCTTCTATCATCTTTCTCATTTTAAGACTGCTTTTGTCTTGTCTTTCCAATTTTACCCTTCTACATTTAATGTAATGCCTATTACCTCCTTTAGTCTATTAAACACCATAGTATGCCTATTATACTCTAACCTAATTCTAACATTTCTATTCCATAATTCTAGTTTCTACTTATGCTTGCTAAATCATGGACTAAATTCTAAAAATAAATAAATAATAATTAATTAATTAAAAAATTTTGGGGTCTAACATATATAGTTATTTGTTTATATTTTTGTCTTTGGTTATATACAAAAACTTTTTTCTTTTTTTCTATTTTTTATATAAGTCTATAAAAAAATTCTCTCTTCCATTTAAGAGTAAGGTTGTGTACTTCTAAACCTCCCCATACCTTACATCTCAGCAAACTTCAAATAGGATATTATTGTTATTATTATTGTTAGAGAGTGGAGACTGGAGAATATATATTGAAGTTGAGTAAATAGATAGAGATGACAATTTAGAACTTGCATAAAAACACACAATTAAATAATTATATCTCCAGTTATTAAAAATCAAAACAATCACAAGAAAAATAAGTAAGTCTAGACACAAAGATTAGAGATAACGAACTCGTAATAGAGGAAAAGGCATAGCTAATCGTCATAATTAGGATCGTTAATAGTTTAGACTACTTCATTTGCATGTAGAAACATTATTATGTAAATTATACCAAATAATATAATAATTGTATTTAAAGATTATTAAACATATGATATTAAACAATTAAACATATCTTCATCATTAAATATTTTTTGAAATATTTTTCAGTTGAATGACTGTTCTCCTCTGTATCAATACCTATATTAATATAAAAAACAATATAAGACAAGATAATATTATAAAATAGAAAAATTGATATGTCATAAAGAAAAGAGTTTACCTGCAATATTTTCATCATCTAACCAACTTTGGACATACATAAAGGCTTCCATAGTACTAAGATGGAGTCAAGTATGTAAGAACTAATAACCCAACTAACAGTCCTAAAAGTCGACTTCGAAGTAATAGTGGATGTTGAAAATGCTAGGAAGTCTTGTGTAATTACTTGTACTATAGACAAATCATTTCCACAGTTTGTCCACGGTAGTAATACATAGAACTCCACACCTTCAACTTTGGTTGCATAATCTACTGTCAAATATTTGTCTAACTCCTCCATAATGTAAGAAGCCCTTTCTTCTTTCAAGAATTTTGCAAATGAGGTTTTCATAATAGTCTTAGAAGAAGCTAGACCTGAACCTAAAACTACTATGATCTTGATTTTTTCCAATTATAGTTGAAAATCATTAAATAAATTATGCCAGAATTATTTAATGATGCTCTTAAGCCTGATCACCATACAACTTGTCATGATAAAGATAAGCTGCCTCCATCTTGTATCTCGGTTCTAATACAAAAATGAATATCATAATATGTCTAACCATATACTAGTAAGAATTGAGCTTCCCCATCATTTACTCTGTCATAACTCGGATCACCTCATTGGAATTAAATATCTAATTAAATAAAGCTTTCTTGATTTCATACATATTGTTAAATCAATTTTATTAAATTGGATATTTTGTTTCTAAGAACAATTCCATAGTAGTATAAAATATTCAAACTTTGCACAAAGTTATTTAGTTAACTCCCATTGCTTTTTTATATGTAGGCAAGTATACTGAGAATCTCTTTGCCTCATCCTAATTAACACCTCAACATATTGGATTGTCGATTCGATCATCTTGAAGGTCGAATTCCATTTGCTTGGATAATCTACTACCAACTTATTTGTCTATAGAATGCTTAGCGTCATACAGTTTCTTTAAAATTTTGTCTTTTTAGATGTTGCACTCCAATATACTACATTATCCCATATTGACTCTACTGCTTCCTTTATCATCTCCAGCCCATCCTTTCTAATTAGATTCAAAATGTGCACAAAATGAAGTAATCACACGTTAATACAACACTTAGAAAACGATATTTAAGATGCACAAGAAGGGGGGGTTGAATTGTGTCTTCGTTTTTATAACCCTTTTTCAGAACTGTTGATTAAACAAAAACTATTGATTACTAGTTATACAAACTAAGTAATGATAATT
>JAOSBN010000008.1:22011729-22038601 GCA_027563595.1 Erythroxylum suave | reverse complement strand
ATTCAGAAATCTAGGGTGAGACATAATTCAATCAATAAAATAGGAGGGAGACAAAATAAGGAAAAAGTAATCTCTAGCATTTAGATTCTTGAATTTAAATTTTTTGCAATTGTGGTATTGTTCATTGTTTACATTATTCTTTTAATTTTAATTTAATTTTCCAGATTATTGACATTTAACAATTCTGTTTGTTAAATAAAATTGTTTAAATTAAGTGGTGTCTAGGCATCAATCCCTCTGGGATCGATATCTGCTCTTTTTTAACTACAAGTCACGACCAGTTCAATTGTGGTTTTTGAGCGTAAAATAAGTAGATAGGTTTTACCATCAACAGTTGTGCATTGCTCCAAGTACATTTTAAAGGTGCATGATTTCTATCTTTGTGGATATGAACGAGGACATTATGGAAGTTTTTACGGATGGTTTTTCTGTCTTTAGAGACATTTTTTAGTAATGCCTGATCAACTTGGGCAGAGTACTCTAAAGATGTGAGGAATCACATTTAGTGTTAAACTATTGGGAAAAGTGTCACTTTATAGTGCATGAGGGAGTAGTGATAGGGTATAAAATATCACACCAAGGAATTGAAATAAACAAAGAAAAGACAGAGGTCACACCCATCAATATCAAAGGAATGTATTCCTAGGTCATATAAGATTCTGCTGTTACTTTATCAAGGGCTTCTCATAGATAACAAGACCTCTCACGAACTAGTTAGTTAAGGAAGTGCCTTTTTGTTTTAATGATAACTACTTATCTGCATTTGATTAATTAAAAAAAGCACTAACATCAGCACCAATCTTAATGTCACTGGATTGGACACTCCTATTTGAAGTTATGTGTAATGCTAGCTACTAAGCTATGGGTTACATATTGAGCCAAAGGAAGGATAAGAAGTTGCATGTGATATACTAGGTAAGTAAGACATTACTTAGGTCATAAATGAACTACACCACCACTGAGAATTACCATAAATCCCAAAAAGTACGAGCAAAATTTGTCACATACATACACCACCACTGAGAAGGAGTTACTAGCAGTTATGTATATATGTAACAAGTTTTGCGCGTACCTTTTGGGCTCTATGGTAATAATTATTACCAATCACACTACACTTAAATATCTTTTCACCAACACAACCAAGACTTATTCAATAGGTATTATTATTAAAAGAGTTTGACATCAAGTACGAGATAAAGAATATGGTCGCAAACCATTTATCACATCTGCAAGGAGGTGAATTTAAGCAAAGTGACGATATTAATAAAAAGTTCCTTGATGAAAACCTTAAGTTACTTGACAGAATGGCGACACTATGGTTCACTGATATAGTAAATTTTGTCACTAGCGGTAAGCTTCCTTCTTATTTATCCTATGAATAGAGGAAACGATTTTTGTATGAATGTAACATTACTTGTATCGAACATGTGCTTATGGTTTAATAAGAAGATGTATTTTGGCATAAGAGATATTGGACATATTAACATAATGTCACGAAGCTCAGTATGTTGGCCATTATGATGTGAAAAAATTAATGGCTTGAGTACTCGAGTGTGGATTTTATTTGCCACATCTGTTTAAAGATGCTTAGGCATTCATGGCACAATGTGATATATGTCAAAGAGTGTGGAGCATCTCTGAAAGAGATGAGATGCCCTTATCCAACATATTGGAAGTTGAAGTTTTCGATGTGCAAGGACTCGAATTCTTAGGACCTTTCCCATCCTCCATAGGGAATACATACATCTTAGTAGAAGTGGACTATGTATCATGTTGGGTTAAAGTTGTGGCAACTCCAACAAATGATGGAAAGATGTGTAGAAATTTATCAAAAGATTGTTCAACAGATTCAGAGTGCTAAGGACAATAATAAGAGATAAAGGAGCACATTTCTATAACAAATCTTTCGATGCTTTCCTTAAAAGATATAGAGTCTACCATCATGTTACTGCTCCTTAGCACCCTTAAACAAGCAGAAAAGTGGAAATCATGAACCGAGAGCCAAAACTCATTTTACGGAAGATGTTGAATATTTCAAAGATTGGGCATTAAAACTAGATGGTGCCCTATAGGCTTATCGCCCACTTTGAAATCTCAAATCAGAACAAATCCCTTTAGGCTCGTATATGGTAAAGCTTTTCATCTTCCTATGGAACTAGAACATCAAACATATTAGGAAATAAAATCTTTAAATTTTGATTGGAAGTGAGCAGGTAAAAGATGACTTTTGTTATTGAATGAACTCGAGGAGTTTCACTTCAATGCGTATGAGAAAGCCAAACTCTATAAGGAGGAGCTGAAGAGATGGCATAATTCTCATCTTAAGAAAAAGGAGTTCAAGGTTGGAGATGTGGTTTTCTTTTTCAATTCAAGGATAAAGTTGTTTCTGAAAAAGCTCAAATCCAGATGGAATGGACCCTTTATAATAAACCAAGTATTCATGCATGGAGCTCTTGAATTAGAAAATTCAAACAAAGTAACATTTAAGGTAAATAGGCATCTTTGCAAACAATATCTTGGAGGGGTGGTCCCCAAAGAAAGGGAAGTAATTTCTTTCCTTTCAAATAGTTAAAAAAATTTTCCAATGATGAAGGTCAAGCTAATGAATATAACTTAGCATGTTCGGTAGATAATTAGTACGTTTCAGTAGTTAAGTATGTTTTGAATTCTAGAATTAGGTTTTTCTCTCATTATCACAATGTTTTGGAATGGTGTGGATGGAAAAATGATGTGGTGTTGTTGCTAATATAATCTAGGTAAGGAAACTAGGAGGTTACACGAAGAAAGAATAAAAAGGGAAAACAGTATAAAAAATTTATAGTGCCACGATCGTGACTCCTTGGTCACAATCCTGACTTAGTTTTGTCGTCATAATCATAACCCAAGTGTATAAGACAAGATCATGACCTAGGCTACACACCCTCTGTCATAATTGTGACATCCATAGTCATGATCATGATAAATGGTTAGCATGGATAAGAAATAAGGGATTTTCATGTTCTTTTCACATTTTACCCCTCCTTTCACCCTAACCCTTATATTCACTCTTCCACTCATTTTTCTCATTTCATTTCACTCTGAAGGATAGTTATCTCCAAATTTCTCTAACTAATCTCTACACTTATCCTAGGTTTTCTTTATTTCTCTTATATTTTTCACTCACAATTGACATATTCCAAATGGGTTTAAGAACCAAGCAGACAGTAAAACACTTATAGCCTAGAGCAAAAATGCAAGTATCGACGCATTGTGTATAGAATAGAGTGGCAGGCTTTGGAGCACCTTTTGTAATATATTCTGAAGATGAAGGTATTCATTTCCTAAATCTTCCTTCAAGAAGTGTACGTGTGCCTAGGTACTTTGATATATTGGATACTCTTGGATTCATAGACAAGGTTACGAATTTAGCTAGAAAAGTTTAATGGGATCAATTCTTGAACTTTAACTTTGTTGTCTATGAGGAATTGAACTATGAATTTTTCCTTCTCTTCAATTTAAATTGAGTAAGCCTATCGCATTTTGGTTTTGGTTGTAGGGTTAATCATACCAATTGAATTATGAGATTATGTGTGAAATTGGTGGATTTTTAGAATTAACCATTGTTGATCAACATGTTAGTTTCCATGTTAAGTAGTATTGCACCCTATTACCTAGGTTAGAAGACTTTAATGTCAAGAATGCGCATAAAAAATATTATTTTCAGTCCTAAGCACTTGTTGCTTCACAAATTTATTTGCCAAACAGTTTTTGATAAATCCAAAAGTAATAAGTTTTCGGTGAAAGAAATTTTTATTTTGTGGTGCAAAATAATGATATTAAAGTTTACACAACCACACATATTTTTAATACCATTATTGCTATTCTTAGAAAGAGAGGAAGTAATCTTGGCATGGGTTATCCGGTTACTGTAATTGCTAATTACTATGGTGGTAAATGTTGATGAACTAATTGTTCTTATGCCTGAGTTTCTTAATCATTGTCATTTAAGGAAAGCTAAGACCCTAGAGTTCTAACATATGGAAATTTAAGATATTGACTCTAAATTATACACGAAGCAAAGGGCAGGACAGGCTAGTTCTAGCTTAACACCACCTTAGCAATAAGTTGAAGAATCAACCAGTGAGGAGAAGAAGGAAGAAGAAGAAGTAGGATTGGAGAAGTTACTAAATATGGTTTCAGAAAACAACAAACTACTGAAAGAGAGGTGCAAGAACAATGATGACAAATCAAGATATACAAAGAATCTATAAATACTTCACTACTCAAGTCATTCTGGTAGCATGCCCAGCATCGTCACCACCTCAATCACTATAACAAGTTTCGTTTTCTAACTCTTCTTTTTCTTTTCTTTTTTATTTTTTGTCATTTTTATTTTCTTTTATGTGTTGTTTGGTTTTCTTACATTAAGAACAATGTGTTGTCCAAGTGTAGGGAGGTTTTCATTGTTATTGTCATCATGAGTGTGAATTTTGCATTTCATATTGATTAGTTTTGCTTAGGTTGTCATGGTGTGTAGTATAAGTGTGAATTCAGTGAATGTGTGAATGATTATAACTTGATGGAAGTGGTTTAACTTTAAACATAATCATTAAAGTTGTAAAGGCATATTGACTTATGGAATTTGTGTTCTAACTATCTTTAGCTAAATATGTATGTTAATTAGGTATGAAGTTAGTTTATTCACCTTCAAAAATTGTCATACACATTTATAATTATAAGTCAATTAAATAACTAGCATCATTAGTAATCTTTCATTAGGATGATTAGCTAAAAATAAATGAGGTAGGCCATATGATAAAACCAAAAACATATTCCACTGGCCTTCGGGTTATAAGTTGAGCTAGTACCAGTTAAGAGTGTGATATAGCTAAGTAATCAGAGACATTCATGACAAAATGTTTGTCTTTGTGTCAAAAGGCTATAATGACATTCTAACCAAGCCAATTAATAAAATGTGATCTAGTTGAGTAACCGGGGGACATTCACGATAGAATGTTTTCCTTCACATCAAAAGGCTAGGTCAATATTAAAGAAAATTAAAAAGTGGTGTTTCAATAAATAAATCCTACCGATCTTTAAAAATAGCAAGAATTTTCGTGAAAAGTTACTTAGTGATAGTTGCAATTTTTACTAACTACTAATTATCAATGTGTATGCACAAATGCTTTCGGAAAATGAATATGATGTTAATGTCCTTATTAGAATGAATATTAAATCTAAAGTAATTAGCCATAAATTTTGTAACTTAATATCTCGGAATAACTTGAATGATTGTTCTTTGAGGTTAAATTGGTTTCAAGAAGTTAGATGTCATTGTATTATTAGTGCATGTTGCATGAATGTATACATTATTGTTTGGATTGTTTGAGTATATGTTTTGATTTGGATAGGTGTTTTAATTTGTTTATTAGTATTAAATAGATTATTATTGCATATTTAGGCTAGGAATTATGTTAATGTGATTGTTTAATTGTGCTTTAAGTGTTATGTGGTTTAGAACATGATGTTAGACCTTAATCTTGTGTTTTGAGATGTTTTGATGTGTTTGTTAGTATATGAACTCAGATAAATGAAGATTAAAGGAAATTGGACCAATACTAGGCTATAAGACAAGGTCATGATTATGACTGGAATAACATGATCATGATAAAAGGAAAATTAGCTCTGCCACGATCGCGACACCCATGTCACAATCATAATAGAAGGAAAATTGATTATGTTATGATCGTGACAGAAACCTCCCAGGTGCGAGATTTTTCATTTGTTTTGAGTTTCAGGGGCAATTTTGGAATCAATTGAATGGTGAAAACCTTAGAAGCCTAAAGAAATATTTAAGAACATAAAATGCTTCAAAACGAAAGGGGTCACCATCTTGAAAATTGGATCAAACAAGGAAGATCAAAAGAGACATCGAAGATTTCCAGATTTCCAGATCAAGTTGAATCAAGTTTTTCTTTCTTTCCCTCAGTTATTTTCATCAAACTTGATATATAAAATGATTTTTAGATGTTCTTCATGTTTACCATGTTCTAAATTTCTAAATTAGGGTTTGCTTTCAAATTATTTTGAGACATTGATTTCAATTGATTGGATTCAATTTTTGTGTTGTATTAATGGTGCATTTTATATTTTAGCAATAAATCTAGAGAGTGAGAAAAAATTAATTTGATTAATTTGTACAACAAGATTTAGTAGATTAATATATCACATGATCAACAAATGATATGTGTTTAACTTTCGATACATTTAATCCTTGACACTTAATGATTAATTCTTTAAAATGCTTAACACACTCAATTTAGTTCATAATTGATTTTTGGTACAATATGGAAGGTCATGGCTAAAGTGAGTTGAAAGCACACTCTTTGAGCCATCTTCTTGATTTTGACACTCATTTGTCTTCATGGAACAAGAAGAAGAAGGATTAGAGTAAGAGGAGATAAGAAAATGCATAAGAGGAAGAGTATATATGGCAAACATCAGGTAAAAAGTATTAATGGAGACTCATGGCTGATGAGTCTCCATTCATATTCCTTGATTGATGTTTACCCCATATACTCTTGCATGGTCGTAAGACATCACTCACAGCCGTGCAAGACAAGTCACTGGCGCAAGACGGCTTGTGAGTCTCCATTAACACTACTTGCTTGATGTTTGCCCCATATACTCTTGCATGGTCATGAGACATCACTCATTGCCGTGCAAGACAAGTTACTAGCGCAAGACATCACTCATGCCTGTGACATATAATTGCATGGGTGTGTCATGGTTATCATGCCCATATCACCATCATTCACATTGGTGAGCCTTCCATAAAGCTAGTCATAACCATGACGCCACAAGTCACGAGCGTGACTTCTTGCCATCTCACCCGAAAACCTAGTTTTTTCTATAAATACATTATGTTGATGGTGGAAACATTTTGTTCTTCATTTATTCTTCATTTTTGGGTTTCAGGGGAAAGAAACAAATGCAAAAGAAGCTCTTCCTTGGAGATTCATGAAGAAGATAGAAGGCTAAGCTTCCCGACAATGGTTCAAAGGTGAAATTGACACCCGAGTCACAGTTAAGCATATTTTCTCTTTGTTTAATGTTGAATCTCTCTTTAGGGATTGTTATTGTTATTGTTATTGTTATTCTATGTTGAATCATTTTCTTATTGTGAAGATGATCTTAATGCGTTCATGGGATTTTTTATTACAAACCTATTGTTAGAATCTTGAATATAATCCATAATTGTTGTATTTAAGATTCATTAGTAGCCACTAATGATCTTAAATCATTAGGAAGAACGTAACTTAGGTAAGATAACTCAAACTTGTGAGGTTACTTCCTATATTGATCCATTTTCCATTTCGTTATACGGCTACCAATTAAATATAGAGAGCCTGTTCTATATTATTCGGTAGTTGGTTTAATTAACGAGTATCTCTTAAGTAAACACAACCTAACTAAAAATTGGGATTAGTAGAACTTTTTGTTAGTCCACAATCAATGGTCCTAAGAGAGATGTGAAAGCATTATAACTATGAGATGTGTTTAATCGTGTGTAGGCCAAGATTGATCCAAGAACTAGGTTTTACACATATTTAGCACTTTTATCATTTTTTCCCATTTTTGATAAATTACTTGTCATAGATTAATATTGTTTTGTTTTCACAATTATAGTACACCCAAAACCCACTCCCTTTTATTTTTTGCTTTGCATAAATTATTTTCATTATGAGAATTAACTGAGCATTCCCTATAGATAGGATCCTAACTCACCACAACTATAAACTTTTAGTATATAGAGTTAGGAAAATTTTGCAATGCATTCGACACATGTTGTCAAAAAATCAACGATCATTCTAAGAGATATATTGTGTAAGAACTTGGTTATTTGATAAACCATGTCAGAACTAATTGAAAATGTTAAAGAAGGAGTTATGAATTAAGAGATTGCAATTCTGAAATTTTCATATTCAATTAGCATTAATCAACTAGGATTAATCGATTATGTCTTGACAAAGAGTAATCAATCCCTTAGAAGATCTGGAATCAACACATCATTGAATCAATAAGGGTTTAAGGAAGTAAATTACGATAGAATAAATCCTAAGCTTCATCCTTGAGTTTCCTCATATATTTGTGGTAGCTCATTTGTTTATTTGATTAGTTGCTTAGTTTCATTTAATTATTTTAAATTCTTGATATTTTATTTTTATTTAATTTATATCCCTATACCTTAGATAAAGTTAGGTTCACTTAGTTTTAACTATTTCCTTATAGGATCAACATCTTTAATACTATGAGTTTACCATCCGTATACTTGTGAATATTGAGGGTTTTATAAGAGATAAATCTTACTCATCAACTTTTTAGACTTATAAAGAGTTATTACAAGGGGTAAGCCTTGGAGCAATTAGTAATGTTACTCATTTTTTATCAAAAGGTCACTAGTTCAAGTCAGAGAATTAGACTTTTTGCAAAATGCAAAGGGAAGGCTATATACAAATAATGAAACTCCCCCAACCTTTGCAAAGAGGGAAACCTTTTTCATTGTGGTTTTCCCTTTAGGATGATTTATTGCCTTTTATTGAATTTTCTTACAACAATGTTATCCATAGTGCTACAATTTCTATGTCATTTAAGATTGTTTATAGAATTAACCCATTGTCTCATTTAGATATGTTTATTCCTTTAAGTGAAAAGAGTAGCTTAGATAGTAAAAGAAAACATAAGTTGGTGAACAAAATTCTTGAGAAGTTAAGGCTAAACATTGAGAAGAGGACTCGACATTAGATTAAGCAAGCTAACAATGGGAGGAAGGGAGTAATATTCGAGCTTAGAGATTAGGTTTAGGTATACTTCTAAATGAAGAGGTTTCTAAGCTTAAAAAAATATCAGTTACAATTAAGAGGAGATGGACCATTTGAGTTATAGAAAATGAATAAGAAGGCTACAAAGTTGACTTTTCAGGTAAGTATAGTTTCCATTCATCATTCAATATGGATGATCTATCACCTATTGGTTTTATAAAAAAAGATGTAAATTTGAGGACCTTTTGATGAAAGAGAGAATGATGTGAGTAAACTATCTACTAATTAAGCACTGAGAGTTTTTGGGGACCATTTGAAAGATATTATATGAAGAATCATGTGACATAAGGAAAAGAAAGTTAAAGAAGACTTCTACGACTTAATGTTGGTTCTCTATACATAAAGTAGGGATTTGCTACTTTTAGAGGATGAAACTAGACCTCTTATAATTATCAAAATGAATGAGTAAGCCAAAAAATTATGGTTGCAAAATATAATTGATGCCAAACTTTAAGTATAACTAACATCAATCTTGTATTGTTGTTGAAGTGTTGAAGAAGTAATATGTCATTGGTACCAAATTCTTCTCTATAACTAGCACCATTCTTTTTAAAGATTTTTTTAATGGATTTTTAAAACAAAATCGACATTAGAGTTTAACATGTAACCAACGCTATAATCTTTTTCATTTTTATGTAGTTTTTTTTAATAAATTTGATGTCAATTATGGTCCAAGATATGCACCAATCTCGTACCATTGAAGGATATAATTTTGTTAATTTCAAAGGTTTTTGTTATTTTGAGTGTTTATTTCCTTTAGGAACTCTACTTTTAGGGGTTTCATACCTAAAAAAGGATTAAAGATGCTTGTAATTAAAATTCTTGATTTTTCAAACTATTGGAGATTTTCTCTTCCACCTTTTAAAGTGCTTTTATTCAAGGTTCTCTAAAAGCTTCAATATTATTTAGCTTGATAATGGAAATCAAAGCCTTAGAATCTAAGCGTTGTCAATCCTTTCTTCTTTTTAGTGTATGGTGAATCATATCCTTCTTTCTTATGTTTTTTGGTCATTTTTTATTAACTTGTTTTTCATATAATGGTTTTAGATCCTATCATATTGATATCAAGTCTCATTAGCCTTACTAGTTAGGGTCGTATCACTCCTCAATTCTTGGCCAAAATCACTCCCAAATTTAATTTTCTAAAAAATTATCTGAAACATCAAATGGAATAAAGATGTTAAGTAAAACATATTTACACTAAGTGTATGTTATAGCCATAGAATGGTATTGCTGAAAGTGACTAAAGGGAGTTGGAGAGGTATGTATTGATTTAAAACTAAGCTAGGAGTCAAAGAGTTTTTTTTAAGGATCTTTTTCAAAGTGAGAAAAGGGACCTAGAGAGGTATCTAGGGATTTAAGACTAAATATAGAGTCTAAGAACAATTTCTAGGGTTTTTCCTAAAGCGAGTAAAGGAACCTAAAGAGGTATCTATAGATTTAAAACTAAATAAAGAGTCTTACAGTAGTTTATAAGATTTTTCCCAAAATAAGAAAAGGGACCTAAAGAGTTATCTATATATTTAAAACTAAATGGAGATTCCTAGAAAGGTTTCTAGATTTTTTCCAAAGTAAGAAAAGGGACATAAAGAGGTATCTAGGAATTTGAAACTACATAGAGAATCTTACAAAGGTTTCTAGAGTTTTATCCCAAGTTATTATGAAGACAATGAGTACTAATGTCTAAATTCTAGACATAACTTTTTAAAGTGTCATCATAAAAAATTATAGTATAAAGAATTTCAATATATTGCCTCTTTGAAAATTATCTATTTGTTGATAAGTTAAGGAGTTTCCATAATTAATGTAAACATTTATCTATATATTTAAAAAGTAATCAAATAAATATTAATACAATGATTAAAAACTGTCGTAATCCTATATTTGACATTTATGATTGATATCAATGAACTTTTTCTTCATTTCATGATTTAGAAAGGGTCTTTAGGAACTTAGAGCCATAAAAGTTCTCTTAACTTTTTATCTAGTAAACTTATCATTTTACAAAATTTTCTATTTAATAAAAATTCCATTTCAAAATTGTATGTAATTATTAAATTTGGAAATTTTAAGTTGATAAATTATTACGTAAAGAAAAGTTCTAATTATTTTCAAAGTTTTTAATCATGCCTTAAAAAATAATTAAATTAAAAAGTGATTTAAAGATAAAGAGAATGAAATTGTCACTCTACATTATTAAAGAAAGATTTAAAAAAATATAAAGGAAATTACATATTTAAATAAAAGTCCAATGACTGAATAAGGATGGGGAAGTTATAAGCTGGTAACGAATCGTAACACTACACAAAATAACTAGATCGAAAAATATAGTTAGTGGTAAGTCTAGGTCAATCCCATAGAGAGTGTTCAGTTAGCTTTTGTTACGAAAAATAAACGATGTTTAGGTTATGGGGGGTTTTGTTTTTCAAACAAACAAATAAAATGAAATTAAGCTAACAAAAGCAAATTAAATCAAACAATATGAAAATGAAAAGTGATTAGTACCTTAAGGACCCGTCATCGATTCAATCTCAGCCTACACACAATTAAACATATTTTATAGAATTGTTATTCTCATATCTCTCCTAGCAACTATTAATCATAGGTTAACGATAAGCTCTATTAACCTTGATTTTCCCTTCGGTCATGTTTAATTCAGAAAAGCTCATTAAAAACCTAGCTATCAAACAACCTAAGATAAGCTCTTTAGATTTAATTGGACAACTACATTATGAGTTAGGAAAAACAGAATAATCGAGGTAACAACTATATACACTTAAGTCATTTAACCAGGGTTACATTATCCCTAATGATTCAACATCGATCAAAAACATAACAATTACATATTGTATCTGTAATGATTCAATATCATTAATCACCACAAATAAATCTCAACATAACAATTGTGGATTATATTGAGGATTCTAGCATTGGGTTTGTAATAAAACAATCCAATGAACGCATTAAGATCATCTGTAAACAATACCCAAACAATAAACATAGCATAACATAATCAATACCTAAGAGAGAAAGAATACAGTACACATGAAGAGATGCTCAAAATGTGTCTTCTGCTTTGATATCCCCTATGAATAGGAGCAAGGAGGATTAGACCTCCACTGGCTCTATTTGTCTATAAAAGTGTAAGCTTTTCACAAGCATGACTATGTGACTCACAACTATGAATGCCCTAGTTAAGGCTCACGGCTATGAGCCTCCTTTACACCACCCAAATTGAGTCATGGTCATGAATGCTAGTCATGACATTTTAAGTTATGGTCGTGAGATGCTACACCTCATATCCCCTTTATATTTTTGCATTTTCTTATCCCCTCTTGCTCTAATTCTTCTCCTTCTTAGTCCATGAAGACAAGGTAGTTTCAATCTCAAAAAGATGGCTCAAAAATTACGCTTTTGACTCACTTTAGCTCTTACGATTCCTAATTGTACCTAAAACCAAATATGAACTAAAGTGAATGCCTTAAGCATTTCATAGCACTATTCACTAAGTGTGTAGAATAAATGTATCAGCAATTAAGCACATGTCAATTTCCCCCACAATTAGCTTTTGACCATCCTTTTGCAAAACATCATAATAAAAGTCACAAACCCAAAACACTTACTTATTTTCCAATTTTCCCAAGAATAGATAGCCATAAGTAAAGAGAAATAACTTCCAAAATCATAACAAAAATTCAACATTCAACACTTCTACTTATGATCAATGAATAATCATCATATTTAGAAACTGAGAAATATAAAGCTAGACTTGGGAGAAATGCATTTAAATATGATAAATTCACGAGTACACTCAATCACCATTCGTGATCAAGACATTCCATAACTTTGCATATCATTTCATTTCTCCACCACTAAGATTCACATGCATAATCATGAATCAAAGGACTTTTAAGGTTACAATGTAGGTAAAGGTAAGGTGAGAAGTATTTAGGTAGTGTAGCATCAAATTCATCAAAGCTAAAAACACTTAATACACCATCAAGCGCAAAAGCCAACATTCACTCACAATTTTGTACATCAACTATGATGGATGCAAAAAATATGTTTCATAGCTCAAATTTAAGCGCTCACACCACAAACCACATGAAGCATAACTAATTAAAAAGGATCACTCATAAAAATTGATGATAACAATAAATTGAAACTACAAGGAATGAACCTTCCAAAACAACATCTACCTCATATGCAAGATACATAAATTACTCATTCAACACAACTTTAGGAGGCAAAAATAATGACGAATAACTTTTTAAAATAATTGTAATTCCTCCTAAATACTTTTACTTAATCATTTTCTCTTTTTCTCTTTTTCTTTTTCTTTTCCTTTTCTTTTCTCTCTCTATTTTTTTCATTTAAGAATTGACAAAAGCTACGTCAACCTTAGAATCCATTGGCAAGATATAAAATGAAATTTCAACAATTATAACTAACCTGCACATATGCATACCCCCACACTTATACTTCTATGCATCCACAATTATCCATAATCAACAAATGTTCCACTACCTTTAAGGCTTGGGTAGGACATTTGGTTAGGTTTAAAGCATATAATGTGGTTAGCACAAAAAAGAAAGGCTAATAAAGCTCAAGGGGGCTTAACAAAGGGAAATTTCATATCAAGGGGTAAGCTGTTTGGCTAATGTAGTTTATAAAAAAATAAAGAAATCCTATATCATTTCCATGTTAATGCATGTGATAAAAATATGGTCTTGAATAGAAAATCAAAACAAAGTCAGGATGTACATGTCATGAAGGTCACACATAAATAAAAGATAATGAGACTGATATGTATGTGTCAATCTAATAAGGCTTAAAATCTCATTGGCTTTTATCTACCACTAGTTACTAATCTTCTAAGGATACTGCATATTGACCAATCATAGAGCAAATGTACATGCTAAAGTTGTCAAAGATTTTTCTAGTCAATTCACATTCTAATTATGACTATATAGTTTTAGAAGCAATAGAAAAAGAGAAAATGTTTTTTTATTTGTTTATTTCTCTATCTTTTTGATTGAAAACATAAAAACACCTAAGAAACAAACCAACTTAAAAACACATATGTATATAAGAAAGAAATGCGAAAATGTTTTTAAAAAAAGCATCCCTTAGGTTGCCTCCTAAGAAATGCCTTTATTTATTATCGTTGGCTTGACTCTTTTATCTCCTATTAACAAATCAACGATCATTTGAAGATAAACCTTATGTGAGAACTTGATTATTCAATAGATAACTTCATAACTAGTTAGCGAAAGAGTTGTGAATTGAGATATTACAATTCTAGAATTTTCATATTCAATTAGCATTCATTGTTTAGGTCTTGAGAGAGAGTAATCAAACTCTTCAAAAATCCAGGATTAATAGATAATTGAATCGATAATCATCAGGGGAGAGAAATAATGAAAGAATAAATCCTATGCATTCATCCTTGATCATCCTTAATTTTGGCAACTCATTCGATTTTTTTTATTTAATTGCTTTTATTTAATTGTTTTAAGTTTCTTTCATTATTTTACCCAAATTATAATTTATTACCTTAGACAAAGTTAAGTTCAATCAGTTTTACATATTCCTTGTGGGAACCACTCCTTTTGATACTACAAGTCTACAATTCGTATACTTGCAAATATTGAGAGTTTTATTATATATAAAACTTGCTTATTAGATGCTCTATAAGCTAATAGAACAACATTTAAGACAGTAAATGACACTACAGTAAATGGCACTACACCTTATAAATTAATGTATGGAAAAGCGTACCATTTGCCTATTGAGCTTGAAGATAAAGTATATTGGCAATTAAGTTCACTAATTTTAATCTCAATCTTGTAAAAGAGAAAAGGAGCCTCCGAGTGAATGAGCTTAAAGAATGGTGTATGGTAGCTTATGAAAACTTGAATTTGTAGCAAGAACGATCCAAAAGGTATCATATGATGGAAAGACTAAGCATGCCAAGCAATTTAAGGAAGGTGATTAAGTCCTCTTATTTAACTTCCCAACTAAATTGTTTTTAAGTAAGCTGAAGTCTAGATGGTTTGGACCTTTCATAGTGAAGAGAGTTTTTGGTCAAAGGAATGTAGAGGCCCATCCAAAAAATAGGTACAACCTTAGAGGGAATTTTTACAAGCATGAAGGAGAGGAGTTTAATCTCCTAAATTGTGATGGAGAAAGTTGAAGTGGAAACGTCAAGCTAATGAAATTAAACAACCTTAGGAAGAAATAACTTATATCTATGTTAAGTTATAATCTAGGTTTTTAGGTATTATTTTTCATATTATAACTTATATCTATGTTAATTTTGCAGTTTATAAATTTTTCACTTAGCTTATGGTCATATAGGTATCATTTTGTTTAATATGTCAGGTATGAATGTTTATTTACAAGTGTGAAAACAGTTAGAAAATTGGTTAAGTTAAAAAGTTATAAAGTTATAAGCTCGTCAACACACTTGTGCTAATCAAAAGCTCAGTCATGCTTCACCCAGCGATAAAGTTTCAAAAGGTTGTAGTATGTTACACAGGGACCAATATGCTCATATTAGTGATAGTATTTTTGAAAAAACCCCTCTAAGCCACCATCATACCCATCAACATACCTACATTACCAAATCCAAGTAACCTGTTTTTAAAACAAAAGATACACAACCACAAACAAACTTGTACAAGTGAATGTATTAAGTACTAATTTCTTCTATTATTTTTTGAAAAGTTATAGTAAGTTACATGCCAACTAACATGCCCATGTTAGTGTTTATACAAATTTCAAGTGTTTTGCTTTTATTTTTAACAAGTTTATGTTAAGTCTCAAAATTCCCATGTAATTTATCATTTTGTTTTTATTTTAATATGACCTCGCTATATGTCTATGTTTTAGCTTATGTTAAACTCTATCATAACACATCTGAGATATAATCCTATGTAAAAAAATCTAAAATGCCCGTGTTTTAGCCCAATAAGCTTGTGTTTAGTAAAAATTAATTATAATGTGTTTAAAGTGGGCTAGCTACACAGTCGTGTTGCCACCCATATTGAACAAAATCGTTTGTCACATCCTAAAGCTACATCTTTCACTTTCTCTCTCATTTCTCTCATTTAGGCTATGCTCTCTCATTCACCCACTGTGCAAAAACCCTCTCCTAACTTATTTTTCTTGAGTTTTCATCAAGTTATGATATGCTTATTACTTTGTTTCATTTTTGTCTGAGTTGTTTTATTGACTTTAGGGAAATAAATGAGGGATTCAATTATTTTAAGTGTTTTTGATTTATTTGACATTACGCAAGTGATTGGAAGGGTTTTAAAGGCTTTGTTGATACAATTGAGCTATTTACGTTATTAATTTGAATTTTCTTGGGATTTTTTAGCTATTATGAGTACATTCTTGTGAATTGAATCCTTAAAGGTTGTTACATGATTTTTCATGAATCTAAGTATGCAATTGCTCATGTTTTGTATGTTTTACATTTTTATTAGACTTTTGTACTATTTAATTGCATGATGTTTGGGCAATTTTGATTTTTCAATTTTATTTAATTTTAATTGTGGTGTTTACTGAATTAATTATAATTTGATAGGTGGGAGTATTTTGCAATTTACTTGGATTTTTTGGGATAATTATATTATATTTGTGATATTTATAGATTAAGTTATGGTTTGCTTTGTTATTATATAACAAATTGATCATGGGATTGATTTATGGCATTTGTTTGTTGTTGTTTGACTAATGTAAATTATTCCTTATTTTGGCAATTTTGTTAGTTTCATATTTTAGGGAACAATAACGAAGAGAGCAATTGCACCATACCAAAGGTGAGAAAAGGATGTGTTAAGGAAGAGTCAAAGAGGTGAGGGTAGTTCACAACAACCTCCCAGATAGATGACACCTATACACATTATGCTTATCACACATCTATATTTCATAGCACCAACTCACATAGTGCAGTTTGAGAGGTTGAGGTCCAAGCCTTACAGTAAGACTCAAAGCATTGATTAGGCAGTGCTAAACCATATTGAACTTGCTCAAAGAGTCTAAGATTTGATTAGTGTTATGAGATTGCTTGTTTAAGATTGAAGCATTATAACTCACACTAGGTTATGACTATGTATAGGCACACTAGGTTATGACTATGTACAGGCCTGTATTCAAAAGATTACGTCACTATTGAGGAGTACATTACATTACCAATACACTTCCCAATAAGATTTATGAAGAATACACTATGGCAAAACATCATATATGAATGGCTATATGGTCCAGCAAGGTCTAAGCCGACATAACTAATATCTCCTATAGTGAGATATGTACATATGTTGATTAGCATGAGAGGAGACAATACTATAATAGTAGGGAAGTGGATAGGTTCTATATCCATAGCATGGTAAAAAAGGTCCCCAATCCATCTTAAGTATGTAGTGGACTGGTTTTTTAAACATTAGGCTCATAACATTAGAGTGGGAACCATTTCTATGGGGTCATATATGAAAAGATTAAACCAGGCCATAGGACTACTAGAGTGGCTACCTAGGCATTAGTATGGCAGAAGGGGATAATTCAGCAGAGGCTAGGTTAGAAGGGGCCAATCTACGTCCTAGTAGGAGCTTAGGAACATACAACTACAAATGAAGCAAAAGAGGAATGCCCCAATATATGAAAGTAGTAGCCCAAGTAGGATCCTTTTCAGTAGCCCTCTGTATCACCTAAACATCGAGACAACTCCCCAAGTAGTATAGGCACTCCTAAGAGACCGTTTCACCTCCACATCAAAACTATCTGAAGATCGCCCAATTAGAAAAGTACACAAGGTAGACTCTAGAGGTGTAGTGTACCATCACAGAGAGATAGTAGGATCTGTCAGAACGTGTAGCACGGTTAGAGGCATAGTATTGATGGATAAAGGAATTGCAGATACAATTCATAGGACACCTAGGAGTTGCCCTCCATTTACGAGATTTGCTACATCACAATCAACTCCTTAGTAACAAAATGCTCCAGTTACTATAGCAATAAGGAGCTAGGACATGGGAAGCTACCCTCGTAGGTTTTTTTTTGGACAGAAGGCCTACATTTCTAGTGATACAAGTATGGGCACAAAGAAACTAGGAAGGAGACGTCTTATGGAGGTAATGTTACTAAAGGGGATAATTTGATATTGTCCTTTTCTTTAAAATCGGAAGCTTAAAAAGTAATAGAAGAGGGCCCTTGGTATATCTCAATTCCCTTTATTTCTCCAAAATTGGCAACCGGGAATGGAATTAGAAAAAATTTGAATTAAGAACATTTGCGTATAGGTGAATATTCACAACATTCCTTTAGAATATTGGACTACCAAAGGATTGAGCATGCTAGGTAGCTACTTAAGGTAACCAATATGTATGGATGAAAACACTGCATTGAGGAAAAGGGTAGGACTTGCTCGATTATGTGTTAGTATTGATATTTCTAAAAAAATGAAAAATAGCATCCCTATCCTTAGGTTGGCAAATGAACATTCTCTTAAAGAGGATAAAGTTATGGTAAATTACCAATGGAAACCATCTCTGAGGGCTCAAGGAAAAGAATAGAAACCTACGGGGAAAGTCTTAATTAGAGGTGACTACTAGGAGGTGATGGGTATAGAAAAGGATTTTTCGGAGGATAGCAAAGAAAGTGGGTAGGAAGAACTAGTGTTTGAAAACCACGAGCAAGTTTAGGTTAAAAAAGTATCTCCTACAAGGAGGAGAGCACCCAAGAGGAGAATAGCCTAGCATCAGTCCAGCAGGAAGGAAATTTCAAATTTTACCCAATGACCAAATTCATTACTGAACAAAGGGGAGAATATTCTGGAGACTAGTTGAGTTAATCTCAGTGAAGGAGCTCTAGATCCCACATAGAATAAATAAAATGAGAATGAGCAAAGTCAACAAAAGGATGATAGGCAAGATGGAGTGATTCAAGAGGAGAAATTTAATCATCTATAGGAAAAGTAACAGGAGCAATAAAAAAGGCTTCAAAGGGAAAAGTAATATCTTATTACTCTGATTGTATGGAATGTCGAAAGAATAAATAACCCTTCCAAGCTCAATGTGGTAAGGGATTTTTTTTAAAGGAAAAGCCTTCGGTTTTTTGTCTTTTGGAAACCAAAATTAGAGAAGTTAATTTGAATAAACTTGGCTGTTTGGGTAGCAAAAGGCAATTTCTTACAAATCACCAAATTCATGCCTATGGAAGGATTATTATTGCTTATGATGGGGATTTCTTAGAGGTGAAAGCTCTAAAATCTAGTCAGCAGTTTATCCATACTAAGATCTACTTCAGAATGGAAAATTGTAATGTTTCATCTATTTTTTTTCTACAGTTTCAATACTGTATTTTAAAGAACTGAACTCTAGGATTCTCTACGAAGAATTAAGGCTTTTATTAATGCTCTATGGTTAGTTAGTGGAGATTTTATCACAAATCTATTCAAATTGGAAGTGTAAGGAACTTGTAACTTACTCAACTACTCTTTAGATATGTTTGAATGTATGTAGGAAGTGGAACTTATTGATCTGAAATTTGAACGCCATAGATTCACTTGGTCTAATAAACAAAGCTCTATTTGGCTCATTAGAAAAAAATGGATCGAGTAATGGTTAATGTGAAATGGCTCAATACTTTTTCAACGAGCACAACAAAATTTCTAGACCTTGGAATCTCTAACCATACTCCTATGAGGATTGAAAATTTGTTTACTACAACCAAAATTTATCACCCTTTCAGGTTCAACAACTTCCTGGTAAATGTGGAGGGGTTTAAAGAAGCAATAAGGAAGGGGATGGAGTGTAACTTCTTTGGGACTAAATAGTTCATTTTCATCTAAAAGCTCAAGTCTATCAACAAGGGATTGAATATTCTTAATTCAAAGAAAGGTCAGAATATCTCTAAGGAGTCAGAAATAACTAGAGACAAACTCTCAGTCATTCAGAAAATGTTGGTCGAAAATCCTATAGATATTACTCTAACTACAACTAAAAATGAAGCCCTTAAGAACTACTTATAATTGGCAGATAATCAATGTTCTTTATTGAAGCAGAAAGCCAGAGTCAATTGGATAAAGGATGGGGATAGGTGTACTAAATTTTTCGTTAATTCAATATTAACTAGAAAAAATATAAACAAAATTACTTCCATAAAATCTAAATCAGGAGAGACTATATATGGACAAGATGGAATAACAAAGGATACAAATGAAATTTTTTAAAACCTTCTTGGTTAAAATGTTGCCCCATTAGGATTTAAAGCTAATTTTTAGGTAGTTTGTTTCAACAAGAATTCCTCAACATGAGGCTTCCTTACTAATTAGGCCAATCTTGGATCAGGAAATAGAGAGGATTGTCTTTGATATGAATGGTTCTAAGGCTCCTAGACCTGATGGACTAAATGGGGTCTTTTACCAAAAAAACCTGGAATAGTATAGGGGGCTTAGTTAAAGAGGTTGTATATGAGTTTTTCCTATAAGGAGTATTGCTTAAGGAAATTAACAAGGCATTTCTGTGTCTGATCCCTAAAAATTCCAACCTGAACTTATGGAGTGAATTCAGACCTATTTCATGTACCAATTTCCCCTGTAAGATCATAGCCAAGATCTTGGAAAACAGATTAAAGGAGGTTTTACATTTTCTCATCAGTGGAAAATATTCTCCTAGGGCAGGAGCTCTTAAAAGGGTAAAATAGCAGGAAAAGCCCTCTAAACTTTACTATTAAAGTGGATTTATAAAAAGCTTTTGATAGTGTGAACTGGAGTTTTCTACTAATAACCATGGAGGCCATAAATTTCCCTCATAGCTTCATAGGGTAGATTCAAGAATGCATTACTACTGCTTCCTATGGATTATTGATAAATGGGAGTCCTACAAACAGGCTTAGGCAAGGGGACCCTCTGTCCCCTTATCTTTATAAGTCCTCACTCAAATGTTGAAGCATAACACTTCAAAAGACTTTAAATTCAAATTCCATTCCAAATGTAAGAAGGTTTCTCTAACTAGCTTAAGTTTTGCAGATGATCTTCTTCTTTTAAGCAAGGCAAATGTTCACTCAGTATCTCTTCTGATGAATTCTCTTAATTTTTTTAAGGAGGTGTCAGGTCTGAGTATCAATCTCTATAAAAGTTACTCCATTCTCTCCAAAAGTGATTCTCATCTTTCTAATGCCTTGGCTCTAGCTACAAGAATGGAAATAAAGGATCCTCTACTTTTATATCTGGGGATTCCTATTTCATCCAAGAGACTAAGGTTTTGTGAATGCATCCCCTTAATAGAAAAAATCCAGAAAAGATTGGGATCATAAACTAATAGAGCCCTATCCTTTGGAGGGAAACTCCAGCTTCTAAAGTCAGTTGTCATGTCTACGCAAACCTACTGGTGTTCCTACCTTTTTCTCTCAAAAATGCTTATTAAAACTATAGGAAAGTTAATGAAATAGTTTCTATAGGGGAAAATAAATAGTAAAAGTTAGTTGGAAGACTATCTACCAACCGAAAGAAGAAGGAGGATTAAGGTTGAAGTCAATCAACAAGACAAACAAATTACTTGTGATAAATAGGATTTGGAGAATCCTAAGTGAAAAACAATCAATGTGGATTCATAGCTATATATTAAAAGGTGAGAGTCTTTGTGCTCTAAGAATTAAGGATAATTATTATTGGTTCTTTAACCAAATTATAAGAATGAGGAAAGAAGTTCAACAGTACATTACTTGTCAATTAGAGAAAAGGAAAAGAATTTCCTTATGGTATGATAATTGGATAGGGCAAGGAGCTTTAATTCATAACCAACTGGCAAGATCCCTATTGGAGAGGTATCCTAAGAAAACTAAGCTCCATGAAATAGTTAGAAATGGAAGTTAGTTGTTAACTTCAGATAAGATTAGACTCTTGTCCATTCCACACTTTAAAAGCCTCAGAGAGAGAGACATTAATCTATGGAATGGGGTTCCAATTTCAGAAATAACTATAAAGGAAGCTAAAAAGTTAAGGGATGGGGCAACTAATAGAGTAGAATGGTTTTCCCTGGTTTGGAACAAGGTTCTTTAACCTAATGCTAGTTTCCTTCTCTAGCTAACTATCATGAACAGACTTAGCACTTTGGATAGGCTAAATTTTCTATCCTCCCCTATGATGTGTATTCTATGTAATTTGGAGGATGAAACTAGAGAACATCTCTTTTTAGAGTGTGATTTCTTTAAGGTGATTTAGGCTAAAATCTCTAGATTATGTATTCCTGGGATTAACTACTGCGGACTCTCAGAGATCCTACTAGAATTATCCCATCTAAATATTTCCAAACATGACAAGGATATCAAACTAGTTTCAGTTGCTACATTGTGTTCAAGTTATGTGGAATGAGAGAAAATATAGAAGGTTCAGAGAGAAATCAAATTCTCCATTCTATCTTACTGAACTTACTATTACTAACATAAGGGAAAAACTAACTATAAATCAGTTGAACCTCCACTATAGCAGAGTGATGGCTCTCACATGGAAAGTCTAGCCCTCGTTTTTA
Source organism: Erythroxylum suave (assembly GCA_027563595.1). Taxonomy (NCBI): domain Eukaryota; kingdom Viridiplantae; phylum Streptophyta; class Magnoliopsida; order Malpighiales; family Erythroxylaceae; genus Erythroxylum; species Erythroxylum suave. The sequence goes on along the minus strand of JAOSBN010000008.1, from coordinate 22,016,202 downwards.
TTTCCTAACTTTTTATTTAAACACATTTAAAAATCATAGGGTCAGATCAGAACAGTTCAGACAGTAGAGATTTAAGCAGTTATTCAACTCGTCTACTTTTGGGAAACTACTAAAGCAATTACTTAAACACATTTAAAAAATCATAAGGTCAGATCAGAACAGCTCAGACAGTAGTGATTCAAGCAATTTTATTCAATTCATCTACTTTGAAAAACTATTGAAGCATTAGTTTTCTGCTACTCACCTATTAGAAAGGACATAGGTTTCTCAAAAAAAGTTCTCTTATGTGTCACACCAATATCCCACCAAATCCCTGAAATCAACACAGAGAACATTATTTGGTGAAGACTCGTATCTATATAAGAGGAGATGAAACGGATACGAGAAGCTCATCTGAGTTTTGAAATCGACGCCTCTAATCCGTAATCACAAATTAGAACCCCCAGAGCAACATCTATAGAGTCGGGGAAAAATTTTACGCCCTAATCGCTAAAAGAAATCATGATTTCATAGTTGAGTAAGTTACTTGAGCTTGAGATCTCCTTAGAGAAAAGTGAAGAGTAGAAGAACTAGGGGGACCCACATCGATAGCCTCATCACAAGAGCATCGACATCACCATTTCCCCCTCCCCCAAATTGAGAAACTTCTGAAAAAATCGAGAAAGTAAGGATTCGTTATACCCTAGTCACTAAAAGACATCATAATTCGTACTTGAGTAAGTTACCTGAGTTTGTGTTCTCCTTGAAGTTGAGTAAAGATTAGAAGAACCTGGGGGAGACACACCTACATCCTCATCGCCAGAGCAACAACATCTCCATCTCTTCTCCCTAAATCGAGAAACTTCTCAAAGAATTGAGAAAGGAAGGGTTCATTATTCCCTAATTATTAAACGACCTTATGTATACTTGATATAAACGTCGTTGTTTCAATTATCTGGGACATATGTAATGTGTTTACACACGTGGGAAGGAGTCCCTCCTAATGTAAACTTTTCAATTTTGTTAATGAATTTTTAAAATTCTTAACAAGAAACCCAAGGCACTTGATACCCATATACTACTAGTGAACAGATGGATCTATGATTAAAGGCAAAGTGGGAGCAAACAGATGACCACACATTGCACTCTTTGTTTAATATAGTCACTCAAATCGTCTCGTACTCTAAATATGTTTGACAGGGCATTTTCTTTTATATTTCAATTTTTTCTTGTATTTTCTATTTTATTTTTTATAATAGTTAGTAAGGGATAAGCCTTGCTAAACTACTATTATGTTGTTTATTTCTTTTATTGTTTCATTATTAGTATACTAAACCATAGTTACTTTTCATAGATATTGATGAATTGTATTTATTTTATTTTTCCTTCTATTGTTTAACATTTTATTTTATTTTATTTTATTTTATTTTTACAAGGATGATAGTAAATGAAAATCATATTACGAATAGATGCTTCATGATATTAAACTAGGGAAGTAGCAATTTACTTTATCTTTTCTTCATTTTAATTATTTTTCTATTTGTTATGTACTTTATTATGCACTTTGAGGACAATTTAGACCTTTAAATTTAATGGTGACTTAAACAATTTTTAACTTTTATTTATTGATTTCTTTTTTTAAGAGTTTCTAATTTGTTGATTCTTATCTTAAAGCATTTTGAGTTATTGTGGATAACTGAATTAACTTAGAATATGGAAATGTAGGCTTGGCCATGATTGCATGCGTCACATGCATACGTCTGCAGTAGAAGTGTCAAAATCAAGATTCCGACACCATTATAACCTAAAAACTATAAGGTCATACATGTATGCATGGATATGTAAAGAACATGAAAACAAAACTTTTTTTTACCTTTGTTTCTCCTCCTTTCTTGTTTCTTCTCCTTGTTTGGGTTGTTACAAACACCAAATCCTTCCTTGATCACCCAAGAAAATGTAGAGATGGAAGATAAAACAATGTGTAAGGGTGTTAGAACACCAAACTTGATGAATTTAAGTAGATGTTCAAATGAAAGATAGATTAAGGTTATCTTGCATGTATGTTGATTTATATAACAATTTCATAAATTGCATGAAGATAACTTAAAAACTCTTCTTAGTCTCTCTAAAATAACTAATGTGTGTAAGAAGTGATTAAGCCTCGTGTACATAAGTGACGAACTCACTTATATACTGATTTGTGGCCTTTGTCACGATTGTGGCCTTTTTTAAAAAATGGGCTCACCTTCAGCCACAATCATGGCCTACTTAAATTTGGCCATACACACATATAACACAAGGAATAATCTCTATTCATGTAGGCCTATAACTAGGGATTATTTAGATACTAACATAATAGTGCATGAGTACATAACATAGCATACATGATTTATCCTACTGCTGAAGCATATGGAATCATACTTATGCAAGTCCTTTCATTTTATGTCTTAGGAAACATAGATTTTGAGAGTTTTATCCTATGAGTCATTAGAATACACCCTCTCTTGGACTGCTCCATGCTAAACCTATTTAACACTTTGTCTATGTATGTTGACTGTGAAAGACCTAGCAACTTCCTAAATATATCTCTATAGTTCTTTATTCCCAATATATATATTACTTCTCCAAGGTCTTTCATGGAAAAATTATGGGACAACCAAACTTTGATAAATTGCAAACTTGAGATATCATTATGCACATATAGCATAAGGAATATGATAGCAGTCCCACTAACCTTCTTGTACACACAAGGTTAATCAGGATTTTATGAGAAACTAAACTCTTTAATTGTCTCATTAAATCGGATGTTCCAACACCTAGATGCTTGTTTTAATCCACAAATACATTTTTGAAGCTTGCATACTCTTTTGCCATCTTTAGATAAGAAGCCCTCAGGTTGTATCATATACGTTGGGCCCCATTTCTGAAACCCAACATTCGAAGGTCGAAACAGCCTGGAGGACCCATCGCTCATACTCATTAACTGTCATCTCCCTCTGGGTGAGACTCAGGAATTCTCTCTGTTTCTGCTGAATGTACACCTCGGACAGATATTTCTTCCTATAAGCAGCACGGAAGTCCTTCCATGCCAACCCTATCGGTTTCAACTGGCTTCCTGGAACACACTCCCACCAATGCAAAGCATCCCCCTGAAGTAGACTCGCAGCATAAACAACCTTTTCATCATCTTCACAATCCATCTGCTCCAATACCCTCTCTATCTTCCTCAACCATGTCTCGGCTTCTTCGGGATCAGTGGTTCCATAAAAATCCACTGTTCCATACTTCCTCAGCTTATCAAACTGTTTCCTCTTTTTAATCGGGGCTGACGCAGAAGCCTACGACATCTGACCCACAGCCTGTACAAAGGCTTGAGTGAATGTCTGGAACAATCTCGGATCCAAAGTAGGCACTTCTTCTGACGGAACAGGTGTCTGTTGCGTCTGAGATCGGATGGGCTCGCTACTTTGCCCTAGGGAAGCCTCAGCAATTCCCAGGGCTACTGACTCATCGGTACTCTCCTCCTTTCGAGGAGAGTCAGGTGCAACTGATCCTTGCAAAACTCGTCGTGTCCTTCTATGAGGCGGCATCTTACTCCTATAAAGAAAACGCTAATGATTAGCTTACAATTCTCTTGAATCTTATTTCCTACATGTATGCATGATATGCATGTCATTTAATGAAAACAATCAGTTCATTAGGCGACAATTATTCCCATATGCAAAACAATTCAACCTACTATGCATTCTAAGCCTAGGAGAGAACCTAGAGCTCTGATACCAAACAATCTTGGGCCCCGTTTCCGAAACCCAACCTTCAGAAGTCGAAACAACCTGGAGGACCCATCGCTCATAACTTCTGGAACAGATTTGGGAAACTTCCAAATCCTTCAAGATTTGTCCCCTCCACAACTGAAGTTTCAAAGGACACCAAAGTACTCAACTCATACTCTCTTAATCGATCCGTTCACATCGATTAAATCCCCCTTTTCAAGTTCGAAAAAGAAAGTCTATAAAATTCATGGAGAGATAGGGGAATGTCTTAGGAATCCTATGCTTTAAAAATCATTTCATTTGGAGGTCGGACGAAGAAGTTAGGGCCAAAAGAATCAGACAAGGTGCACCAGACGAAGTGCAAACGAAGTGCACGAGACGAAGTGCAGACGAAGTGCACGAGACGAAGTGCACACTAGACGAAGTGTACACCAGACGAAGTGCACACTAGACGAAGTGTACACCAGACGAAGTGCACACTAGACGAAGTGCACACCAGACGAAGTGCACACTAGACGAAGTGTACACCAGGCGAAGTGCACACTAGACGAAGTGCACACCAGACGAAGTGTACACCAGATGAAGTGCACACTAGACGAAGTGTACACCAGACGAAGTGGAGTCAACTCAGACGATAAAAATAATCAACCACAGACGATAAACACAGACGATCTGTGGTCAACTTAAGACGATAAAATAGTCAACCATAGACGATAAACAC
>JAOSBN010000008.1:21972454-21993633 GCA_027563595.1 Erythroxylum suave | reverse complement strand
TAAATTTCTGCTTCAAACTTGGGCATCTGCTCTGCAAAGTAATAAATGAGTTGTAAATCATCATCATCTATCAGTCGTGTTGCCCAACCTGTTTGTGGATTTCGCATACTTAATTTTAGCGTGTATCCATTCTGCTCGAGTTGCATCAACTTGTATATTTTGCCCACCAACTCAATGAAATAGATTTTTCACGTAACTGCTACGGTTGTTTGTGGATGTTGGGGATTGTAGAAAACAAAACACTGAGAATCATAACATATGCCCCCCCTAATAAAAGCAAAATCGAATTGGTCTTTGTGAAGAAGAAGCCATTGTTCTGAAATTAAACAATTGCAAATTATGAAAACGATGAAGAAGCACAAGCAGAAATCAAGAAGCACAAGCAGAGATGAAGCACTGAAGAAAAGAAATTGGAAGAAGCAGAAGCAGAGATGAGAGAAGAAGCATCGAAGAACCTCTTCGGTGGTGTCTATAAAGGGCCTATTAAAGACCACCCCGCCATTATGAATGGCGGGGTGGTACCAGAGCAAGCTAGAATTGACTGGCTCTGGCGCTGCAGCTGGCGGGGTGGACCACGCCACCCCGCCATTTACATAGGCGGGGTGGTTGCCACATCCTCCCACCCCGCCAATCTCATTGACAGGGTATCCTATATCCAGGACTACCTATTTTTCTCTCCCCTATCACGGATGGATAATTTTTTTAGTAACAAATTAAGAATTTAGCCAATAAAGTCCTCAAACTCTCCTGGACCTAGAGATTAAGGGAGAAAAACAAGGAACGCTCAATTGGGTTCTTTTTCTTCAGCTTTATGTCCTTCTCCAAGTAGCAAATGAATAGTTGGGGTCAGCTACATCAGGTATCGATAGCCAAAATCGATCACTGGCTGTCTCTCTGCAGGTCAGATGGACCTCTCTAAGAAGTGTACTTTTGTCAGCTCACCTAGTCCAAACTCAACAATTACCCGTATCTTTAATAATTTTAATATTATATTAAAGATTCAGGTAGTTGTGGAGTGGGGTTAAGAATCTTGGAAAAACCTTTAAGATTTGGGCCTCTTGTATGGTGAAATTAGTAGATAAGCTCTAGTCCCTAGTTAGTTGAGGCACATCTTGTGACTTACCTCCTCCACTAATCCTAAGTGCAGGGGGTGGGCTCCTAATGTCGGAGTTCAACATTTTAATAATTGTATCGTTGAAAGCTGCTCTGGTGTTAATGGATATCTTATTCAAAGAAAGAGAACCGAATTTTTTGGTGATGAGTCAAGGTATCTATTTGAGAGCATTCTAAGCTACCGTTACGCTTGCAAGAAGGATCTTAGGGAAGGAAAATTCATTTACATATACAGGTTGGCTCAAGTTTCCCTTTTGGGCTAACTCTTATTGAGTTGTAATAACTTCCTTTTAAAAGAAACTTGGCTTGATTATTTGCAATATTGATGTTAGCGTCCTCAAATTCTTAAAGTTTGTTTTTTTTTTAAAACTCAAAATTGGAAGGGTTTCTGAATTTGAAATGAACTTAAAATCTATTGGTATTTTATTAAACAAATTTCTTTTAAGTTCTTTTCCTTTTTCATTCTACAAATTTTTATTTGGATGATCGGTTGAATCAAATTTATCCAAAGGACAGAAACTATATCGTGGCTTTGTTTCACTTTTTTAGTTAATGACATTGATACTAAGCATTTTGAATGTGAACTAATGTTATAATCATGTTCCACAGAAGAGAGGACATTTTGCAGTCATAAATGAGGGCATGCGGAGATGTTAGATGAGTTAATATATTGACTAGAACTTGTCGACGTTTATGGAGCTTGTTCCTGACAGTTCTCAGCTAACGTAAAGCTATTTTTACAAAAAAAATTAAAATTTAAACATTTTGTTATCACTTTTTTAAGTCTACGCCCAAAATTACAAAATTTAATAAAATTTAAAACTTTTTTTAATTAATCTTAAAAGATATCCAAGGAGAATGGCCTTTTCACTATACAATCCTTAATCAATATAAACAATAGATTAGGTAAGATCAAAAGAAGAGGCAATCATTGATAAAACGTAAATAGACACGATAGGAAGAACGATATTCGTTATATTCCTTATGAAAATATTACAAGGTATTTATAGTTACAAAAAAGGAAAGAATTACTCCCGAGATTGCTACGTTACCTATTCTATGTATGGTATGTTACATCAATTCTTATCATCTACATAATTACATGATTTCTATTCCATAAATGTACCCCAGAATCATGGTTAATATTCCGACACGCTCCCTCAAGTTGGCGCGGAAATGTCAACTATGCCCAACTTGCTCAATACACTGTGAAAGATCCTTCCTGATACTGCTTTCGTAAGTATGTCCATGAGCTGGTCTTCTGAGCGCACAAAAGGCAACTCGATAATACCCCCTTCCAACTTCTCTTTGATGAAATGTCGATCCACTTCAATATGTTTGGTTCTATCATGCTGTACTGGGTTTTCTGAAATACTTACTGAAGTCTTGTTATCACATCTCAGCTGATAGGCTTTTGTAGGAGGGAAACCAATTTCAGTTACACTTTTGGACCCATAAAAGCTTGACCACTCCTTTAGCTATTCCTCAAAACTCAACCTCTACACTGGATAGGGCTACTACCTTCTGTTTCTTACTTCTCCAAGTAACCTAATTTCCTCCCACAAAAGTGAAGTATCCCGATGTGGATCTTCCATTGATCAGGTTACTAGCCCAATCGACATCTGTATACTCATGAACTGTAAAATGTCAATTATGAGCAAACAATATGCCCTTTCCCAGGGATCCCTTCAGATATCGCACAATCCTTAGTGTAGCTTCCATATGATCTGTCTGTGGTTTATGCATAAACTAACTTACCACACTGACTGCTTATGCAATGTCGGGTCGTGTGTGCGATAAGTATATCAACTTTTTGACTAGCCTCTGGTATCTCTCCCAGTTTTCCATCTCTGCATCTTCATCTATCTTTAACCCTTGATGTATCATAATGGGAGTGTCCACAGGTTTGCAATCGATCAGCCCAGTCTATGCTAAGAGATCCAATATATATTTCCTCTGGGAGATAAAGATGCCTTTGGAAGATCGTACCACTTCTATCCCGAGAAAATACTTGAGGCTTCCCAAATCTTTCATCTCAAACTCTTGGAACAGATTTCCCTTAAGTTGTTCAATCTCCTCCAAATCACTTCCTGTGATAATCATGTCATCTACATAAATGATAAGACAGGGAATTAATGTAACTCTCCTTTTAAGAAACAGAGCGTGATCAAAATTGCTTTGCTTATAGTCATATCTCCTCATGGCTGTAGTAAATCTCCCGAATCATGCCCTAGGAGACTGCTTTAGTATATATAAGGACTTCTTCAGTTTACACACCTTGTTCTTCTGGAACTCCCCCTGAATCCCTAGAGGGGACTCCATATAGACTTCCTCTCGGAGATCCCCGTGTAGGAAGGCATTCTTGACATCAAACTGAAACAAGGGTCAATCAAGGTTGGTAGATACTGAACAAAGAACACGGATGGTGTCAATCTTAGTAACCGGTGAGAAGGCCTCAGCAAAGTCTATACCATATGTTTGAGTATAACCTTTCGCCACCAATCAGGTTTTATATCTCTCCACCGTCCCATTTGGTTTGTGTTTAATAGTGAACACCCACCGGCACCCAACTGGTTTCTTCCCTCATGGCAAAGCACATTTTTCCCAAGTTTCATTTTTCATGAGAGCTTCCATCTCCACGTCCATAGCCTTCCACCATTTTTCATCTTGTTCTGCTTCCTGAACATTTCTCGGAATCCACTCTGTGTATAGACTATCATTGAACTTTTCCAATGGGAACCACATTGCCCCCCCTTTGACTGCATTGGCCATAGGATATCTCTAAGACCGAGGTTTGTGCTCTGGTGAGAACCTTTTCGGAGGAACTCCCCTAATACTCCTAGGAGGTAGAACATACCCATCTATGTTTCCTGGTTCATAGTTAGTGGGAGAAACGATAACAGAGGGATCATATGGTAAGGATTCAGAATTAGGAGAAAGACTAGGGGAGATATTTACCTTAGGGATGTCCGTCTCAGGATCTGGAGTCGGGATATTTGAGGAGTTGGTATGAGCTAAGCTACCGATTTCCCCGATCTCAACGCCACTCTCCCTTTCTTCGAAATTCATAGGATGCCATACCTGGTACTACAACCAACTCAAGGGTTCTGTCTCATTGTTCTCCCCCTGAAAACTGGGTTGGGAAGCATGGTAAAAGAATTCAGTCTCAAGAAAGTTACAATCCATGGTGATATACAGTCGTCGAGCTACCGGACCATAACGTTGGTATCCCTTTTGATGAACATCGTACCCAACAAAGACACATTTGACTGCATAGAGATCAAATTTATTTATGGTAGATTTGGGCAAATGGACAAAAACTGTGCAGCCAAAGACACGGGGAGGTATAACAAGAGTGGATGGTATATTTGTGGTGGTGGAGAGAACATATAGAGGTGTTTGGGAATTAAAGGCTTTGGAAGGAATAAGGTTAATCAGAAAGACAGATGTAGCAACTACCTGCGACCAGAAATATTATGTGACCTTAGAATCAAACATCAATGCTCGGGTCATTTCAAGGAGGTAACAATTTTTTCTCTCAACCACTCCATTTTGTTGGGTGAGTATGGACAAGTAGTTTGATGGATGAGACCTTTCTTATGAAAAATTTTTGTAAAGTAGTATTTACAATCCATGGTGATATTCAGTCTCAAGAAAGTTACAATCCATGGTGATATACAGTCGTCGAGCTACCGGATCATAACGTTGGTATCCCTTTTGATGAACACCGTACCTAACAAAGACACATTTGATTGCATAGGGATCAAATTTATTTATGGTAGATTTGGGCAAATGGACAAAAATTGTGCAGTCAAAGACACGGGGAGGTATAACAAGAGTGGATGGTATATTTGTGGTGGTGGAGAGAACATATAGAGGTGTTTGGGAATTAAAGGCTTTGGAAGGAATAAGGTTAATCAGAAAGACAGATGTAGCAACTACCTCCGACCAAAAATATTATAGGACCTTAGGATCAAACATCAATGCTTGGGTCATTTCAAGGAGGTAACAATTTTTTCTCTCGACCACTCCATTTTGTTGGGTGAGTATGGACAAGTAGTTTGATGGATGAGACCTTTCTTATGACAAAATTTTTGTAAAGTAGTATTTACAATCCATGGTGATATTCAGGCCCCGTTTGGTAAAGAGCTGATCAGCTCTTTTTTAGCTGGTCAACTCATTTCGACTGATTGACTATAAAAATAAGCTAATAAAGTTGTTTGGTAAATAGCTGGTTGGGTTGGCTGATTCAACCCAACCAGCCAATTTTTGATCAGCTACTTTGAAGGAGCGTTTCGATTCGGCTGATAGGTATTTTAACTTTTAAGGCAATTTTGCCCTCATTTGCTCTAACTCCCCTCCACGTTTTCTGTAGAACCCTCTTCTTTGACTTCTCTTCTTCGACGTCTCTTGCTGATAAAGGAATAGAACAAACATATTCATCTCATCGTCGGCGATGGTACTCTATCCCAAACCCTCACTGGAACTCCCACCTTCGATTTCGGCAACAAAATCCGACCTTTCCGATTTGTCCACCACTGACGAGGAGGATCTCTGTAGTCGCCTCAAGTCTCTCCGATGGCAATTCGAGTTCATCGACATCCAAAAAGAGTACATCAAAGACAAACAGAAGAATCTCAAGCGAGAACTTCTCGCACCTAAGAAGAGGTCAAGCGGATCCAATCGGTGCCTCTCGTCACTGACCAGTACAGGGAGATGGTGGATCAAATTAGCAAGCGAAGCTGAATTTCTTTTCTTAGGGTTCTCTAATTGTCGAATTAGGGATTTAATTTAGGTTGAATTAGAATAGCTCTTTTTAGTTGTCCCACTTCGTACAGCTCTTTTCGCTTACTTGGAGCTCTTTCTTTTTGTTTTTCTTCTTTTTGATCCACTCCTCCGTTTGGTCTCTCCTTTTCTATTCTTTTGGCATCTGGGTTTTTTTTTAAGTGGTCAAATAGCCATATTCTCACGTTCTTTACTGAGAAATATCGAAACTTGTCACAAGTTAATCAGCTTCCCGGTCTTTGTTGTTCGTGTTGCTTTCTTATCTGGTTGTTTTGAGTTTCATTCAACATGAATGTTGAGGACAGAGTGGGTGGTGTAGTTAACGAAGATAGGTTTGCAAAGGTTCTCGAGTTTTAGCCGTTGATGACGACCCAATTTGCCTCAAAGTTTTGGAGAAGATGCTCCGGAAATGCCAGTATCAAGGTGTGCTTCTAATATAGAATTCCTTGTTTTTCTATAACTTTTTCGTTAGACTCTTTAAAATTTTCTTGTCTGCTTTGACAATATGATTTTTTGTTGTTGTTATTAATGAATAATGACCTCTCTTTGCATCTCTGTGCTTAATTATAACATACCTCTCTCTGTTTTTAGTCATGGCAGCATCTTTCGGGTTCTATCTGGGTGTATGCCACTCTAGTTGCTAGCTTATTTGTTTATAATACATGTTTAAGGTTTCCTTGTCACTTTTTTTCTTGATTCAAGTTTCAATTTGGTTCCTTCTTAAGTGTGCTTGACATTTTGAATTTGTAAAAACTTCTACTTCTTGGTTCAGTTTTGATGTTCGAGTTAAAAAGATGTTTGTTTGCTGCTACAAACACGATTATCTGCTACCAAGAGTCTGAAAGTTGTGATATGGTCATTGCATTACAAGTTAATAGATATATTCTGCCGTTGTTTCAATTCTTTTTAGAGTTTTAGTAAGCATCACTTTTTGAAAGTTGAATTGTTCCTTTAACTACCAATCAAGCAATAAAAGCTCTGAAAATGCTAAGAGAAAACAGAAACAACTATGATATTGTTATAAGTGAGCCAAACATGGATGGCTTTAAACTCCTTCAGCTTGTGGGACTTGAAATGGACCTACCTGTCATCAGTAAGTGAAACTCTGTTTTAATTGTTCTTTGTTTATGTTTTTTTTCAACAATAATATTTCAGGTACACTCACATTAATTCTTTCAGTATGATTATTGTTTACTAAGTTTTTTTTTCCCTTATGTATCTGTTGTTTTCTTTCTTTTCATTTCAATTACATAACAATTGAAATCCAAAGGAGGACTGATGTTTTTTTGACTTTCCTCTCATGCTTGTCAAGTGCATAATTATACGTCAATCAAAGTTAGAGATGATAATCTGTTACTTTTAATTCTGCTACAGTGTTATTGACACATGGTGATAAAAAGCTTGTGTATAAGGGAGTTATACATGGTGCTGTTGACTATTTGTGTCTAAGGGAGTTATACACGCACAAATAGTCCTGCATGTAGGGATGATTTCTAAAAGCACTCCATTGTGGAGCTTTTTCCTTTTCAAAATTTCCTTTGCCCTATCCTATTTTGATTAATTATTTAGTGCTTGATTTCCATGTAAATTTGAATTCTTTGCTTAGTTGATAGATTGTAGCTCCTAGATTTTTAGGAAGTTAACAATTTGTGTCGCTGCAGTAATTTCGTGCTTTCCTGGGGTTGTTGTGTTCATTTTCTTTGCATTGCATAATGTTACAGCTTCAAATCATAGTGTTTTTATTTGATTATTGATATGGAGAAAATTATTGTTGAATGACATTAGTATAATGTTGGTAATTCACCATTTGAATGATGACGTGAGACTTTGATTACTGTAGCCATTTCCTAAAATATGTTTCTTGTCATGGTAAAACTAACTGGATTGTTTTTTAATTGTTGCAGCTCGATTGATTGCAAGCACTTCAACTTTGGCAATGGGAACTGCCCATTTGGGACGGGTTGTTTTTACAAGGTATCATCAACTCAACTCTTCCTGCTGCAGTTTTCTGTTAGTTTGTTGCAATGTTAGATTTATGCAAGAGTCAAACTGGTCTCTGTTAGCAGTTTCTATCTACCTATGTTTTGCCTTTATGTTCATTGACTTTCATCATGAAGTGGGTAGCATTTTGACTCCTTTAATGGATGGACTCTTGTGTTGTCTTCCAGGATACTGTGAGGCCAGGATCATACACTTGGAAATGGCATGTGATCATGTGATTTACAATCCATGGTGATATTCAGTCTCAAGAAAGTTACAATCCATGGTGATATACAGTCGTCGAGCTACCGGATCATAACGTCGATATCCCTTTTGATGAACATCGTACCCAACAAAGACACATTTGACTGCATAGGGATCAAATTTATTTATGGTAGATTTGGGCAAATGGACAAAAATTGTGCAGCCAAAGACATGGGGAGGTATAACAAGAGTGGATGGTATATTTGTGGTGGTGGAGAGAACATATAGAGGTGTTTGAGAATTAAAGGCTTTGGAAGGAATAAGGTTAATCAGAAAGACAGATGTAGCAACTACCTGCGACCAGAAATATGATGGGACCTTAGAATCAAACATCAATGCTCGGTTCATTTCATGGAGGTAACAATTTTTTCTCTCAACCACTCCATTTTGTTGGGTGAGTATGGACAAGTAGTTTGATAGATGAGACCTTTCTTATGACAAAATTTTTGTAAAGTAGTATTTACAAAATCCCCCCCCCCCCATTATCAGATCTTAGGATTTTTATAGTCCCAGAAATTAAGTATGAAACATGTTGTAAAAATTAATGAAATGATCACGTACTTCAGCTTTAGTATGTAAAAAATATACTCAAGTCATTTGGGTACAATCATCAGTGAAAATAACAATATATCGAAATTTGGCACTTTCAGAGTTCGGGGATGGTTCCCACTTATCAGAATGTATTAAATGAAAAGGTACTATAGTTCTAGAGTTACTAGGCTAAAAAGAAGTACGATGGCTTTCCGCCAAAACACACACATCACAATGTTCGAATGTTTTATTCTTAAAAAGGGTAGGAAATAATAACTGAAGATAACCGTGAGACAAGTGCCCCAATCGTCAGTGCCATAGCCAGATCTGACGATCCGAGGCCTCACAAGCAAGAATTATAGCGCCATCTCTAGAGACTTCGCCAACGTAGTAAAGGTCGTCTCGCTCAGTTCCACGCCTAAGAATCTCCTTCGTACTAGCATCCTACAAAAGGCAAAAAGTAGGATACATAAGTACGGTACAATTCAACTCTTTAGTCAACTGACTAATGGACAAAAGTTTACAAGATAAGGATGGAACATATAGACAATTTGATAATTTTAAGGTCGGTGAAATTTCTATAGTTCCCACCCCCATGATTGGGGATTATCCCCCATCGGCACTCTGTATTTTATTTTTTCAAGGCACAGTGGGTGCCACGATGTCTGAGGGATCATTATTCATTGTATTGGTAGCACCGTAATCAAAAATCCACTAATACTTACGTTTGGGCTTATTAGAAGCTCGATTAGCAATTGTATGGGTCAAATCGAACTAGTCTAGGGGTAAATCTGGATTTTCTAAAAAATAAGGGGGCAGATCTAAAGCATTTAATTCTGCTGGGGGCAAAACATAATTATATGGAACATGTGGGCCACAATGGAATTTATTTAAAGTAGTAGGGCTTGTGAGTAGTTTCCCCACAAACCCTACTATACATGTGGATCACTTTATATTCTATTTCCCGCTCCTTTGCTTCTTTGCTCCTGCGAACAAGGCAGCCACCCCTAATTTACCGCCGCTAGTGGCTGCATGGTTGTTGCTGGCTGTGGCTTGATAATCGGCTTGATAACCGCCGCTAGTTTTCTTGGCTTGATAATCGGCCCACCACTCCGAATAGCCGTAGAGAACAAAACACTCTTCCTTGGAGTGGTCGCCACCGCCACAATGTGAGCAATTCAAGCCTCTTTTGTCCCGATCATTCCGGCAGGATGATAACCGCCCTTGGTCTGATCGCATGGCTACTCCTTTGGCCGCCAACCTTGTTCCAATTCCATGTCCGATAGGGTCTGTTTGGCCAACGAGGGGTGCTATCAATCGCACGGCCTCCCTTCGTACAGTGACATAGACTTCTTCCATGGTGGGAATTAGGTCAATTTTAAGTAGAACTCATCGGGTCGGGTCATGGACTTCATCCAACCCGGCCAAAAATAGGTACACTCGATTCTGTTGAATGAACTTGTTGAATTTTACAATATCTGAGAGGTGATCCATCGAATTTGGCTGAAGTTCGTCGATCTCTGCAAAAATATTTTGGAGTTCATTGTAATAAGCCTTCAATGGTCTCCTATTCTGTTTGTTGCTGTTAGCTCTGTTCTTCAGGTTCAAAACCTGAACTGAATTGTTGCCACAACTATAAGTGACTGTAAGTCCATCCCAAAGTGCCTTGACGCTTTTGAATCTGAGAAGATTTGGCACTATGGTCAGTTCAATAGATTGTAAAATCTAGCTTCTTATAATTCCATCACTGATTTCCCACCCCTGGTACGCCAGATCTTCGACTTCCAGTGTCGGAGGGACACTAATGAGGTAACCAATTTTGCCTTGGGTAACAATAAACAATCGGACCAGTTCCGATCAAACCCCATAGTTCCTACTATTTAATTTTTCCGTCACATTAGACGACATCGGTTCAGAGGTAACTTGGATTGTTTTTGGTTGTGTTTGGTTCTGTAGTAATTGGATAATCTGTTTTGACATATCATACATTGTTGAAGCTACCGCATCAGTAGACGACGATGCATTTGATGCCATGGTAAGTGAGGTAAGTAATGGTAGATGATGAATGCGGAAATGAACGATTCCTAGAATCGAAACCGCTCTGATACCATGATAAAATGTAAATAGACACGATAGGAAGAACGATATTCGTCATATTCCGTATAAAAATATTACAAGGTATTTATAGTTACAAAAAAGGAGAGAATTACTCCCGAGATTGCTACGTTACCTATTCTATGTATGATATGTTACATTAATTCTTATCATTTACATATATAATTACATGATTTCTATTCCATATATATACCCTAAAATCATGGCTAATATTCCGACAATCATAAGTAGAACCCAAGCATAAGGATTTAGGACTAATCATAGGGAGCAAGGAGACGGTGTGAGGATTTTGACTATGATGCAATGTTGCTTTATGCCCTCATTCAACCGATTTGGTTATAATTTAGTGACAATTATTTAAATAAATTCTTCATTTTGTACATTTTTAGATGTATATGATGAAATCTACGAAATACATTGCAAATGAAATTATAATGAGGTTATAATTATGAGATTCATATTATATTTATGTATTATTTCTAAATTGTTCATAATCATTGTTTTATTAAGATTGGACATTAATAGAACGTAAAAAGACTAGCACACGTTTTGTTTTCCCTTATGAAAGAAGTAGCAAATTTCATATAGTAAAATATAAAGATACTTAAACATAAGTATTAGTGCTTGTTAAAGAAGAAGTTTACCGAACAAACACGATATAAGAAATCTATTTGGGACATTACTTATATGTCTATGGAAATTTTCATTATGATGATTGTATAAGTAATCTTTTGACTTGAGGTCTTTAAAGTTATCGCGTATAGGGATTGTTATGTTTTAATACTACTTATGACTTATTTAATCATGGGTCATTTAGTAAGTATTCATTGGATGTAATATGAATTATATGGAGGTAGTTAAGTGATCAAGATAGGATACATCATCCTAAAGTAATTAAGGAGAATATTCTGTTGTTCTCAATTAGTATTGATACAGAAAATTCTTAACCAAAGCAGAATAATGTTTTGTAAATAGTTTACAAATGTCATTAATTGAATTAATAGCTAATAATAGAAGACTAATATACAGACATTAATTTCATGTTTTATGTCTAATCAGAACATTAGATGAAAGGATTGAATTATACAGAAAAATCATGTACGAAAAGATTAGTCAAAACTACTTTGACATTCTTAAATATTTGGGTGATCATGACGTATTGGTAGATACTAATCTTGATTTATGATCATAAATGGTTTAATGGGAGATTAAGAATAAATTAAAAAAACTTTTAATTTATCTAATTCTAATTATGAATTAGAATTATAATTTACAGTTATTGCCAACATATTTAGGAATTTAATAAATCTCAAGTCAAAACCAAACAGGTTGGTGTTAGTGGTTCAGCACTCTCATCCCTTAACCAGAGGTCTTGAGTTCAAGCCTTGGGAATCAAGAAATTTGTTTGGCCAGCACTTTACCCCTTCTGGGCTGACCCGGTGTGAGCGAGGATTAGTCTGGGTGTGGATGACTTAAAGACACATTCTCATAATTGGGACCCTCCTAGGACACCTCGTAGGACAACCAAAAAAAAAATCTCACGTCAAAGATATTTTAATCAAATTAAACTTAATTATATAGTTTGAGAAACTTTAAGATTAAATATGAAATATTTAATAAATAATAATCAATATGAGATATTGGATCTAATTGGTATTTAATTAGAATTTATTTATAATTTTTCTCAAATGCTTTATCTTCAAATTCTTGAAAAGTATAGTACTCCGCCAATTTGCTAAACATGTTTTTGAATCGACCTCGGCTTCTTCCGGCATAAATCGATCTGTCAATGTCGAGTCATAAATGTAGGTGACACCCATTCCTCGCAGCAAGTGAACGACTAAGGTTACTAATTAATTTTTAAAAAATAAAAAATATCACATTTAATTTTTAATTTTGTTTTAGAAATATTAGCATTAAAATAAATAGTCTAAAACATTAGAGTTTAAGTTATATTTTGATAAAAATGATAAAGTTCCAATATACTTTCAACCCCTATACATCTTGTTCGTAATTGATTTTGATTTCCATAAATTTAGAGATAATTCTTAAAATTAAAAAAGAAAAAATATATTCTAATATGTACATGGTTTACATTTCGTACATCACAATCTTTGTGATCATAAAAAACGAGACTGTTAAGCTAAAGAATTTCATGTGTTTTGTTTTGATGATATCAACAACTGTTTTTGTACTTAATGCTTCACTTAATGTGGTATAAAATGCAAGATGAACGATTCTTATTTGTTAACTCATTGCCAGTTAAACGACAATAGTCAACATGACGTGGAGAACCAATAAATTTGATTTTTTAAAGAACAGTTTGATACGAGGAAGAAAAGCTTGATCATTTAGAGGGTTAGATGTAAAGAAATTGGAAAAGAGTTCAAAAATTATTAAAAACAAAGAAAATATTTGAACCACAACTCCACCAGCTTGCTTCTCTTTGATGATTTGAAATGTAAATAGGGGCGCTGAGCAAAAGTTCAACAAGACAAGAAAAGGACTCAAGTACTTAAAATTGAATTGAAAACACTTCGTCATTAAATTGAGTACTGTATTAAGATTGAATGCTGTCATACTCGTTAAATGAATGAGAATGGGTTCAAAATTTGGTAATCAATTTTTTGCACTGATCGTAATATGATGTTAAGCGCAAAATTTATAACATAGTTTTCTCTTTTTTAAAACGTAAAGTTTACAATTAATGAATCAAAGGCAACATCAAGTACTTACAAGGCTTTAACCAATTTCATTACAAAGTAACCAAAGCACCTAGCTATTAGGAACCAAGACAAGAGACGGAGACCATCATAAGATGATAGAGTTGCTAAAACCTTTCCGCCTTTACAAGTATGGTTTTGCTCAGGCTTATAAATTACTTCCTAATGTGTGTTACAATTTATAATTTCTTGTTACAATGACTCTCGCGTCTGGAAGAACCAGAACAACATTAGATGCTACAACAACTACAGATCAAAGGGGTAAAATTTAACAACTTTACTGAAAATGGTTAAAATTAGGATCACTGTCAACTTGATCAAATGATGCTACGGTGCTTCTAAAGGTGAATCGGCTATTCATCTTCAGAACAGTGACAGTACACGCTGCGGGGAAGTCAAAGATGCCACGCACTTGAACTGTCATGGCATAAAAAAGTGAAACCTTGAGAAATTTGACAAATCTCGAAATTCAGAAGCGGTCATCATGTTACTGTGATTGCAGAAATGATCAACGCTTAACACTGAAGTGCCTAGATTCATCACTTTTTCAAGTTCATTTGTTTCCAATGACGAAAACAACTCAAAAAACTTGATTCAACCTCTATCTTGACTATCCCTGTGGTTTTAAAGCATCTAATTTCGTGACGGTGATAAATCCTAAGTACAATCAACTAAAACATAAAAAATAAATAATATATACTAGATTGTGAACAATGATACCTTTTGTTGTCTATACTTTTCACGTATAGCATTTAAGGAGCAACCACTAGTGTTAAGCTGCAAATGTTCCAGTGCAAGTACCGTATTTTTCAGTTCGGATGCCTTGTACCTCGTATAGTGCTCCATAGTTGGATTCTGCCAGAAGTATGCAGAGGCTTTGTTCACATTTTTCTCGTGAGAAAAAGACATGAAAGCAAAACAATATCTCAAAGTGAGAATAAAATGGTCAAACCCATGGGTGATCTGATTGGTCAAGTGTCCATCTGGCAA
Organism: Erythroxylum suave; assembly: GCA_027563595.1. Taxonomy (NCBI): domain Eukaryota; kingdom Viridiplantae; phylum Streptophyta; class Magnoliopsida; order Malpighiales; family Erythroxylaceae; genus Erythroxylum; species Erythroxylum suave. Next base: position 21,979,132 of record JAOSBN010000008.1, on the reverse strand, counting down.
GGAATACAGAAGAAGCAGCAACAAGGGAAGGTAGGAACTTGAGGAAGTTATAATCAATTAGAGTCAGCTCGGCCAAATAATTTGCCAAGAACTCCAATTCAACAGAAGGAACCTTATATCAGAGCAATTAAAATCGTTATCAGATATATATTATATTCCTGGAAATTTATTTAACGAAGCATTAGGGAGTAAAGTTTCCTTTTACGCACCCGGCAAGAAGCTTGTGCAGCATGAAGAAATCTCCTGAAATTCAATCAGCAGGATTGGAAATGTAAGTCATTTCAATACAAATTGGAAAGATTTTCTGGAGACTGTCAATGTTTTACCTCAGAAATGTTTTTGTTGTTGGAACAGATAACTGAAAATGCAACAAATTCAGAACCTGACTCTCCATTTTTAACACCTGCCATTGTGCTGCATCAGGAAACTTGCCTAACAGTTCACAAAATAAAACCTATGCAAGAAAATTGCAAAAACCTTGCCATTCTCACGAATATCAATCTGAAAGGAAAGCATTAACCTCAAACTCAGTCTTTTTGTAAACTGTTTCATTAGGATAATGTCTGGTTTACCCTTTTTCTGTATGTTATAATGAAGAGTAAACCATAGTTTGTGAATTATCCATGGAACTGCTCCAGGCTAATATATAGGCCATACTGGTCCTCGAAATGCAGCTAGGCTGCATATGGAACCACAAAAGCATCTTTTCACTGGAAACCATGGAAGAAGTTCAAATGGTACAATATATGTGTTGAACTGATAAAGTACCAAGGGTAGATCAAGTCATGAACATAGTTTCCATTGCCCATTGTTTGATATTAGTTTCCCTTTTGTGGATCAAGGCCACAAAAAGGAGCACCAAATGCACAACTTTGTGGACTGTGTCAGCAAAAACGGAGAAATGGAGAGATGGAAAATGAAGAAGAAGAAAACATATGTAGGCCAACTATCCAGTATCTTCAAACCATACCTCTTCTCTCGTGTATGTATTATCCGTGATGAAGAAAAATTCTTCTACTCTTGGGGCACATATTTCTTCATACTTTCTGCAAGTTTAACATAAAATAAAAAGATATATGATATTGATAAGTATGTAACACAAAACTGTTAGAATAAGGATGTCAGGCAAGTAACTTTAGTTGGCTTCGAGAAACAGTGTATATTGTACCTCTCAATTTGAAATCAAATATAGAACTTACGAGGCAATTAGCATGCAAGTAACTCCCAGAAGTTGGAGTCTCTGTTTCTCAATATGACTTTGGGATAGGAATCTATCAATGAGATGAACTGTTAGGTAAAGTGTGTCAGGAACCAATTTATATTCTTCCGAAACCTGGAAAAGATATCACATCAATCTCAATTCCATATATCACATACTACTAACTTATAAAGGTAGCCGTACGCATAAAAACATTCAGGCAACTTCTAAAATCATAAGGGCATAGTATGCAACAAAATTTCATCACGTGAATTTGAACTCTGAACCTTCTTCTTCCTATGAACAGAATGATAGAGTGGGGACTGAATAAAACAGTAAAGAAATGTAGAAGATGATGCAAGGAACCGAATATAGTATATTGATTTCACCAACAGGAATTTGAGAACCTGCCTTTTCTCCTGAACCAATACGCTCATTACAATTTTCTTCTCTCCACTTTTTGTTCTTTAGTAAGCTATATAAGGAAAAGCTGTAACAAACTTTGGCCAGCTCATCAGTTTACAAACAAACCGTGGCATGGCATAACAACTTGTCATATTTACTCTATATTTACTAATAATACTCAGATTCCTTCTTTCCTTTACTTCACGTTTTTCTTCCTTCAATTCATGTTGGATCTGGCCCTATGAAATCCTCTGGACTTCTTCCTCCCATAAACAAAGCGAATGGCTGGTCTTGTGGGTCTATAAATACCCCCAAGGTGGAAGGTGGGAAACACATTCTTGATCAATTGAAGAGGTTCCCAAGTAGCTTCGAAGTCAGGTAATCCCTTCCACTGAATCAACAATTCGCGCTCAATCCCTTCTCCACGAGTGGCCAGCACCAACTCGAGTTCAACAATCCAATCCATATCTCGAGAAAGTACTGTAGGTAAAGGCTGGACGTGGTCCGTAACACCAACTGCTTTCTTGAGCTGAGAAATGTGAAAAACATCATGAATACCTGCTGAGTTTGGCAGCTTAAGTTGGTACGCCACAGCCCCAATACGCTTAAGCACCTGAAATGGACCAAAGTATCTAGGAGCCAATTTTTCATTTGGTCTAGAAGCCAAAGAGCATTGGCGATACGGTCTTAGCTTTAAATAAGCCATGTCATCCACTTCAAATTCTAAGTCCCTGCGATTCTGGTCAGCAGCCTGCTTCATGCAATTCTGGGCCATATCCAATTGTTCTTTAAGTTCAGCCAACATCAAAACCCCCTGCAATAATAGCTCATCCAACGTCGAATAATTGGTAGCACTATAAGCGTATTTAACCAACATAAGAGGATCATGCCCATAGACAATTTTGAAAGGAGTCATTTTAGCAGAGGAGTGATATGAAGTATTATAAGAATATTCCGCCCAAGCCAGCCATTTAGACCAGTGTCGTGGCTGTTGTCCGACAAAACACCGCAAATAAGTTTCCAAACAACAATTGACCACCTCACTTTGGCCATCCGTTTGTGGGTGGTAGGCCGTGCTCCGCTTCAAAGTGGTCTGTTGGAGACGGAACAGCTCTGACCAAAAAGAGCTCATAAAGATTTTGTCGCGGTCTGTCACAATACTTTTCGGAAACCATGTAACTTCACGATGTTGTTGATGAAGACTTCAGCTACCATTTTGGTTGTATAAGGATGCTTCAGGAGTATGAAATGCGCATATTTACTCAACCTGTCCACTACAACAAGAATTGAATCATACCCGTTAGATTTGGGAAGCCCATCGATGAAGTCCATGCTTAGATCCTCCCAAATAGCTTGAGGGATTGGGAGAGGTTGCAAAAGACCAACAGGTGATAAAGTTTGGTACTTATATTGTTGACACACTAGGCACGCCTCCACAAATTTTTTGATGACAGTCCTCATGCCATCCCAATACAGTTCAGCGGAAATTCTTTTATAAGTACGTAAAAACCTACCATGGCCAGCTACAGGGCTGCCATGAAACTCTTGTAAAAGTTTAGGAATCAAGGAGGAAGTTTTTGGAATTGCTAACTTCCTTTGGAAATACAAGATGCCATGATTCAAAGACCAACCAGGGGCAGAATTTGGATCAACGACCAGCCTCTGTTTGATTGCTGTAAGAGAAGGGTCAGCCTCTATTTCCCCACGCAAAAGTGGCCAATCTAACCATGATGGAATAGAAATAGCTTGGAGCTCCAAGTGATGAGGAATTCTGGAAAAAGCATCTACTACTTTATTGTCTGAACCCGGGGTATATTGCACCTCAAAATCAAAGCTCATAATCTTCGTGAGCCAACGCTGGTATTCAGTGGCGACCATGCCCTGTTCTAATAAATAACACAAGGATTTCTGATCTGTACGAAAACTGAAATGGCGGCCCAAAACGTAATGCCTCCACTTTTGAATTGCCGAGACAATGGCCATCAATTCCCTCTCATAAACTGACTTGAACCGAGCACGCCCTTGCAAAGCATGACTATAAAATGCAATGGGTCTTCCACATTGGGAGAGTACGACACCAAGACCAATGCCGTAGGCATCCGTTTCCACAATGAACATCTCTGTGAAATCAGGCAACGCCAAAATGAGAACTGACTTCATGGCTGCCTTCAACATTTGAACCGCATGGGTAGCCTCCTCCGACCACTCGAAGGCATCTTTTTTAAGGAGTTGGGTGAGTGGGGCTGCAATCTTTCCGTAATTGCGAACAAAGAGCCGATAATAACCTGTCAAGCCCAAAAAACCATGCAATTCCTTAGGGTTAGTAGGAATAGGCTATTCATCCATGATTCGTACTTTACCGGGGGTCCGCTACCATACCCTTCTCGGATATGATATGACCGAGATATTCTAACTCCCTTTGGCAAAAACAGCCCTTCTTGTAGTTGGCAAATAGACAGTGATCTCGCAACACATTCAACACAGAGTGTAGATGCGACACATGCTCCTCTAAGGAAGAGATATAGACAAGAATGTCATCAAAAAATACAAGAACATACCGACGGAGAATAGGCTTAAAAATGTTGTTCATCAATGCTTGGAATGTGGCGAGGGCATTGGTAAGCCCAAAAGGCATTACCATGAACTCATAGTGCCCCTCATGAGTGCGAAAGGCTGTCTTGTGGACATCCTCCGGTTTGATGCGAATTTGATGATACCCCGAGCGAAGATCAAGCTTGGTGAAAAACTTAGCTCCATGAAGCTCATCTAACATCTCATCTATGTTGAGTATAGGAAATCTATCCGGAACTATGGCCCAATTGAGCGCACGGTAGTCCACACAAAACCTCCAACTCCCATCTTTTTTTTACACCAACAACATGGGGCTAGAAAACAGGCTAATACTCGGTCGAATAATAACATCTCAGTGACCAGCTTTTCTATCTCAGCCTTCTGAATTTGAGGATAGCGGTATGGGCAAACATTGACTGGACCCTCTCCTTCTTTAAGCACAATCGCATGTTCGTTTCCTCGAACAGGTGGCAACCCCTTAGGAGTATCAAATACATCCTCAAATTCAGCAATAACTTATCTTACCCGAGGTTCTTCACATTCACAAGGATCTTTAGATTAGACAGCAACATGTAACAACTCAACCAACACACCTTCCTTCTCTTGTTGTAGATCCTTCACCATCGTTTTGAGGGATACTAATGCTCGAGTGAGGCTTGGATCACCCTTCAACTAAACTCGTTTAGCCCCTATCTCAAACGTCATGGTTAGCCTCTTCCAATCATCACGCGTTTCCCCCAACGTTGCAAGCCACTTAAGGCCTAAAATGACATCAGTGCTACCCAATGGAAGTGGAAGAAAATCTTCCATGATGGTCAATTCCTGCAATTGGAGTACTACCCCTTTGCAAACTCCGATCTCTTTCAATTGTTTCCCAGACCTGATCACCATTCCGTATTGTGATGTTGGCTGTATTGGTATCTGAAGTTCATCGACCAAGCCAGTGGAGATAAAATTATGCGTGGCTCCACAATCAATAAGTACTACCACATCTATACCGTAAATCTGGCCTTTCAACTTCAAGGTTCTGGGTTCCAAAAATCCAACCACAGAATTTAATGACAACTCCACATTGTTCATAGCCTCTTCTGCCAACTCAGTCTCCCTCTCTTCATCATTCCCCTGAATCTCCTCATCCTCATTTACCAACAATATATTCAACTCCTTGATCTTACATACATGGCCGAAATGCCACTTTTCGTCACAACAAAAACACAGCCCTTGGGCACGCTTATTTTGGACTTTTGTAGGTGTTAATTTTTGGAATTTGTTGTAGTTGGGGTTTGAAGTTTTTGTGTTTGTTTTGTGGAAGGGAAGTAAGGGTTGGGTTGGGTTTATAGTTTTGTTGGGTATTTGGGTAATGGGTAGTGGGTTATAGACTTTTGTGGGAGTCCATGTAATTGTTTTGGAGCCGGTTTTGTGTTGGATTGGGGATGGTTCTTTGTGGGATTTAGGGTAATGAGTTGAACCCAAGATCTGGTTCTTACGCTCAATACGACCTGCAGTATCTATAATCTCCTTCAGTGAATGTGGGTTCAGCACCAACAGCTCTGCCCGAATTTTTTCTTGCAACCCATTCACAAAAATTGCAGCCATGGTGTCATCATCCAAGCCCCCCACTGATGCTGCCAAATACTCAAACTGGGCCTGGTATTCTGCCACCGTTCCTGACTGCCTCACTGCGAAGAACCTATGTAATAGGGTCCCAACTTGTAATCCAGCGAATCGGTGAAGCACCTAGATTTTGAGTTCATCCCGTGACGCAAATGCCTGGGTATGCTCCTCAAAACGTAACCACGTTTGAGCCTCACCTTCAAAGCAAACTCCTACTGCTTCTAACTTCTCCGCTTCCCTCAACCGATTGATAGAGAAATATCTCTCGGCCCGGAAAATCCATGAATCAGCCCCTTCACCATAAAAAACCGGGAGTTTTAACTTTCGAGGGTGCTTGTCTCGTTCCAACACTTTTTCAGCGACTACCACAGTTGGGTTTTGCATTTCAGGTTCAGTGTTTATGGTGTTGTTGGGGGTATTGGTTTGGGTGGCGTTGTTGGTTTCAGTATTGTTTTGGGTGTTTGTGGCTTGTCCTAATCGAACAGTCCTGGTCTCACCAGGTTGCAAGTTGGGATTTGTTTGGTTGTTCAAAAGGAGTTGGATATTACTCTGGGTTTCTCTCATCTGAGTAATCAAGAGAGTCATATTAGCACTGATTCCCTTGACGTCCTCCTCCAGCTGGTCCACACGAGATTCCATACACGTCTTAGGGTGTGTTGTTTCCATTTGAAAAAGAAGTAGTTCCCACAGGAGAATCTGTGGGCTCTAATACCAAATTATAGAGTGGGGACTAAATAAAACAGTAAAGAAATGTAGAAGATGATGTAAGGAACCAAATATACTATATTGATTTCACCAGCAGGAATTTGAGAGCCTGCCTTTTCTCCTGAACCAATACACTCATTACAATTTTCTTCTCTCCACTTTTTGTTCTGTAGTACGCTATATAA
>JAOSBN010000008.1:21900995-21969950 GCA_027563595.1 Erythroxylum suave | reverse complement strand
TTTGCTCGTCGCGTAGAAGAGCAAGGGATGATTTTTAAACTCAGATTTTGTTCATTGGACCTGCAATTCAGTCTGAGCTGCACATCACAAAGAAACGCATTGTAGATTTTCCAACAGCATTAAAAAAAAAGTTCAAATTTTGAATTAGGACTAGGCCAAAATAGAGATCGCTTAGTAGTACCGAGACGCAACAGGAGAACTAGAAGATAAAAACATGAGAGTGAACCTGCCTTTGTGAGGTGTGAAAGTGAAGAGCTGACCTCGAGAAGCTTCCGTTAAATGATCCCAAAGAGAAGAGCTCTACCCAGAGAAATGGAGATTAATATATGGGGGCAGCACGGAGCGGGACGGACCATTGTTTGAACTTTACCCAAATCTTTTTGTCATTTCCACTCCCTCCCCAAGTTTTTGCTACTTCCACATTAGTTTCTTATCGATATGTTTGGAAAAAATTTTAATTGATATGGATCTTCTGATTTATTGATTTTGGAAACCAAAAGATGTTCTTATAATTATAAATTATAACATGAATTACCACAAAAATTTCATAAACAAATTACAACACCTCATAAATTATCTACTTATTAGTATGTTAGTTAATCACAATTTAATAATAGGAAATCATAATTTAGTCTTGGAAACACAATAAATTCCATATGTTACTTGATCATTTTAGCACTAGATTTGAATTAATTAATGCCTAGTGATTAACGTTTTGAAAGCAACTCACATTTCAAGTTGTCAATCATCCACGTTCACATAAAGTGATAAAACTCTAAAGTGCCAATCAACTCTGTTATGTCAATTTTAAATTATTTTGTTTATAACGGAGTCATTAAAATGTACAAAGAAAAAGAAGAAAGTCTGTTTGATTGATATGTTACTTAAAACTTAAAAGAAGTGTAGCTATGAAGGGCCTGAAAAGTTAGTTAGCGCACGCAATGACACGAAATGGGGTGGTTGCCCCACAAACTTTTTCCTTATCGGCTCCGGTAGGCCCAAGAGGCGCCTAAAAAGTTGGGTGGCCCTATTTATGAAAAGGAACTTGACTGTCTAGAATGTAGAGAAAATCTCCTTTCGACAATTTGGTCAACAAATCACATATTAAAATTGGAAGGATTTAGATATAAAAGGAAGAATTCGTTGACATAGCAAAAAGAAAAGCTTCCTTTTTTTTTTCAAAGAAAGCAGGAAAATTTGCTTTGTTTCCTTTTATTTGTATTTGAAAACTAAGAATATCCACGCATCTCCTTTCTTTTTGGTTTTTCCCCATAAAACACTTCACGGGAATTTGAATCCACCCAAGGATTGGATTTTAAGGTTTTGGTCCATCCTTTTCGGCCAGGTCTAACAAATTTTGAACGTGTTCTGGGTCTTGAGTCAATCCTGTAAAAGGTAACGCATGGTCTTGTTGGGATATAGTAACCGTAGTGGTCCAATAATGTCGTCTGTCTCTTCACCATCTTTTATGGCCATAATTAGCTCCAATCTACTAGATTGGGTAAATTAAGTTCAACAAAATTCGAGTTCAACATGGTACGTTGAGATTAACTAGAATTCGAAGTCAAACAAAATTTCGAAATTAATAACTCTATATCTTAAGAACACGTGCATGTCCCTTCAACTGGCTTGCTAATAAAATCGTAGTGAAACTGAAAGCCCTTCAAATATATTTTTTATAATTTAAAAATTTTTAATCTGATAAGGTCAACGGGACTTCTATACCAATACTACTAAAATTTGAGGTTAACAATTTAACATTGTAGCTATATTTAATTAAATTTTTGATATTTTATTTAATATTAAAAATAATAAACTTATTAATTTTTATCACATTCTATTTCTATTTCTATTGTTATCTAATTGTTAGATGGTTTACTTTTATCACATCCTATTTCTATTGTTTTTGTTATGAAAGAGTTAGAGTTTCTATATTAAAATGAATAAAATTTCAAATTAGTTCAGAAAACAAAACCAAATCAAATAGATCATCTCATTGATCAAGCAAATCAAATTAATCAAAGAACAAATTTGTCAATTATGTACTCTTCAAATTTAGGTTGTCGGTTTATTCTTTCTTCCAAAATTCATATAATCATGTATATATCATATGTATACATTCTCTAAACACTCAATGAAATGTAGTATAGCTTTGTTCTCTCTTTTATATGTTCACACAAAATTTTCAAAATCAAATCATAATGGTAGAGAGTGTATTGTATATAAATATAGATAATATTTTTTATATGATTTCAAATGACTTGCTTTTAAAAATAATGAAAGTTAGTTTTAGTGTTTTTTTAGTAAAGTTTAGAATATGATTTCTATTAATTGTCTTAATCGATTTGCCTAATATAAAATTAATAATTTACTCTTTACAATTCTGCAGTAGCACAATCAAGGATTGATCCCTAAGAGAGGTTTTCGCACTTTTGTGCTTTATAATAAAAACAAATAAAGGGAATGATGCAATTGATAAAATATACTAAGTAAATCTTCAAATCTAACAAAGAAGTAAGCAATAAGAAATAAACCTTGCTCTAGTCCACTTCCACCTCAAGGCCTGTACATCAGTGATCAATACAAGATAAATCAATTTATATTTCGAATAATTATTATTAGAATTAATTCTTCTCTATCCTTAATTACGGTTAATTAGAACTAACTGTAGTCCAATTCGTCATAACCACCAAATAATCCTAAGAAATGTGCCTTGGATTCAATTAAGTCACAACATTAAAAACTATAGAGATCAATAAAACAAAATAACATAGAGCCTATAAAGTTGTATTCAATTTAGTAAATTTTTTCTTCCTATGATTTAATATCCTTATTATACAGTTATTCACAAAACCCTAGTTGTTTCAAAGATTCGAGAGATTAAACAATTGTGGATTTAATGTCTAACCTAGTAATAGACTGAATACACTAGGCTTTCCTAGTAATTAATTAGGGCAACTATAAAGATGAACATAGAAAAATAAATGACACTCAATATATAAATTGAATAATGAAACCAAATAAAAAATTTCACAATTTACTGCATCTCAGGGTTTCGATTTCCTTTAACCAAGTATAGAGAATTAGCTACGCATGCCATAGATGAGAAAAAAGATGAATAAAAAGTAAATATGGCTCTTCAAAACCTTAATATGATCTAAAAATTAGGAGTTTTGGCTTTTTAAATAGGAGGTCTCGCATCAATTCTGTAATAGGACACTGTTTGGATCATGGTTGTGGACCATATTATAGATTTATCTACTTCTACGTGGAGATAAGATATGGTCTCTGGTATGTTTGTGTGCTTAGACTGTGGATCTCATTTCTTCTTCAAGGATGAGTACAAGGTCTCCAGTAAGCCCATACCTACAAATCATGGATTTCATTGTTTCTTTTAGAATTATCACATTATCTTTAGTACGGTGGTGGATTAGGTTATGTTGCTTTACTAAAATTCTTTAACATTACAAATTTTAACACACTTATGGCTTAAGTTGTGTTGCTTCTTGCACTTAATCTATATTATATATGGGCTAGCAAACAGGTACATGAAAACCATACTCAACAGAGACTTATGATTCTCTTCAAAACTTTCTTCCAATTCTCTTCAGTTCTTGGCATTTTTTATCCTAAAGATTATGCCCTTTTTTTTCCTAAAGTGTTGAAACTTTCAAGAACTATTCAAATAACTTTATTTTGCACTTAACACCTCCAATTACATCCTCAAGTAAAATATAAACTTAATGACTATGTTTAGGCATAAAATAGATATAAAAAACTAAATATAAAGAGAAAAAAATGTCATATTTCATTCCTATCAAATTCTTCCATGCTTAGCTTTTACTCATCCTCGAGCAAATATATTCTCTAGGTTAAACAATAATAATAAAAAGTCATCTTTAATTCATTTATTATGATATCAAAAAAGTATATGCACTATAAGATATTTAAATTTAATTAAGATAAACAAATACGATGCCTTATGGTGAAAGTTCACATGAAATTATGAAAAAAAAATTAACATAAAAATTTCATTCAAAAGTGAAAACAAAAAATTTGCCAAACCTTTCTCACAGGTTTCCCTCTAGTGAAAATGTTTTATGGTTAAGCATTTTATTCAAAATCATCTTACACAAATGCATTATCATATGCTTATTAGTACACCAAATCTCCACTACTTAGATTATATGCACTATGAATCAAGATGTCTTTATTTCTAATTTGTAATAGGGTTAATGTCTGATAAATGCTAAATAAACTATATTTCTAATCAATATTTAATGCATCTTACTTGTTTATTTGAGAGTTTCTTATTGATTATGGTACTTATTTTGTTTCTATTGTGTTTTTAGGTCTTATTAGCCTTCACGGATAAAAAGGAGAAGAATTAAGGCAAAATTGGAACAAAAATGGAAGAATTAAAGTTATTTTAGTGGTTGCATGGTTAAGTTCATATGATCGTGTGGGTGCCAAAATAAGTTTACACGATCATGTGGCTACCTGTGTATCTCTCCAGGACCATGTTTCTTTGTAATTTTTATTGAGGGATACAGTCACGCACAAGATCGTATGAGTGGTCGTGTCTACTTTAGAAACCTAAATTTAAGGTATAAATGGATAAAAAGAAGAGAAATGAGGAAAGTTAAAAAAAGGCTTGTATGAGGCTTAGGAAAACACCTAAAGTGATTCATATTGCATTGTTATGTGCTCTACTTTTTGATAAATGCATATTTGGCTATATTTATACACCTATATTTGATGTATTTTGCTTGATATTTTGTAATTTTATTGTATATTTGGTACTTAATTTGCTTCAAGTGCATTTATAAGTAATAATTGCCTTCATGGACTAAAAGGAGAAGAATTTGTATAAAAACATGACATAAAATGAAGTTTTGAAGCAAATTAGAGATACACGGGAGCGTCTAAGTCTATGTAAGTCTTATAGCCTATGTAAAATCATAAATTCTAAATATTTTGGAATATAAATGGTCTAGCATATACCCGTGTATCAAATCATGTATCTCCTAGAAACCCTAAGATTTACTATAAAAAGATATGAGTATATGGAAATTAGAAGAGGAGACTTTTGGAGCTAATTTAAGACATCGAAAGCTTACAGAAGGGATGATATTGATTTAGGAAGTAGAGAACATAAAGAAATCTTCAAAGATCCAATCGATTATCATATCAAACCTTAACCTTGTAAGAATATTTAATAGAAGTCAAAGGGAGAATTAGAATTAGAATTATGATTTTTCTTTTTTTCTATTTGTTTTTCTTCCTTTTATCTTTGATTTTGTTTTCTATTATCTGTAACTAAATGTGTTTAGTGTCTATGTATGATGAACTCTTATTGGGATAACAATATACATTGATTCTTTTATTTAATGCGAATTTTTAATGAATCTATTGTGATTTAATTATATGTTTTATATATGTTCTAATAGATCAGGAATATTAGTACATAATCTGATTTCATAACATAAGAAATCCTTTATATGAATAGATCTACTATAATTGAAAGGAGTTGATTATAAACCTAGAGATATGTCAACATAAATCCTCTACATTAGGTTCAAACCTAATAGTAGAATTCATAAATCGATAATGCAATCATAGGAACTTTAACTAGAAAGATTTTAGTTATAATTGTATGGATTAGTTGTTAGTACTCGAGAGAGAGTGATTAGCATAAGATAGGAATTTCCATGGTTTAATAGTCAATAAAATAATTGCATGATAAAATGTTAACTATTTAACGGTTTTAAGGGGATTCATCACCTAGATACTAACCTTTGATATTGAGTTTTCTAAGCAATTTTTTTCTGTGTTCATTATTGTTTTCTTTTTCATTTTATTTGTTTAAGTTTTAATTTTAATTAAAAACCAACCTTCAATTCATAGGCTAGATTATAGAAGAAATGTAATTACTACTAATCATTGTCTTCATGGGATCTACTCGTACTTATCTATGCTTGCTACAAATATGTTGTGCACTTGTAGTTAATTCAAATATTGACAAACTAAAATTATTCAATCAAGTTTTTGGTGCCATTTTTGGGATAGTGATATTAGGAAAACATTAATTTTACTACTCTAGTCATTTTTATTTTATTTTATCCTTTTTATTATTGTTTTTGTTTTACATTTTTTTATTTAGTGCTATTTCTTTTCGTAGATTTGGACTCTTGGTTAGTTTATAACCTAGAACACTACTAAAAGCATATATAGATCCAGAGATTGAAAAAATCACATGCAGTAATTTTCGAAGAACACAACTGTCAAAGTTTGAGTTAGATCGTTGAACAAAAGACTTGGCAAGTTAGGTATATATAGAAGAATCACGTAACATGGATGACTAACTGAGAACCGTGTTCAATTATACTAGACCAGACTTAATTGGTGCAGAGTCTAACATTAGAAGACTGACTATCTAAGCTAAGAACTTTGAGATAAAGTCGAGCATCATCCAAATTGTGTAGGTGTCAGTTCAATTCGATGGACTTAGAGACAAGGATCCTAACGTGCATAGCTCTAACTTTTTTTATATATGCGATAATTTCAAGATTAATATAGCTAATTACAATGCCATTAAATTATATCTATTCCCATTCTCCTAAACAGGGAAGGTCAAGAAATGGTTAAACTCTATGCCACGCTCTTCATTGACTAATTGGGAATAAGTGGAAAAGAAATTTTGTTGAAGTACTTCCCACCAACAAAGACTACAAAACTAAGGATTGACATTTCCTCATACTCCTAAGTTGAAGGTTATGCCCACACTATAGACTATAATTGTGGATGTGGATCCAAACATTCTATAATGGGTCGAGTCAAAGCATAAGGCAATCTATAGATGTGGCAACTGGAGGGATGTTTAACAATAAGACACTAGATGTAGCCCAAGATCTAACGGAGGATACGGCTATGAACAACTATTAGTGGTGCTCATCTAAAGTGTGAACCAGTAGGCCAGGAGGAGTGTACGAAGTAGATGCAATGGAACAGTTGGTGAGGCAAATGGAGGCCTTGAGTAGGAAGATAAACAGATTTATAATTGCTCCACAAGGTACAATGATGTAGTACAAGATGTGCAAGCTAAAGCACTAAAGACAAGATGTCAATCAGTTCAGCCGAAACATGTGGACTATTTGTGAAATGATCCTAGACCCCAAAATAACTCATATAGTAACACCTACAATCCTAGTTGGAAGAATCACCCCAAATTTTCATGAGGAAATAAGGGGAAACCAAGAAATAACCCTCCACTTAGATTCTAGCAACAAGCATCACAGCCTAGGAAGCTTAGTATGAATGAGATGATGATGGAATTAATTTAGGAATCAAGGGCAAAATATGAGAGGCAACAAACTTCCATACATAACTTAGAGGTTTAACCCAATCAAATGACAACGATATTAACTAAAAGGAAAAAAAGGGAATCCACTAAGTACCACTAAACTATATCCTAATGAGCATATAAAGGTAGTTACACTTAGAAATGGGAAGGAATTACAGGCAGGAAATAGGACCTTAGGTGAAGAGGAGGATCGCGAGAAGAGCCAAGAGAAGACCACAACTATAGAGCATCCTGTAAAAGTTAAAGAATTCTAAACCACCATCCCTTATCCGATAAAGTTGAAGAAGGATCACATGGATGAACAATTTGTTAAATTTCTTAAGCTATTTAAATAACTTCATATTAACTTAGAATTTATTAAAGCTTCAGCATAGATTTCTAAGGAAACAAAATTTTTTAAGGAGCTACTATCTAATAAGAAGAATTTGTAGCCTATAGTGTGACTAAGCGAGGAATTTTCAGTGATCCTACAAAGCAAGTTACCAGAGAAACTTAAAGATTCAAGGAATTTTACTATTACTTGTGTATTGGTAATTTTCAGTAAAGAAACCTTTAGCTGATTTAAGGGTTAGCATTAACTTAATGCTATATAAATTATTTAAGAAACTAGGATTTAGTGAACCCAAACCTACTATGATGAGCAATCAATTGCTTGATAGATTTATTAAATATCTTAAGGGTGTCATTGAGGATGTATTGGTAAAGATTGCTAAGTTCATCTTCGATATTAAATTCATTATACTGGATATGGAAGAAGATATAGAAGTACCTTTGATGCTAGGACATCCCTTCCTAACTACAACTATAGTCATTATTGATGTTACTGATGATAAACTAGTTCTCAAGGTGGGAGAAGAAAAGGTCACTTTTAAGATCTTTGATGCTATGAAACATGCCCTTGAGTGTGATGATTCTTGTTATTTTATTAATATTAATGACTATGTAATTTCAAACATTATACAAGAATTTGAGATATGCAGGATTTGTCTTTGACTCAAGACAAGGATGACAATGAGGCTAATCAGCCTTTTATGAGAACAAAAGAGATCGAGAAATAAATAGAAATATAGAGACAAGGTTAAATCCCTCTACTAAAGAGCCACCAAAGTTGGAGTTGAAGATACTACGTGATCATCTAGAATATGCATGTCACATCAATCTAAAGGTTGATCAAAAAGAGAAGCTATTGAATATGCTTAAGGAATATAAAAGGGTCATTGCATGGAAGATCTCTCACATTATATGGATCAACCCTTCTTTTTACACCTGAAATTTTAATGGAGAAGGGGTTCAAACCTACAGTACAACCTTAAAGAAGGCTAAATCCAAACACCAAGTAAGTGGTAAATATGCGGTAATTAAACTCCTAGATGTTGGAGTGATTTACCTTTTTTCTAATGATCCTTGGTAAGTCTTATGTAGGTTGTGACAAAGAATAGAGTAATGACGATAATCTCTAATGAGAAGAATGAGTTGATTTCTATGAGAATCGTCATTGGATGGAGAGTAAGCATCAACTACAGGAAGTTTAATGATGCAACTAGAAAGGATCACTTCCATTTATCATTTATAGATCAAATGTTGGAACAACTAGCAAGACATATGTGTTATTACTTCCTGGATGGACTTTTGGGCTACCTTCAAATCCCCATTGCTTCTGAAGATCAAGAAAACTAACATTCACGTGTCCCCATGGTACATTCACTTACAAAATGATGCCTCTTGGGTTGTGTAATGCACCTACTATATTTTAGAGGTGTATGGTGACCATCTTTGATAATCTAATTGAGGACAAAATGGAGGTATTTATGGATAATTTTTCTGTTTTTAATGATTCATTCAATTTATGCTTCCATTATTTAGAAAAAGTGTTAGAAAGATGTGCGAAGATGAATTTGGTATTGAATTAGGAAAAGTGTCAATTTATGGTACAAGAAGGTACAGTTTGAGGCCATAAATTTCTCATAGGGGGATTGAGGTAGATAAGGTCAAAATTGACATTATAGACAAACTACCACCCCCTTTTTTGATTAAGTCTATTAGAAGTTTCATAGGTCATGCATGCTTTTACAGAAGATTTATTAAAGACTTTTCTAAAATTGCTAAGCCTTTAACCAAGTTATTAGAGAAGGATGTACGTTTTACTAAAGAATGTTTAGATGATTACAACATTATGATTTTTTTTTACTAAGGTCCTAATTATGGTTGCACTAGATTGGAATTTATCATTTGAACTAATGTGTGATGCAAGTGACTTTACAGTACGTGCGATATTTGAGTAGTGGGAGGATAAACATTTTCAGCCAATTTACTGCGCTAACAAGACCTTGACGGATGCTCAAGAGAATTACACTATAACAAAAAAGGAATTACTAGCAATGGTTTTTATGTTTGATAAATTTAGATCTTATTTAGATTTATCTAAGGTTGTTGTTATAATGACCATTTTGTATTGAAATACTTAATAAACCGGATGCTAAACCTCGTTTAATTAGATGGATTTTGTAGTTGTAGGAATTTGATTTAGAGATTAAAAATAAGAAAGAGATTAAAAACCTAGTAGCAAACCATTTATATCTCCTTGAAAATCCAAATTTGGAAGAATTAAACTAATAAGGAATTGAAGATGTCTTCGCAAAAGATTGCCCAAATAACTTAGGTGAGGTAATTGAGGTTAAAACCCCTTAGTTTGTAGACATTACAAATTATCTGGTAGCTAAGATCTTGTTGGATGGTCTGTCTTATCAGAAAAAGAAGAAATTCTTTATTGATTTGAGAGGTTATTTTTTGGAAGATCCATATTAAGGAGATGTGTACCTCACTTTAAGGGGTGGAAGATCTTTTAGCATTGTAAGACGAGACCTACCAAAGGGCACCATGGTGCAAATAGGATGTCTCAGAAGATCTTAGAGTTAGGTTTTTATTGGCAATCAATTTTTTAAAATGCCTAAAGGTATGTAGCTTTATATGATAGATGCCAAAGATCAAATAGTGTCTCTTGTTGAGATAAACTGCCCCAAAATTTCATTCTTGTTTGTGAAATATTTAATATTTGAGGGATCCATTATATGGGTCCATTCCCAAGTTTCTTTGGTAATAGATATATCCTAGTAGTTGTTTATTACATTTTTAAATGAATGGAAACAAGCTTTACCCGTAAATGATGCTAGGGTTGTCATGAAATTCCTTAAGAGTTTATTTTCCCATTTTGGCACACTTAAGGGAATTATTAGTAATAGGGTATGTATGCTTAATATGAGAAAGTACTTAAGAAGTATGTCATAACTTATAAAATTGCCACCCTATGTCACTCTCAAACTAGTGCCTAAGTTGAGGCCTCTAATAAGGATTTAAAATGAATTTTGGAGAATAATGTAAAGAATTAGAGAAATGACTAGTCAACAATTAAGTTAGACGATGTTCTATAGGCATATAGGATGACGTACAAGACACCGATCGACATTACACGTTATAAGCTGGCCTGTAGAAATGTTGAATTGGAACATAAAGCATATTAGGCTATTAAAATTTTGAATTTTGATCTTCAACGTGTAGGTGAAAAGAGAAACTTCCAAATTAAAGAAATGGATGAATGGTGATTGATGGCTTGTGAAAATTTCAAAATCTACAAGGAAAGAGTCAAAAGTTATCATGACTAAGTGATTAAGCAATCATTACAGTTTAAGGAGGGGGATAAAGTTCTCTTGTACAACTCCCACCTAAGATTATTTTTTGTAAGCTTAAATCAAGATGGCATAGACCATTCATTATTGAGAAAGTATTTTTGTATGGTGTAACAAGTCATCCACAGAAGGTACTTTTAAAGTTAATGGACATCGACTAAAGTTATATCTTAGAGGTGAGCTTGATAATAATACTGAAGATATTAATTTAGCCAATCTACCTTAAGCATAAAAGGTATGTTGAGTTAAAAACGTTAACCACGCATTACTTGGGAGGCAACATAAGAATTAGGATTTACTCTTATTATATTATTTTCATATTTTATATTTTTTAATTTCGTTTTTAATATTTATTTTCTTTTTATTGTTTTTATCTCTTTTTCATTTATGTTTTTCAAGGACGTTAGTCTAATATTGGATGGATAAAAATCAAAACAATTTCTTACTCAAGAAAGGAATAACTTCTCATTTATTGTATATGATTATTTGTGTTTAAGGATGATGTACAATTTTAAGTGTGGGAAGGGGTTAATGATTTTCTTAAGCCTATTATAATCTCAATTATTAAATTTTATGAACTGATATCTTGACTTAATTGAAATCTATCCATCAATACTTTACTTCGTTATTAAATATTGATTTTAATTAGCATGAAAAAGGATGATAATTAGAATAAATAATCATACTTTTAACAATCATTGAAATAATAAAGTTAAATAATTTGCATACTATGCATATATAATCCGATATTTTTCGTGATCTTTTGAGCCTAAAAGTAAACTTATTGAGAAATTTAAAACTCTTTTATTTCTTTCATGTATGTTATCAATTATAGTTGGATGATTATAGAACTTGCTTGTATTATACATATTGAGATCACGTTTGTTAAATTTAAAGCATTGAAATGATAAAGGCACTGAGATTCAACAGTTGTTTAAGCCTATTTCTCTAATAATTGCCTTACTTTAATTTATTCCTTAGGAATAACTAAGTTGAGCCTTAGTTTTTTTCATTGCTTATAATCCCAATTGTTAACCTTTATCTTATTTTTCTTTGAAGCCTTTTTATTGTTTTGAACCCTGAAGGTTATTTACATTACTTGAATGTTTGAAACTCAAAATTTTAAAAGGTCCAATATTTCTTTAAAAGTGGTACATGATGAATGCTCAAAATTGTTTAGAAAAAAGAGTATAGAAAAGAAGAAAAATATATAGTACCATTGGTTTTATAATGAAAGGACTTGTGTATATTGTGAATAGATTTAATGTAATGTTCTCTTTAACAAATTCCCTTCTAATCAACCCTTTTATTGTACCAAGCATACCATATCTAAGCCCTATTACAAAACCCGATAAAGACCCTTTGATTTTTATTTCTAGTTTACATATAAGTGGTGGAGATGTTATAATAATGCAAGCCTATAGTAAAGGTTATAATATGCATTGATTTGACAGTATGATACTTTTCACCCTAAACACGTGACTGTGGTAGTGCATTGTAACACTACATAAAATAACTAAACTTAAAACTATAGCTAGTGATGAGTCTAGGTCAATCCCATAGGGAGTGTATGTAAAGTTTTGAAATGAAAGAAATTAGTGTTTAGGTTAAGTGGGTTTTGGTTTGGTTTTGAATAACAAAATAAAATAAAATAAAATAAATTAAATTAAATTAAAGCAAACAGTTAAAAATGATGAATGTCATGAATGCATTTAGGAGATGGTTCTTGGTTCAATCTTAGCTTACACACAATTAAACATACGTCATTGTCATATTGTTTTCTAATCTCTCTTAAAACTATTGATCGTAAATTAACAACAAGCTCTGAAAGCAACATTTTCAACAAAATTTGGAAAAGTGATGCATAAAGTCCTTTGAGTCAAATCTAGAGTAGCTAATAAATTTAAATGTAGGTAAAAAGAATTAGTTTCTATCCCCTTTCTGGGCTAGTTGATTTTATATTTTTACCTAATGAATGAGCTTAATTATTCTTTATTAAAGCTCAAACTTGATTGCAATTTCTTAAGGAAAATTAGATTTTCTTAGATATGCCACAAATTAGCTTTTAGGAAATTACATTCCGTTTTATTAAGAGAAATTTAACATATATAGTCGACTAAATCTTCTCCAATTTGTACTTGCTAATCAATTCATGATTGCTTAGGCTATTACCCTTTTAATGAAGAATCTCATAAGAGATGTTTCCCAATTTGAGATTCTTACTTTTAGGTTTTTCTCTAGTGAAGGCATTAAAAGTTTGCCATCTTTATATGCTAGTATAATGAACTTTAAGAGAAGGTCATTAGATGCATCACTTGAGAATAACCTTTAACTAGGAGCACCCAATGAGATAGGAATAAGATGAGTAAAAGTGATGGAAATCAAGCATCAACTCCAAGCTATATAGTTTCTACCTAGAAGAGGGGTGAAGAGAGGCTTAGATAGCTTGTGAAAAGTTAGAATAAGGCACTAAAAGAAGCTATATATCTATTGAAGGCCATTAGAGGACCTTTGACAAAGGGTATAGCAAACAAGGCTAAAGAAAACTCTTAAAGACTAAATGGTGGACCTTTATATAATAGTGGAGTTTTACTTCTTCAAGAAGATGAAATGAAGTTTATAGTGTTGAATGTGGTGAAATAGAAAGCTTTGGAAATAGGGTCACAAAACTTAATCAGTATCGAACTTAAAAGTAAACTAGCATCAATCTTTTGCTTGGTTTTATTGAATATAGAAGCAAACTTATATTGGAGTTTAACTTATAATAAGTGTTTGACTTATCTTTATTTTACATGCTGAAAGTTTCAGGAAAAAATTGACATTGATATGTGAAATTTGGAGCCTCTAAAAGGCTTACTTATTGATAATTGTGATTTGCATAATGTTTTAGGGCTTAGTTTGATATGGATTTAATTATTAATTCAATCGTTTAGTATGTGCTTAGGTTAGAATTGTGTTAGTTTGTTAATTATTTATGTTTAAAGTGTTTTATGGGTTAGTACAAGTCTTTGAGCTTAAGTATTATCTTTTTGAGGTACCTTGATGTGTTTGTTAGCATTTTAGGTTTAATATCAAAGAACGAAAAAGTTTGGAGACATTTGGGTCAAAACAATGACCTATGATTATGGCACAATATGCCATGATCGTGACAGAAGCCCAAGACATGGCCCACGATCATGACCTACTTGCCAGGATCGTGACAGAAGCCTCGGATGTGGCCCACAATCGTGCCTTGCATTGACAGATGCACAAACACTCAAAAACGTCAAGTTTCAAGGGAGTTTTTAGACCTTTCGGACCCCAGAAAACCCTAGGGCTGCCAAAAAACAAAAGGTATATAAGGAATAAGACAAAGAAGATGAAAGAGCTTTTGACATCAACCATTTTTGGAGAGAAACCCTGGAGAGAATTGTTGAGAGATTGAGAAACAGAAGAAGGAAGAGAGAAGTGGAGAAGAAGCCCACCTTGACGTACTTCCCAAATAAAGAGTTTCTGATGTCGCTATCTCCCGTCTCCATCCAAGATTGTATTTCCTATTATTTTCCATTTTTTATTGTATAGAATTGGGAACAGTAGTTTAATGATAGGATTTGTGAATGCGAGATGTTCTAAACTCACCTTCGAGTTTTTTTATTCTTTGATTTAATGAAGTCTGATTGTTTTTATGTTTATTGGATTTATTATGATTGATTTTTGTGATTGCATAACTCAGTAATAAACTGAAAGGGTGAACCGAATGAAAAATTATTAAATTAGGCTAACGAGAGTTAGGTGATTTAATAAGAACGAGAAATTAATCAAATCGGTAATTGTGTGAAGAGAAATTTCTCATAGGTTCTTGATAGTTTATTGGAAAACTTCAAATCTAATTAGGATTTTGGATAGATTGTTAATTGAGAGATTGCATTTCCTATAATCTAATTAGGGTTTATAAATTAGCGTTGATGGTTATAAAGTGAGATATAGTAATCAACCTTAGGACCGTCTAGAACTAATAATCCAATAATTCATAATTGATTAGGTTAGCATTAAGGATAGGTAAAATTCCCCTTTCACTCAATTGGCAGTTCCTTAGGTTGATTCTTGAGTGTGTATTGCTAAATTGTTAATTCATAATTGATTCTTGGATCAAACTGCGTGATTGAACTAAATTCTTTTAATTTGTTATCTTTTGATTTCTGTGAATTGCATTAGCCTTAGATTTTAGGACTAGATTATTCCTCCTCGTGGGATTGACACCTTAGGTGCTATGTGAATGACTCGTGTGCTTATAGATTATCGAGGTTAATTATTTAAAACTTACGCACATCGAAAAACCATGATCAATTTTTTGGCACCGCTGCCAAGGAGGCGATTAGTTTAGTTCTATAGTTTAAAGTGTTTAGTTAGTTTTTAATTTAAGTTCTAAAATCGTGCTCTTACCTGAACATAAGAGTCAGAAGAAGATCGAGTCTTGTAGCTGAAACCTTAAATTTAGACATAACTCAATTAGAGTGATCCATTAGGAAATATCGATGTGAAAACGAAGAGGAAATCAAAAAGGCAACAATGGTCAAGGAATTTCAGCTTGATTTGAACCACGAAGCGAACCAAAGATGTCAACAACAGACCCTTATTGACTTCATAAGACTAGGGTTCAATGTGGCTAACTAAGGAGTAGCTAGGCCACCCATATAAGCTAAATCGTTTGAAATCAAACCAGCCCTCCTAAACATACTTCAATAGAATGTGCAGTTTGATGGACTAACGAACAAGGATCCTAAAGCACATATAGTGAATTCCTTGAAATATGTGATATCTTTCGGTACCATCAGATGTCGGAAGATGTGGATAGAATTAGGTTTTTCCATTTTAGCCTTAGAGATAGAGCAAAGACTTGGTATCATTCCCTCAACTAACCAATATTACGGCTTGGGATCAGTGAGTTGGTGCCTTTTTAGACAAGCATTTCCCCTTAACTAAGACCACTAAGACCATCAAAGAGATTACCAACTTCTAGCAAAGTGACAGGAATCAATCTATGAAGCATGGGAACGATATAAGGATTTGCAACAGAAATGCCCACACCATAACTTACCCAAGGAATTCTTATTGTAAAATTTCTATAATGGAGTAACCCTACATACGAGTGGCGCGATTGATGCAGCTTCAAAAGGATCATTGATGAGGAAGATAGTAGATGAAGCAGAAGAGCTGATAATGGAGATGGCGAGTAATAGCTGCATGTGGATCAACGAGCAGAGTAAACAAACTACTACCTTCTGAGAACAAAAGGAATTGCGGCTGTTGATCAAATGACAAAAATGAAAGTGAAAATTAATAACTTGACTTGATAGCTTAATAATATGAAGGCTTCATTTTTAGCTTTGGCGAAAGCTGCGTAACTTAATTGTGAACTCTGTGGACAGATAGGCCATGATACTGTGGACTGTTTCCTGATGAAGGAAAGTGATCCAGAGTAAGTGAATTATTAAGAGCTCAATATGGACAAGCAGGGGGGAACTATCCCTACTCCAACACTTATAACCCTGGGTGGAAGAGTCACCCTAACTTCTCTTAGATGAACAATGTTGGAGGACAATTCAGACCTCAAGGACAATCAGGCTTCCAATAAGATAAACCAAGCTCAATGGAATCTAAGTTAGATAAGATTCTAGATAAAATTGGAGTCATGGAGGATGCACAAAGGAGGCTTGAAAACAAATTCAAGCAAGTCATTAAGAACCACGCCTCTTCAATACACAATCTGGAGGTCCAATTAGGTAAACTAGCGGAGGCAATTTCTACTCGGAATGCAAGAACCCTTCTAAGCAATACCAAGTTCAACCTAAAGGAATGAATCATGGCCATGACTTAAACCTAAGAAATGTAACTTGAACATTCAAACAAAGACTTAGTAAAGGGAGAAGGAAAAGTAACTATGGAAGTCCTTCCAAGTGAGCTCATAATTGAGCAAATCAAGGAAACTCAACTTGAAATTCCATACCCTATTCTAGTTCAGCAAAAGTCAATTGCAAGTATGACGACAAGGAATTCTAGGGAGCTTGAATTAAATAAGGTTGAGGACATAACAAAATATCTATAAATGAGGCTTACGCTGAATGAACCATTCAAGAAGAAGGTTAAGGACAGTATAGTAGAAGAAAACTCTAACATAGCATAGAAGAAAGAGAACCCAGGGGATTTTTACATTCCTTGCAATATCAATGGAGTCATCATAAATAGGGTATTTGTGGATTTAAGAGTGAGTATCAATATGATGTCCTATACCTTTAGTCAAAAATTGGGGTTAGTAAAGTTAGAACCCATAAAGATGATAGTAAAGATAGCCGACAGAACAGTTCATCGACTGAAGGGGATTATTAAGGATGTGAAAGTATAAATTAGTAAATTTACCTTTCCCATAGAATTCTACATATTGGATATTGGAGAAGATATCGAAACCTCTATGGTCCTTAAACGACCATTCTTGGGCACTGCTCGCTCAATAATTGATGTTGATCGGGGTGAACTAACTTTGAAGGTAGGAAAGCACCATATAGCCTTCAAAGTGTCAAAGAAAGACAACAACTCTCCCTTACTTCAAACCAATATCAAGGAACCCGAACCTCAATGACAATGGGAAGATACTGAGGATCCTAGGAATGCATTTAGAAAGAAACTATCACATAGAAGAAGGTGAAGGAAAGAGAATCATAAGGAAGGTGAAATCTAGGGCATGGTAGCTCATATGTAAATTGTGAGATCAGTGACTGCACTACCATTGCACCAATTATTTGAATTATCATGAGCAAAAGAAGAGCATTTAGCTACCGACTTTAAAAGAAGCATTGCGTGGCAGGCAACCTATGGAACTTTATTTTCTTTGATTGTTTTTTAGAAAGTTTGTAGTCCATAGTTAGGTTATTTTGCTTCCAAATAAAATCGAAAAGGCATAGAACTTCGACATGAATTTGATAATCGATGAAGTAAGTAAAGAAGTTGAAAGGGTTATAAAGAGTTAGGAAGTGATTTCGGAAAGTGGATAAGAACAAAAGAAGGAACATGCAATTTTTAATGTCAACTTTTACCATTTTACCCTCTATCCACCTATATATTCATTTCTAACTTTACTTTTTCACTCACTTTCATTTTATTTTATCTCTTTAAGCTTTAAACCTCCAAACACTCTCTCTTCTCTCTACTTAAATTTCAAACTTCCAAAGTTCTTCCAACTCTCACCAACTTACAAGCCAGTATGTCGTGTATTAAGCAAACAACAAGGCGTAATCAATCAGTAGGGCAAACCTAAGTCTCGAGATGAGGGAAAAGGAATAAGGTAGATGATTATAGAGCACCTTTCTCGATCTTCCCAAATGAGGAACGTACCTGCTTTCATTCTCTTCGCAACGAACAAAATATGGCTCCAAAGTATTTTCATTTTTAAACTTTAGAAAGTCTAGCAGAGAGAATTCAATGCGGACAGTTCATTCAATTTCAATTCCCAGTTTATGAAGAACTTACCTTAGAATTATTTACATCCCTTTAATTAGAATCCAACAAACCTGGTGAATTGTGGTTTACATTATAGGGACAACCTTATAGGCTTGATTATGAGACTTTGCATGAAATTTATGGTTTCACTAAGTCACTTGTAGTGGATTAGCATGATAATTTCCGTGTCAACCTTTACTGGATTGAACAAACTAGGTTAGAGAATGCACACAACAACATCATCAGGAGCCACAAACACTTGTTGCTGCACAGATTCATGTTTCAAATCATTTTTGACAAAACAGAAACCAACAAAAATTTGACGAAAGAACTTTCCATGTTATGTTGCATAGATCATAACATCCCAGTTTGCACAGCCACCCACATCTATAACACAATTATTGTTGTTCAGAAGAAGAGAAGAAATAACTTAGGAAGGTTACTTTGTTACTTAGTTTCCGACATAACTAATTACTATAGAGTTGAGCGCAATGGAATCACAGTCTATTGTCCTAAATTCATGAACCGTCATCATCTATGATGAGCTAAAATCTTGAAATCCCATAATATGAAACTACGAGATATTAGTGTCAAAGCACACGTAAGGGGCAAGACTGGTCAATAATAACAAGAAGAGGATTCGACCAGTGAGGAATCCGTGGAAGAAGAAGAAATAGAAGAACCAGACTGGAAGAAAGTATAGGATACAATCTTCATAAACACCAAGGTAATAACAGATACACTCGTGGAGAACTCCAGAAGGATGAAGGAGATGGCTCGAATGCAACGACATTAGAGCCAAGACATACGTCATATCCACATTATTTTGAGGCTTAGGGCATTCAACTGCCACCTGCAATACCATCCCCGCCTCTATCACCATGAGGTTTTGTTCCCCTTTCTTTTTTAAATTTAGCCTTTATTATATTTTTGTTTTATTCTAATTTATATTTCTTCTTTCCATATATGTTTGTTTACCTCCTTCTCACATTGAGGACAATGTGTTGTTCAAATGTGGGAAAGGTTATATGTTTTGTGTTGAGTGTGAATTTTGCATGATAGTTTTTAGATTGCATTTGTGTCAATGGCTTGGATGGATTGAAATTGATTTAATTTTGAGCATAATCTATTAGTTTTTGAAGAATCATTAGCTCGTAAAATTAGTGATTTAGGGTCTTTGGTTAAATATGCAACTTAATTAGGATTCAGTGTTAGTTTGTCACCCTCTAAATTGTTACATTCATTTATAATTTGAGGCCTTCCGATTTAAGTAGCTTACTAGTATATTTTTCATGGAAATAAGTAACTAAAGCAACAAGGTAGGCAACAAAAAAATAAAAAATCATGTTTGTTAATTTTAAATTAATAACTATTCCACTAGCCTTCAAGTTATGAATAGAGTTAGTGGCTAGCTGAGAATATGATGTAGCTAAGTAACTAGATCGACACGCATCACAAATGTATGCCTTCACATCAAAAGACTATATTGACATTCTAACCAAGTAGCTTAATAAAAAAAATGACTTAGTTTAGTAACCAAATTGGCATTCATTACAAATGTTTGCCTCTGCATAAAAAGAATGACGCCATGTTAACAAAAAATAAATAATCAGAAAATAAAATTAAAAAAATTGTGTGTTTCGATTAAAAACCTGCCGAACTTGTAATCGCTTAGCTTTTCATGAAAACATACTTAGGAGTAGTTACAATGTCTGAATGACTAAAGAATTATTAATGTGTGTGTGCAATTGAAAAGGGTAAATAATTTAACACCTAAGTCTGGATTAATATGTAAATTTAGTTAAAGCTCTAACACACCAATTTTGCATGTTAATGATTTGATATACTTGAACGATTGTGTTTAAAATTAAATTTGTTTCATGAAATTGAAACCATTGTCTCATTATTGCATTATATGTCATGTGATTTTGTTGTTTGTCGTTTTGTTTGCTTGACGACAAGCAAACGTTTAAGTGTGAGGATATTGATAAGTGTGATTTGCATCATGTTTTAGGGCTTAGTTTGATATTGAATTTAATTGTTAGTTCAATCATTTAGTATGTGTTTACGTTAGAATTGTGTTAGTTTGTTAATTATTTATGTTTTAAGTATTTTATGGGTTAGTACAAGTCTTTGAGCTTAATTATTATGTTTTTGAGGTACCTTAATGTGTTTGTTGGTGTTTTAGGGCCAACATCGAAGAATGGAGAAGTTTCGATGACATTCGGATCGAACCATCTGCCCACGATCGTGGCACAATAGGCCACGATCATGATAGAAGCACTAGAGTTAGCCCACGATCGTGATAGAAGCATAGGACATGGCCCACGATCGTGATAGAAGCCTCATATGTGGCCCACAATCGTGGCCTGCATCGGGCAGACATGTAGACACTAAGAAACATCAAGTTTCAAGGGAGTTTTTGGACCTTTTGAGACCTGGAAAAGCCCTAGGGTTGCCTAGAACACAAAAGGTATATAAAGAATAAGATAAAGAAGATGAAAGAGCTTTTGGCATCAACCGCTATTGGATAGAAACCCTAGATAGAATTATTGAGAGATTGAGAAAGAGAAGAAGGAAGAGAGAAGTGGAGAAGAAGCAGAACTTGACGTACTTCCCAGATAAAGAGTTTCCGACAATGATGCCTCCCATCTCCATCGAAGATCATATTTTCTATTATTTTTCTTTTTGTTATTATAGTTAGGAATAAAAGTTTGATGATAGGATTTATGAATGTTGAGATGTTCTATGCTCACCTTCAAGCTTTTTATCTTTGATTTAATGAAATCTGATTGTTTTTACGTTTATTGGATTTGTTGTGATTGATTTCTGTGATTGCATAATTCGGTAATAAACTGAGAGAGTGAACCAATTAAAAATTATTAAATTCGGCTAAAAGGAGTTAGGTGATTTAATAAGAACAAGAAATTAATCAAATCCGTAATTGTGTGATGGGAGATCTCGTATAGGTTCGCGATCATTTATTGGACAACTTCAAATCTAATTAGGGTTTTAGATAGATTGCTAATCGAGAGATTGCGATTCGATTCCCATAATATAATTAGGGTTAATGGTTATAACTCGAGAGAGAGGGTAATCAACCCTAGGACCATCTAGAACTAATAATCCAGTAATTTATAATTGATTAGGTTAGCATTAAAGATAGGTAAAATTCTCCTTTTTCTCAATTGGTAGTTCCTTAGGTTGATTCTTGAGTGTGTGCTGGAATTGCTAAATTGTTAATATTTTTGTAGTTGATTCTTGGGTTGAATTGCGTGATTGAACTAAAATTTTGTTATCATTTTATTTCTAAGAATTGTGTTGGCCTTAAATTTTAGGACTAGCTTATCCATCCTTGTGGGATCAACACCTTAAGTACTATACAAACGACATGTGCACTTGTAGATTATTGAGGTTAATTATTTAAAACTTACACACATCGGAAAACCACGATCGCTTATATTTGTATTTAATATATTACCTTAGGATTATTAATTAGAAAACCATTAAAGAGTTTTATTTTACATTTTAGAGTACATATGTTTTAGATTATCTAAAGACTTGACGACCTTATCTTGCTTACTAGTGGTAATCAAACCTAAGGATATCATCACTCTCAATCCTTTTTTTTCCTACATTGTATAGATTTATATCTTTTTTGTTGTGTTTCATATTCATACTCTTGAATAGACCTATCTTTGATAGAATGACCTTTGGTTCTATCATAAATCTTATAAGTCATGTTAGAAAGGGTTGTATTAGAATTTAGTACCAGAGTACAATTCTATACTTGGGATTGTTTTTAGTATCATTTGTTACATTTTTAATATTCTTTTCTCCTTGTTTCGCACATTTAATTTCCTGTCCTTATCATTCACGAATAAGATCTATTACAAAATAGATCAATTTTTTATTCTTGTTTCTTATTTTCATGATTTTACAAGTTAACAAAATAATCATATTTATTCTTTATCTTATTTTTGTTATTGTCCAATCTAAACTTATCTTATTCTAGTTCTTTCATTTTGAGCCTAATTGGGTTCCTTCAAACACAATTTCCTTTTTCTTAAATTTTCTTATGTATTGACCTTTAGACTTTTTTTCTTTGTTTGCTTCTTGGAAATATTTGGCCTTTGGCTTTTGTTTCAAATCCATTAACCTTTACCTTTCTTGACTCAGATTGTATACTTTGCAAAGAGCCTATAGTTAAGGTTTTAGGTTATGAGTAGAGTGAAACTTTGGGAGAAACATGTGAGGGATTGCTTTTGCTACTAAATTTTTATTCATATATAATATGACTCAAACTCGAATTAGAAGCTTCTCTAAAGAAAGGGAAGTGAGTGAGAAAAAAAAAGTGGGAGGAGTCCTTCATGTATTTCATCCAAAGGAAATATGAGCAACTTGTTTGATAATTTAGTGAAATTAAAATATATGTTAAAAAATGAAATTGTTAAAGTTGGACTATAACATAATCCACCTCTAGCTATTAGAATGGATAACTTTGAGGTGAATGACGAATTTATAAGTACTACCAACTACTTAGGAGAGTTAAACATAAAAGGTGGTAGATGAGAAAGAGAAGGAAAATAGGGAGACAATGAGTGGTGGATTTGGTATAGGTTATAAAAGATGGTATGAAAAAAGGATTAATAACGTGGGTAACATCAAGATGACCATACCACCTTTTATAGGGAAGATAAATCCAAATGCCGACTGAGGGTGTAAGAAACATATGGACCAAAATTTTGATTTTTATAACAGTTTTGAAGACAAATGGTTAATTTAGCTACTGTAAAGTTAGTGAATGTATTATAGGTTAGTGAGAGTAGAAAATTCTAAATAGTTGCAAGAATTAATATTTGCATTTTAGAAATTGGAAGGAGATGAAATTCGTGATGAGGGAGTGATTTATTTCAAGTTCCAATTATCAGTAGCTCTAACAAAATTTACAAACATTAACTTAATCAAGGAATGCTATAAGGATATGGAAGTCATCATAGTTGTGGCAAACATAAGGGAAGATAAAGAAGTGATAATGACTTGATTTATTGATAGGTTGAATCTTGAAATTGTCAGTGTCATAGAACTATAACATTTTGGGGAGTTGGAGAATGTGGTGCATATAACCATGAAGGTAGAGAGGTGATTATTTATTTTCACAAGCACATGCCATAGTTGTAGTTATCATTGATAAGTATGGGTCAATACTACAAGGACTGTTGGTAGCTACTTACTATTCACAAACTTAAATAAGTTAGACTAATAATTATAGACGGTTGAATAAGATAATAGGATAAATAACAAATCTAAACTTTAAATAGAAATTATGGTAAAAAGAGTTTTAGGTAACAATAGGCTTGCAATGGTTTCAAAATGTGTTGATAAAACTTAGTATAATGTAAAAGTTTTTAAAGTATAACCTTTAATAATATTTCAAAGAAATGGTAATAATTTGTTTCCATATATAGAAAAATAAAAAATAAAAAAATTATTACATTATATATATACACAATAACTAGTACTGTTGTCACTTTAAAAAATTTTAAGCAACAACTAAAATGTTGTTATTTAAATTATGTATCCATATATGGTAATGATATTTATGACTAAATCGGCTTGATATGATAAGAGAGCAATAGAATTGATTTAGGCTATAGTTTTTTAATAAATTTTTATACTTCAAATTGAGTTCAAATTTAGGTTAGACAACCTAATCTGACTTGAAGCCTAAATGTGTCATAGTATCCTGTTAAAATGACTTCACTTTGCTTATAATAGATTTTATATCTTCATTATACATTTTAAGGCTTAGTCTTGTGGAACTCTAATTTGTGGCAAACACATCAGGAAATAAATCCTAAATCTACATGCTAAATTTGTAGTAGTGATGAGTAGGGATTGTATCCACAAAGAGAGTGTACATAGATTTTGTAATGAATGAATCAATGTTTAGGATATAAATGGGGTTTACTTGGATTCAATTAAGAAAATAAAGTGAAATTGAACTAACAAAAGTAAATTAAATAAAATAGTATAAAATGATAAGATTCACAAATGAGTTTAAAATCTAGTTCTCGATCCAATCTCAACCTTCACATGAGTGAGAACACTTAATCACCATATTGTTCTCATACATCACTTTGAAACTATTAACTGAGATTAATAATAAGCTTTGTTAACCCTTGTTTTACCTTAGGTTGTATTTAATCAAAATAAGCTCTTTAATTCAGTCTAGCTATCAAACCACCAAGAATAAGCTCTCAAGATTTATTGTGATAACTGCATTATATACTAGGTAACTAGGTTAATCTAGGCAACAACCACACAAGCTTAGATTATTTAACCTATGTTATATTATCCTTAATAATTCACAACCATTAGTTTACTACAAATAAATCAGAGTTACAATGATTACATATTGTAGTTTAGAATCTGACAATGGTCCATTCATAATCTATTGAGCATGAGAACATTAATCATTCACATATAAATACCCTAAACATTAAGTAAAGAATAACGCAAACAATTTCTAAAGAGAGAGAACAATAATACAAGATGAAGAGATGCCCATATATTTTCTTTACTGTTGATTTCCCTTTTGAAGCGGAAGGAAAAAGGTTATTTCCTAATAAATCTCTAAGAGGTAATAAATTTGCCCCCTTTGTGTTTTTAAAATCCTCCTCCTTTGTTTTGCCATGTAAATGTCATTTTATAGCAAAATTTTGGGGTTTTTGAGACATACATAGATAGTTACACGAGTATGTATCTAACTATGTATGTAAATTCTTCCCTCAATTCATATTTCTACATAGTCTTATTACTACATGTATGGCTGAGTAGGTTATAAGAGGTGCTGAAATGATCCTACACACTTCAAGAGAGTTACACGATCCTATACACAGTTTTGTAGATTGCAAGAACTTCATTTCTTTCATTTTCTTGTCCCATCTTCACCTTGATAGTTGTGATTTGCATTACGTTTTAGAGTTTAATTTGTTAGGTATTTAATGCTAATTTGTGTGTTGAGTGTGAATTTATATGTTAACTGTGTTAGTTTGTGAGTTTAATTGTTTTTATGGGTTAGTATAAGTCTTTGAGCTTAAATGTTATATTTTTGAGGTACGTTGATATGTTTGTTAGTGTTTTAGGGTAAACGACGAAGAAAGGAGGAGTTTTGGGCCGAAACTATAGACCATAATTGTGGTACAACAGGCCACGATCGTGACAGAAAGAGATGAGCCAGTAGCAACCAGGCCGCGATCGTGCACTATGGGCATGGTTGTGACAGAGAGCTTTAATCTAGGTCACGATCATGACAGAGAGGGTTAGGCATTGGCCACGATCGTGGCCTGCATCAGGCTGACATAAAAACTCGAATTTCTCAAGGCTTTTTGGATCGTTTCGACCCCGGATTGATCCAAGGGCTTCCAAAGTATAAATACATTATTAAGAGACAGATGCAGCAGTCTTAGAGAGAGCCTTAGAGAGTCTTTTATGTCAGCCACATTCTTGAAAAAACCTAGAGAGTTATTGAGAGATTGAGGAAGGAGACGAAGGAAGAGAGACGCGAAGACAAAGCTTGACGTGATGTACTTCCCAGAACAGGTGGTTTTCAGCAGTCACTGCCTCCATGAGTCCGTTCCGACAGTATTTTCTATTTTATTGATGTATGAAATTGCAATGTTCATTGAGAATAGTTGTAGTTGAATGTTGATATGTGTCTAAATTCACCTTCGGGATTTTATTCTTGATATTAGTGAAGTTTGATTGATTGTGTTTTTATTGATTTATCTATGATTCAATTTCTGTTCTTAATAATTCAGTAATAAACTAGGAGGATGAACTGAGTGAAAATAATCTAATTGGGCTAACAAGAGTTAGGTAATTTGATAGAAAAAGAATTAAATCAAGCCGGTGGAATTGTGTAACGAGAGATCGAGCATAGGTTTCCTGTAGGTTATTACAATTTTAGAACTAATTTAGGTTTTAGGTCAGTTGTGAATCAAAAGATCACAATTCCATAATTTAAATTTGGGATTATAAATTAGGGTTAAAGATTATAGCTCGAGAGAGAGTAATCCACTCTAGGACCATCTAGACCCGATAATTTGATAATTTCATAATCAATTAGGTTTTCGTAAAGTCAGATAAAAACCCCCTTTCTCTCACTTGGTAGTTCCTAGGTTGATTTTGGATTGGGTTGTGTGATATGTCACTTGTTTATATTTTTGCATTTTAATTCTCATAATTAATTGATTTATTTATTTATTTTTTGTATTAGTTGTCTATTTAGGTTTATTGCGAATTTAGTCAAGCCTTAGATTTTAGGATTAAATTACCTTCCTTGTGCTCTTGTATGAACGCAAGAGTCACAACAGGTTCAAGTCGTGCAACAGTAGATTTAGACATCACGCGATTAGAACCAACCCTTAGAAAAGCTCGATGAGAGGAAGAAGAAGAGTTAGGAAAATCAACAATGGCTAAGGAATTCCGACAAAATATGGACCAAGGAGCTAACCAAAGACGTCAACAATGAACCATGATGGACTTTATGAGTCCGGGGTTCAACCCCGTCGAACTAAGGAGTAACTAGGCCGCCTGTTGAAGCAACCTCATTTGAGATCAAACCTACACTTCTTAACATGCTTCAATAGAACGTGCACTTCTATGGACTATGAACTAGCGAAAGAGGATCCCAACGTGCACATCGTGAATTTCCTCGAGATCTGTGATACTTTCTGGTATCACAAGATGTCGGAGGATGCGGTTAAGATTAGGCTGTTTCCTTTCACTCTTAGAGATAGAGTGAAGGCTTAGTATCATTCACTGAGCACAACTAACATCACAATGTGGGAGGAGTTTGTTCGTGCCTCTTTAGATAAGTACTTCCTATTGACCAAGATCATACAGATTATAAAGGAAATAACTAATTTCCATTAAGGTGACGAGGAGTCGATATACGAAGCTTGGGACAGATATAAGGACTTGCAAAGGAAGTGCCCATACCACAACTTACTGAAGGAGTTCCTTTTATAAACCTTTTACAATGGAGTGAACCTACCTACTCAAGGCAAGATCAATGCAGCGTCAGGGGGATCCTTGATGCGAAAAAATGTTGATGAAGTGGAGGAGTTGATTGAAGAAATGGCAAGTAATAGTTGCTTAAGGACGAATGAGCGAGGTAGGCAGCCTACTACTTTTAGAGAGCAAAAGGGAATTGTTGCGGTCGATCAGATGATGGAGATGCAAGAAAAGATCAACAACTTGACTTCAGCCTAGGTTAAAGTCGTACAAGTGAAGTATGAACTATGTGGTTATATGGACCATGATACTGTGGACTGCTATTTGATAAGAGAGGATAACCAGGAGCAAGTAAACTATATAGGGGTGCAATTTGAATGAGGAGGGGTAACAATCCCTGCTCCAACACTTACAACCCTGGGTGGAAGAATCACTCTATCTTCTCCTAGTCGAACAATAATGGTAGGCAGTTCAGGCCTCAGGTACAATCGAGCTTTCAGCAAGATAAAACAAACTTGATGGAATCAAAGTTGGACAAGATCGGAGGTATGGAGGAGGCACATAAGAGGCTTGAGAGCATGTTCAAGCAAGCAACGAAGAATCATGCCTCGTCTATACACAATCTAAAAGTCCAAGTGGACCAGTTGGCAGAGGCAATGTCGACTTGGAATGCTGAAACTCTTCCAAGCAACATCGAGTCCAACTCAAAGGAACATATCATGGTCATTAGTCAGACTCAAAATGGAGAATCTGAACGGGTACAGGAAGAAGGAAAGAAGGGTGAAGGTAAAGAAGACCTTCCAAGTGAGCCCGTGAGCAAGTCAATTAAAGTAACTTGATGGGTATTGCCGCACCAATTTTTTGCTCAGCAGGAGTTATATGAAAAAAGGGAAGCGGAGAAATTATAGGAAACTGAGCAAAACAAGGTCGAGGAATTGATAGAACAAATACAAACGAAGCTCAAATTATAGGATTCTATCAAGAAGGTTAAGGAGCAACCATTAGAAGACAATCCCAAAGTAACAAAGAAGAAAGGGGACCTAGAGGACCTTTTCATCCCCTGTAGTATCAACAAGATTATCATAGATAGGACATTCACAGATTTAGGTGCGAGCATAAACACGATGTCTTACACTTTCAGTCTAAAATTGAGGTTAAGAGAGTTAGTGCTCACCAAGTTTTTGGTCAAGACGGCTAATAGAACAACACATAAACCGATGGAGATTATAAAGGATGTTCCAGTAATAATTGACAAATTTACCTTTCCCAAGGACTTTTATATTTTGGACATCAATGAAGATGGGACACCACGATAATTCTTGGACGGTCGTTCTTGGCAATTGCGTGCTTAATTATTGATGTTGATGGGGGCAAATTAACTCTGCAAATAGGGAAGGAGAACTTGACCTTCAAGGTGTCCAGTAGAGAGTATAAAGCTCCTTCACTTTCTGTGGACATCAAAGAAACCGAACCTAGAAGAGAATAAGAGGACATTGAGGATCCTGAGGACGCATTCTGTAAGAAGTGCGTGTGAAGGAGAAAGTGAGGTAAAGAAAATTGTAAGGAAGGTGGTAACTACAATATGGTAGCTAAAGTACAGACTTTGAGATTAATGACACGCTGCCATTAAACCATTCATTCCAACCACCGTGAGCTTAACAGAATGTTGAGCTATTGACGTTAAAAGAAGCACTGCATGGGAGGCAACCTATGGGAAAAAAATTATTTTCATTGTTTAATATTTGTTAGAACATTTGTATTCTTTAGCTAGGTTTATTTTTGTTTTCCTTTGAATAAAATCGAGAAAAGAATAGGATTTCGGAATTACATGGATGATTGTGCAGACATGTAAAGAGAGGTAAAAAGGGCCACAAAAGAATAAAGTAGTGAAAGTGAAAATATTGGGAAAAGAACAAAAGAAGCAAATCAGGAAGTGGTGATACGTCACAGGCCACGAAGGGGAGGACGTAAATTTTCAAAGAAAATTTTACCATTTCACCCTTTTTACCACCTATATATTCAGTTCTAACTTCACTTTCACTTTTGCTTTCATTTTCACTTTATCTCTCTAGAATTTAACAATCTAAACACTCTCATCTCTCACTAAAAATTTTTACCTTCCAAATTCTACCCAAGTATGCCATGCATTAAACAATCAGCCTAACAGGAGCTATATAGACGACAACAAGTTACGGGACAAGGAAGAAGAAACCAAGTAATGGACTTCAGAGTACCTTCTCACCTTTCCTAATCTACACTGAGGAGGAAGGTACTCGTTTCGGGTCCCTAAATGCTAATCAAATTTTAGTTCCAAAATTATTTGATGGTGACACACTAGATAGGCTAGAGTTGCGTAAGTGGATAGAAAACCTAGCTAAGAGAATCCAATAGGGCCAATTCATACGATTCCAATTTTTTATTTATCAGGAGCTTACATTGAAAATTTTCACC
Source organism: Erythroxylum suave (assembly GCA_027563595.1). Lineage (NCBI taxonomy): Eukaryota > Viridiplantae > Streptophyta > Magnoliopsida > Malpighiales > Erythroxylaceae > Erythroxylum > Erythroxylum suave. The sequence continues at coordinate 21,939,959 of JAOSBN010000008.1, read as the reverse complement.
TCACTGAGTTATGACCCTAAGAACCCCAAATAATTATGGTTTAGGTTGAGAGGAAGGGCTTATGAATTAGATGTTGAACTCATGTGCGAAATATGTGGATTCCTTGAGTCCTCCATCATCGATCATCATGATGATTTTTGTCCCTCTCAATACTGGAATGAGCTTATTGGAATTGAGCAATTTCAAGCTAAGAATGCTCATAACAACATTATAAGGTTCCATGAACACTTGTTGCTGCACAAATTCATGTGTCAGCTAGTTTTTGACAAGTCAAAAATGAACAAGTGTTCCATAAAGGAACTTTTTTTGTTGTGGTGCATGGACCACAGTATTCCAGTATGCAGATCCACGCATATGCTATAAGTTATTGCTGCAACTCCATGTAAAAGGAGCAACAATCTAAGAATGGGGTATATAGTGTTCGCCATTGTGGAATTTTTTGGGGTGGATCAGAGTGGACTAACAGTTTACTTACTTGAATTCCTAAACCACCACCATTTATGGTGAGCTGAAATCCTTCAATCCCACAACATGGAACTTAGGGCATTAGCTAGAAGACACATTTCATAATTAGGGCGAGTCAGGTGAGTTCAAGTTTAGCGCCGCCTTTATAGGCAGCAAAGTCCAATGAAAATTTTGTGAAAAAGGAAGAGGAAGAACTAGGCTAAAAGAAGGTTTTGGATACAATCTCTGAAACCATCAAGACACTTGCGGAGATGGCACGGAGACAACGATGCCAGAGCTGAGATATCTAACAACTCCATCGATATTTCGAGTCTCAGGGCATTCAGTTGTCACCTCCGACACCATCACCATCTCCATCCCTATAGGATTTATGTCTAACCTAAATTTTTCTTTCCTAAATTAGCCTTCAGTTATATTTTATTTTTAGGTTTATGTTTAATTAATTTCTATTACTTTAATTTTTGTCTTTTCTTATCTTATGTGGTGTGTGTTTCCTTTTCACATTGAAGACAATGTGTTGTTCAAGTGTGGGGAGGGATTTTGTGTTTTGTTCTTTTATGTGATTTTGCATAATAGATGATAGTTATTAGGATGCATTGTGTGAATTGTTTGAATGTGTCAATGTCTTTAGATTGATTGGAATTCATCTAATTTTGAACATAGTCTATTAGGTTGTAAATAATCATTAGCTTGCAAAATTAGTGAATTAGGATTATTTGGTTAAATGTACAACATAATTAGGATTTTGTGTAAGTTTAGCACCCTCTAGATTGTCACATTCATTCATAATTTAAGGCCTTTCAACTTAAGTAGCTTCACTAGTATTTTTCATGAAAACAAATAGCTAAAACAACAAGGTAGGTAATAAATTGTGAAAAAATTTATGTTTTGTTAATAAATCACTATTCCGTTGACTTTTGGGTTATGAATAGAGCTAGTACCCAGTTGAAAAAGTGATGTAGTTGAGTAACTGGTTTGACACGCATCACAAATGTGTGCCTTCGCGTCAAAAGGCTATAATGATGTTTCAACCAAGTAGATTGATAAAAACATGACTTAGTTGAGTAACCGAATCAACATTCATTACAAATGTTTGCCTCCGCGTAAAAAGACTAAGTCTATGTTCACTAAATTAAAATTAAAAAAAGTTTTCCTTAATAAAAACCTACTAGACTTGTAAGTAGTTTGACTTTTCATGACAATATACTTAGGAACAGTTACAAAGTCTGAAGGACCAAAAAATTATTAATGTGTGTGTTCAATTAAAAAGGGTAAATGAATTAACACTTAGATCTCGATTAATTTGTATATTTAGCGCAAAGCCCTTAGACATAAATTTTGTTAGTTAATGATTAGATATAACATGTCAAGTTGTGTTCAAGATTAAATTTATTTCATGAAGTTAAAGCCATTGCCTCATTATTGCATTGTGTGTTTTATGTTTGTTATTTTGTTTGCTTGAGGACAAACAAACGTTTAAGTGTGGGGATGTTGGTAGTTGTGGCTTGCATTGTGTTTTAGGGTTTAATTTGTTAGGTATTTATTGTTAATTTGAGTGTTGAGTGTGCATTTATGTGTTAATTGTGTTAGTTTGTGAGTTTAATTGTTTTTATGGGTTTGTATGAGCCTTTGAGTTTAAATTTTATATTTTTGAGGTAACTTGATATGTTTGTTAGTGTTTTAGGGTAAATGAAGAAGAACAGAGAAGTTTCAAGGAGTTTTGGGCTAAAATTATAGCCCACAATTGTGGCACAACAAGCCATGATCGTGACAGAAAGAGATGAGCCAGTAGCAGCCAGACCACGATCATGCACTTTGGGCTTGGTTGTGAAAAAGAGCTTTGATCCAGGCCACAGTCATGCACTTTGGGCCACGATCATGACAGAGAGGGTTAAGCACTGGCTACATTGGGATGACATAGAAACTTGAGTTTCACAAGACTTTTTGGACCATTTCGACCCCATATTAACCCAAGGGCTTCCAAAGTATAAATACATCATTAAGAGATAGATGCAGCAGTCTTGGAGAGAGCCTTGGAGATTTTTTCACGTCATCCACATTCCAGAAAAAACCTATAGAGTTATTGAGAGATTGAGGAAGGAGACATGACGTACTTCTCAAAACAAGTAGTTTCCCGCAGTTGCTGCCTCCACAAGTCCGTTCTGATAGTATTTTCTGTTTTATTTCAATTTTATTGGTGTATGAAATTACGATATTCGTTGAGCATAGTTATTGTTGAATGCCAATTTATGTCTAAACTCACCTTTGGGATTTTATTCTTGATATTAATAAAGTTTGATTGATTGCATTTTTATTAATTTATCTGTGATTCAGTTTCTATTCTTAATAATTCGGTAATAAACTAAGAGGGTGAACAGGTGAAAATAATCAAATTGGGTTAATGAGAGTTAGGTAATTTGATAGATAAAGAATTGAATCGAATTAAACCGGTAGAATCATGTAATGAGCGATCGAGAATAGTTTCCCTATAGGTTATTAGACAAATTTAATTTAGGTTTTGGGTCATTTGTGAATCGAGAGATCATCACAATTCCATAATTTAAATTAGGGATTATAAATTAGGGGTAAGGATTATAATTCGAGAGAGAGTAGTCCACCTTAGGACCGTCTAGACCTGATAATTCGGTAATTTCATAATCAATTAGGTTTTCGTTGAAGTTGGATAAAAACCCCATTTATCAATTAGGTTCCACCAAGGAAAATAAGGTTGAACATTAAGGGGATGACTCCAAAGATGTTCTTTTAGCTCATTTTAGTTCTTGTACTTTCAACTTGTACCTAAAACAATATGAACCAAAATAAGTATATTGACCACTTCATAACAATAATCACTAAGTATTAGGGAGCATATATTTAATCAATCAAGCACTCATCAAACTCTCCATAATAGATTTCATATCTTCATCCTTTCTCTAAATCCATGAAAAGCCACCCACTAATACATAATTCAATTTTAGTAGAGTAATCATTTTCACCTTCTCCATCTTTACCTTCTTCAATTGATAACTCTTATTTTTGTGTCTCAGCCATCTTTGACCTTATTGTTATCAATAAGGTCATATTTAGTTCTTTAGGTCTAATTTTAGTTCTTGTACTTATAACTTGTACCTAAAACAATATGAACCAAAATAAGTATATTGACCACTTCATAACATTAATCACTAAGTATTAGGGAGCATATATTTAATCAATCAAGCACTCATCAAACTCTCCATAATAGATTTCATATCTTCATCCTTTCTCTAAATCTATGAAAAGCCACCCACTGATACATAATTCAATTTTAGCAGAGTAATGATTTTCACCTTCTCCATCTTTACCTTCTTTAATTGATAACTCTTGTTTTTGTGTCTCAGCAATCTTTGACCTTATTATTATCAATAAGGTCAAATTTAGTTCTTTAGGTCTAATTTTAGTTCTTGTACTTTCAACTTGTACCTAAAACAATATGAACCAAAATAAGTATATTGACCACTTCATAACATTAATCACTAAGTATTAGGGAGCATATATTTAATCAATTAAGCACTCATCAAACTCTCCATAATAGATTTCATATCTTCATCCTTTCTCTAAATCCCTTAAAAGCCACCCACTGATACATAATTCAATTTTAGCAGAGTAATGATTTTCACCTTCTCTATCTTTACCTTCTTCAATTGATAACTCTTGTTTTTGTGTCTCAGTCATCTTTGACCTTATTTTTATCAATAAGGTCAGATTTAATTCTTTACGTTTAATTAGTTATTATAAGGAGTTATCTTGTGTCATTTGAGTATCTCAAGAAAGTATATTTTTATTTTCTTTTAGTTTTAGAAATTTATTTATCTTAGATGATGACATTTATATTGTTATTTTTCAAACTACTGTACGATGTATCAAGATTGAAAGAAAATGTTTAGAGGTGAGTTATAGATAAAAGTCAATGATAGGGAGGTAGTGACAATTACTTAAAGACTAAGCAACTCTGGATTTTCTATATGACATTATATTACCTAGAATGCTTACTTAGTTTGCTAATATTCACTAAATATTATTGTATGACTAGGAAGTCAAAGCTATTGTAGTTTTCAAACCTCAAATTGAAAACCTATGATAGGAACAAGATTAATTCAAAGGATTATTCTCAACAAGTAGGTTAGAGGCAATGGTTTTTAGAGGAATGCATGTCTTGACTGGTGTTGATATGGCATATGCTTAAACCTGGTGAAGCTATATGAATTAACTTTACTTTTTGTGGCTAATTAAAAAAAAAGAAAGGGACAAAAACAATTATTATAAAATACATCATTTTCTAATGATTATGATATTTACTTTTTTTTATAAGTTTATCTAACAAGTTTATGCAGTTGTAACTTCTTATTATGAGTCGATTGAAGCTTGCCATAGTTGAAACAGTAGCTTCCACTACTCTATATGGTATTATACACTTAGTAATTAGTGTGTAACCTCTTTTGGTGTTAGGAATAGTAGAACCAACCTTACACTACTTGTATAACTTACTATTCTATTCATTTAGCAGGCTATCAATGTAAGTCTAAGCAATATTACCTATTACTTGGTTATATCTATGTAACTGCTTATATGAGCTATAATAGAGAAGAAATGAGATAAAAATTTATGGTCTCACAAAATGGTGAGTGAGTTGAAAGTTCCACAAATAGAAAGCCTAAATTAGGAGAGTATTAATTTTAGCGAGTTTACATGAATAAACTATTGGGTATCATATTTCCATTTGGCCTTGTTTATACTGTATTGAGAAGCATAAAAGCAAGATCATGGTGGCATATGATAGGTTTGTTAAAGATACAATAAGTCTTTTTTGTTTGTAGTTAATAATTCTCAGGAAGTGAAAATTCATGCTCTTTATTTTATAGGAAACCTTAGAATTTTCATTGCAAATTATAGGTAAGGTTCCTTTAATAGTGGTAATGTAGACTACACTTTCACTCTTATTATGTATCATCTTGTTGTCTTTTCCATTAAGATTAATTGTAAATTAATTTTTCTTATTTTTCCATTTATAAATATATTGCATTCAATATGGATTGAAAAGTTTACGCCTTTTGATTTTGTTTATAAAAATAACTATATCATTATGTTATTGTTTTAAAACTACATTAATAATCCTAATTAAATTAAGGTCATAATAAATATATTGGTCTTTTATTCTTTAGATATATTAATCTTATTATTAACATAGTTGTTTTAGAATAACACTAAACTATATTTTTTTTAATTTTGTAGGAAGGTGAAGATTAGGAGTGGAAAAGTAAATATTTGTAAGGGATTTTGGGGTACCCATAAATATTGGTTTTATTTTGTATTTTGGATGATGTACTTATATTCCATATGGACTAGAGGAAGAAAATATAGGTGCATATTTTAGCTAATGATTTTTGGCTATTGTATTTTAGGCTATATGATAGCATATATAAATGTAATTTTTTTGGCAATTAACATTTGACATTATATATTTTATGGCATATATTAATGTATGTATGACTGCTTTTAATACTATATTGGGTTGATGAATATTAATGTATGTATGGTTGTTTCCTACTCAACATTAACTTATTGTTGCTAAAGAAAGAATAAATATTGGCTTTTGTTGTTAGATATTATTGTCCTCAAAAGCAATTCATCATCTTATAAAGACTCAAATTGCTAATTATATCCATTCAATATTGTTGTCATAGTTTGAAATTGTTTTGTTTTCTTAGTTAAAATTTGAAGCAACGTTATTCATTTCATTGCCTAATTAAAATTTATATTTACCATTACCTATAATAGGACCACTTTATTTAACAACATGTATTATATTCCCTTAACGAAAAGGCAATAATAATTATGCTTTTAGTAACGCTTTTACCTTTTACCTAAAGCCTTTTTTGACGTAGTAGCAATGATCAAGAGTAAATCAATCAATGAACTAACTAGATTTAGGTGAGAAATCGCTTAGGATTTTACTATATTCAATTCATTGTACTTTAATGAATCACTCTAGTTCCTTGGACCAATAATAGTTCCTAATTTAGGTTATGTTTTCTCTCGAGACATATAACTATTATTTATAGGCTAATCAACTAAAATCTCTTTCAAATGTAGATAATATAAAAATGCTTTAGTTCATTATATAAACATTGTTTAGATTTCATCTAAACCTAGGAAGATCTTACATCTTTCTTTCACATAACTCACATTTATTTCTTTTTATCCATGTTGTGACATAATTGAATCTCAATGCATTGATCAAATATTGAATCTTCTATTTTTGTCCTTGGATTCAATCAATATAAAAACATGGGTAAATCATAATTAAAAAATTCATTAAACCAAAAATCAATCAAAGTATATTACACTCTAGGTTCATCGTACTTAAATCTATATCCCAATTAGTTCATAATCACACATTGAATATCAATACAAAAATATAAGAAAACAAGATAAAGAATTATTTTTGAATTTTGAATCCTTAAAGAAATCATGTTGAGATCTTACTTTATCCTCTAAGAATGGTGTAGTCATGATAAAAACCAATGCAAAATAACTTCAGAATAATTTTAGAATGTCTCTTAACTAAAGAACTCTCTCTTTTCTACCTTCTTTTATCTTTAAAAGCTAAAACCCTAGCTTTTAATGAGCTACACAACCCTAAATACAGGTTTATATAGCTGGTTATATTCTCTGGAAAATTCTTTAAAAATTAACAACACCAACACAGGACTATATAGTACCCCAAAGAGAAAACTTGGGGGCAAAGAGGGTGCTTTGAAGAACTAAAAGTGGCCACATTTAAACATGACCCTCAACACAATAACATATAGGTTCCATGTTATAGGATCCTTCTCCAATTCTTCTGAAATTGCTTCAATTAGATCCAATTCTTCTATAAAATTGTTTCTTTTCCTTATGTAAGTAGAAATAAGACTTAAAATAAAAATAATTACTCAAATTATCAAATCCTTCAAAAACCATTCAAAATATAAGTAATACACTATGAAACTAGTGTTAAAAGTAATTTATGTTTATTACATATCAAGAGGTAACTCAAAAGTAGGCATGTGAACCAGTTTTGGTGTTTCTAGTGTAAGTTCTTCATTATGGGGAAACTAAGGGGGTAAAGGGGAAGACAAAACTCCAAGTCCACAACATGAAGTAACTGAACCAAAAGTACACACGCCAAGTGGAATGAAAACTAAGATTGATTCCTCTTTAATAACTAGGAATTGGGATGTTTAATGAGAAAATGATAAAATTACAAAATGTCCTAATAAGAAAATGATATTGATGATGGAGGATAGTGGTAAGTTAGATTGGAGAATACTAGTAATGATGAGTAATCATGAAACTCGAAGAGGGGAGGATATTGATCATTAGGAGAGTATTAAGCATAATTTTAGGGAAGGATGATGTGGATGAGTATTGAGAGAACTTATTCCATACTATATGTGCCATTAAGGTGGGGCTGTGTAATATGATCATAAATAAAGGGAATTATACTAATATGGCTAATGTGGGGTTGGTTGAGAAGATGGGATTGTCCAGCACAAAAACACCTAAAACCATATAATTTGAAACAGTTGAATGAAAGTAGGAAGGATAAGATAACCGTGCAAGTTTCAGTTTCTTTTTCAACAGGGAAGTATAAAGATGAGGCATTGTATGATTTGGTTCTTACGTAAGCAAGATACATTCTTTTACTAAATTTTTGATAGGAGGGATATATATGGAAGGTATAAGAAATATGTCTTTTCTAAAAATTATTTACCATTGTGCCATTATTATCAAAGTAAGTTTATGGTGCTCAACTCCGAATTTATAATATTGAGCGTAAGAGTTTAAAGGAAAGAATAATAGTAAACACTTGGTGGTGATTAAAACCTTTAAGTAAAGTACAAGTGAGAGACATGTATGAGAGTAAAGGAGTGAGTTTCTTAGTCAGAATAGGGGATATAAGAGATGCATTCTAGGCTTAGCATTAATTGCCTTTTGATTTTGTAGATGAAGGTGTTGATTTAACTATAAATGATTATGACGAGAGGGAATATTATCAGAATCAAGCATTGACTTAAGCTATATAGGTTTATACCTAGGGAAGGCATGAAGAGAGGCTTGGGCAGTTTGGGAAAGATTTAAGTAAAATAAAAGAAGTTGGAGTTCCATTAAAAGCTATTAGAAGACCTTTAACAAGGAGTAGAACAGATAAGGCTAAAGAAGCTCTCAAAGACTTGATTATAGATCTTTACGCAATGAATGAAGTTTTATTTCTTTAATAAGATGAATTTAGGGTCATAGTGTTGAGTCAAATGAAAGAGTAAGTTTTGAAAAAAGGGTTATAGATTGTAACTGGCACAAGTCTTTGTTGAGTTTTGTGAATTAGAGAAACGAAAGCAAATCAACAAAATTTAACTTGTAACCAACATTGGCCTCATTTTTATTTTGTACAATAAAAATTTCAAAATAAAACTAGTGCCAATATTGACCAAGACAGGCTTTGGGACTCTAGATTTGGAGGTATAATGCCTATAAAAGGCTTTCTTATGTTTCTATTTGGCATATTACCTTACTATTATTGACAAGAAACTATTAGACAAATTTTCTCATCTTTTGTAGTACTTATGTTTTAAGTTTTGCAAAGATTTCATGATCTTATCTAATTTACTAGTGATGATTAAATCTTAAGATTTTATCACTCTCAATCTCTCTCTTTTTTTTAGAGAGGTTATTCAAATCTTTATTATTGTGTTTCGATTTTTTGAATCAAACCTATTTTTGATAGAAAAATCACGTCTTGTCATATTTATGTTAAAATATCATTATTTTTGTTAGTAATATTCACATTAAAAAGGAAAGAAAATGTAATGTAGCAGCAAAAATGTTATTAATGAAAGAAGTCACTAAGAAGTTGAGCAAAAAAGAAGAATTATTATTAGGTTGAGGTTTAAAAAGATGGAATTATTATTAGTAGGTAAAGAGAAAACAAAAGAAAATTTTAAGATTAAGGTGGAATTTGATGGAAGAAAAAAGAGACAAAGAAAAAGTACAAAGGAATAGATTAACAAAATTTAGATGAATTAAATGAGTTAAATTGTTTGTAGGAGTTGAGAGAATGTCAATATTACAGAGTACAACGTATACCAACATTTAAAGAAGAACGTAAGACAATCTACCAGAAAAATACATTATAAAATAAAAAAAATAATAGAAAAACAAATTAAATGTGAAAAAATAGATCATAACCATTAAAAATAATAATAGACCAAAAGATATAATTTCTCTAGTTAAGTATTTTTCTTTCTTTAATTTTAATTTATTCTCAATTAATTTAATATTTTTTATTTTTAGGGTGTAGTAGATATTGTCCTACATTTAATGATGAAGATAATGATAAATAAAAAACGTATTTCGAATGCCTGCTTTGTTAAACACACATAAGGAGGATAAAGGAAAATGCTACATGAAAGAATTTTCTTTTTATCTTGATAATGAAAATCCACGTATACTGGGGGACTTTCTAGAAAAGCAGCAAAACGCAGCGTCGCGAAGACACCACATCATCTCCGCACCAGCGTGGTGGCCCACGTTATTAGTCTATTTATTTATCTACCGCCTCAATTGCTACCGTGAGGGATTGGGTTTCTAGGGCTTGTTCGTGTTTGCGCTTTCTTTTTCTTTTTTCTTTTTTCTTGTCTCTTTTCCTCACTATACAACACTTCCAAGGAGTACGTGAAACCCTAATTTCTATTTTATCTTCTCGTTCCCTTGTCTCTCTACCTCCTCTTTCACTTTTTTCTCCTCGTCGACTCTCCGACGCTGCATCAGGTACCCACGTACATTATGGGTTTTTTCTTCTATGTATGAATTCGCAATTTCTGTGTTCTGAAGTATGCGAGTTCTGTTAATTGGCGTGGTGATTGCTATTTGGAGATCAGAGATGGGTTTCTAATTTTTTAATTTGTTTCTATTACCATATTATGCTTTAAGATTGTTTAACTGAATTTATATAACCGGTTCTCGTTGATTATCTGATTGTTGAGTTGCATTTTATGTGAAACCTGTCCAGCTGTAGTATTTTTTGCTATTGATCGGACGGGATAAGCTTAGGGATTTTGCATTATTAAATTTATTTTTTAATTGGAAAGTCATGTGAGAAGTTTTTCTCGTTCCTCTTACGCTATTTTAGTTTTCTTTTCGTTCTTACCAGTGATGAAAATCACGATCGTGATCCTTGCGGAAGTAGATAAACCATATTTATCCATCGAGTAATCATACTATTGAAATGAGATTAAAGTTCACTCATTTCTTGTTTTCTTGACTTATGCTGAATCGTATACTTGACTTATTATTGTATTCTCTGCAATCCCTCTTTCCTATCTGTTCTTGGTTAGTTCATGCTAGGTTGAATTTTCTACATTTTTACTTATTTTGTGGTTTCAGCTGGAAAAGGCGAATAAGTTGTTTTTCCCCCCTAATTCTCTAAGGTTGAATCCTATCCATATATGGTTACAGTTGTCTCACACTTGTACTTTTGATTGGCACATGTTACAACTTTCTTCTAAATTAACTTTTAAAGGTTGTCTTTAGTTTATTTGATCAGCGGTGGTTATGGCTACTTTATAAGGTGTATGTCCACGCCTTTGTATTTTAGTCATTTACTTATTTCTAAATAAATAGTTTCTAAATAAATAGACAAAAAAATCAAATCGATTTGGTTTGTATTATAAATTGATAAATGATGGGTGTAATCGAAAAAAAGATTCATAGGTTGTTGTTAAGGGAGTTGAAGTTACCAAATTTTGAGGGGTTGGTATCAATTTATGCCTAATTGCTCCACATATAGTTCCTGTTCCTTTTTTTCTTGGATTTGACTCAGAATATAAAATTGTTGAATGAATAAAAAGTCCAAAGATGAGAAAGTATTTTAAAATTCTATCCAGGATTGGATTTTAAAAATATTCTTTAGTTTATGACCATCTATAGCTGTTGTCATTATTGACAAAGGTGATATTCCTAAATGTACTTTTGTTTTATTCAGTTTTTACTGATTTGGGATCTTGTCAAGTCAATCGTAAACACCATTTTTGCTTGACCATTTTAGGGGAATTCATAAAAAACTGAGTTTATGAAAAAATGCAAAGATTGGTAGTTTGGGAAACAGCTCTCATCCCTGCCTAGGTGGACCATCTCTAAGAAAGATTACCTTTTCTCAATCTGCATTTAAAGTTTCTTCCTTGTTGTCTAAGTTTGTGTGCATGTTCTCATGCTAAAGTATGACCTTTTTAAAGTTAAAATTCTAGCAATTTAATTGTATAAAAGATCCTTTCAGATGCCGTTTTGACATTCAGTGCTTTCCATTTCATCATGGAATATCGAGTCATTTAAAAATCTTGTGCCAAGCATTTTTGTTTGCCCTTATGATAAAAACTTTGATCCAGTTTAAAACTTTAGCTACTGTATCAATTGTCATTATTGCAATTAGCACTTGAAAGTGAAGAAATTTGGGCAGCAAAATTGCTCTAAATTACAAAATCATTTATCAGAACTTCTATGTTCTTTGTGCATGAAGTGGGATGAGACCGAGATAATACTATACCAAGTTTGAGGAACAATTGTACATTGAAAGTTGATTCTAACACTACAAACTAAAGATACAGGCGTTTCAGTTGCTAGTGGACTGTCTCTCTCCTGAGTGGAAATTATTTTTTAGCAAAGTTACTTTTTTGGGCATTTTTTGGAATGTTGATTATAGATTCTTCCTACGAGAAGCGTAGCATACACTGAAGTAATTTTGGGGATTGTAACAAAAGATAGGAACTACTCAAATGCTTTTAAGGTAATTACCTTTCGGTAGTACCGAGCTGGATTTTGTTTGAATGTAAACAAGCTATGGGCGAATTACCTGTAATTCGTTGTTTTGGATGAATTCATTTTTTATGTGAGGATATACGTGCAAAATGTGATTTATGGTAGGGAAATGTGTTATCAAGTAATTGTTTATAAAAATTTACATTTATAAACAAAATACACATGATGATATGTGCAGCATCTCACTGATCCATGTAGTCCATCCTCCTCTAGACATTTATTTTCTAGAATCATCAGGCAAAGTTTATCATTGGGAAATTTGAAGTTGGCCAACACAGTATGCTATGATTATTATTCATTGTACCTTTGTTTGGATGTGGATGAGGTACCGGAAATATTGATATATGAAGAAAAGATATCGCCTGTTAGTGGATAATTTCCTTTGTGCATTAAGCTTGAAGGGAGTTATTTAGCAGTTGTGATCGCTTTCACATCTTTCTTTTGTGTGTGATGTGTTTTTCGTCATATGTAGCACGAGGTCCTTATTTTTTGTAGGAATTATTGTTTTGCAGTTTTGGTTGCTTGTTATTTCCTCAGAAATTTCAGTATGGCAGCCAATCTTGTCTCAGAGCAGTTACCTGCGCAAAGCATCCAGATGGATCAACTGGAACAAATCTCAGATAAGTTGGACTCACCAATGCAAGTGGGATTGATGGAACCAGCTACTAGTAATTCTGCAATGCAGCATATGTCTTTGCCAAATATGCAAATGGATTTATTGGGGCTAGGGCGAAGTGGTGCTCAACCACAGCAGATATCAATGTCAAACAACAATGTGCAGTATTTATCAATGTCTCATGGCCATGCTCCGCAGAAATTATCTAGGTCAGATATGCACATAGGTGAGGCAGAGCTGCAGTCCTACAATCAGATGTCACAGCAATACTTCCTATCTAACCAACAAACAGGGGAAACATTGTCAAACAATGCAGGATCTCAACATGCCTCATCATTGAATAAGCGAAAAGCAGCTATTCAGCCAACATCTGGCAGTTTGGCATCACCAAACTATGAAGTGTCTAACAAACGAGTGGCACAAGCAGAAAATAGGCCATGGCTGCATCCGATATCTATGCCTAATTCAGTTGGTGTACCGATGCAGTCCGTTTCCAATACTTCTGTATCACCACATTCACAAATACCATTGAAGCGATCATACCCTATTAAAAATGTTCCACAACAGTCATCTCTACAGAGAAATCACTCTGGACAAATTCATCCGTCCCCGAAAGCTCAAAATGAGTCACTTGAGGCTGTGAGATCCAAGTTAAGGGAGTCATTAGCTGCTGCCCTTAACTTGGTTTTTCAGGAGAAGGATAAAATTTTAAATGCTGAGGGTCACATTCAAAATGAAGCCAAGGAAATGATGGATGCCACGGAGGATTCATTTGGAAGAAATTACAACAGTGACGAAAATAGACTGCATGAAACCTCCAACAGCAATACTGGTGTTTCAGTGCAAACCTCAAAGAGTGATGGTGATGAATTAAGATCAAGTGTTATTTTGCATGAGGGGGATGTTTCTCTTGGTGATACGATTTTTGTAAAAGATGAGCTTTTACAGGGTAATGGTCTATCTTGGGTGTTGGAGTCTGACACAGACCTGACAGGGAAAAAAGACACTGAAAGTGCACAGAAGTTGTTGGATCAACAGGTTGCGGGTGAGGATGGAAGATCAACAGTTCTTACACCACAAGTTTTGGCATCCAAGATTGAAGAAGAGCTATTTAAACTATTTGGAGGAGTGAACAAGAAGTATAAAGAGAAGGGAAGGTCTCTTCTTTTCAATTTAAAAGATCGTAATAATCCTGACCTAAGGGAAAAAGTTATGTCAGGAGAAATCCCCCCTAAACGACTTTGTTCAATGAGTGCAGAGGAGCTTGCTTCCAAGGAGCTTTCTGAGTGGCGGATGGCAAAAGCTGAAGAACTTGCACAAATGGTGGTGTTACCTGATTCAGATGTTGACATGCGACGGTTGGTAAAGAAAACACACAAGGGTGAGTTCCAAGTCGAAGTTGAACAGGATAGTGTTTCTGTGGAAGTTGCTGTTGGAACAAGTTCACTTACCGATGCACCGCCAAAATCGGAAGACAAAAAAGCTTCTCCCTCTTTAAAACTCAATAGAGCAAAAGATAAGCATCCTAGAAAAGCTGATCAACCAAAACCCAAAACAAAAACTGGTAGAATCAAGAATAATAGTGAAGACCACGATGAAACGTGTACAATTACAATTCCTTATAATGAAGGGTCTGACTTAATGCAAGGTTTCATGGTGGATGATGTGTTGAAGGACACAGAATTTCTTCCTCCAATTGTCTCTCTGGATGAGTTCATGGAATCCCTTAATACTGAGCCACCATTTGAACATCTACCAGGTGATGCTGGGAAAACTGCACCTGCATCTGACAAGGATGATTCAGTATCAAAGTTATCTGATGTGCCCCCAGAGGATCATTCTGATATCGTGACTGATAAATGCAGTATTGAAGTAATGAGTCCCAAAGTGGATGCTAGTCGAGAAAACGTTGAGAGCTTTGGAAAATCAGAGAGGGCACCTTCTGTAGGGTTTTCAAAGGACGGTCATGTCTGGCAAGGCTTACTTCAGCTGAACGTTTCCGCCACTGCTTCGGTCATTGGCATCTATAGAAGGTATTTATCACCAAGCCCTGTAATGATACTTCAGAAGTTTGCCGTTGATTACTTCAGGATTTTGTTTTGTCTGGTGAAAGACCTGCATTCACATCGGTGTATCCATTTTGCTTTGTAAATTCCAAAACAATCATCAGTTTTTCTCGTGGAAAAATTTGCTACTGGTAATATTTGAACATGATTCTGGAGTTTCTTTTACATTTCTTTGCCCTGTCTAAATTGTATAATGTTGTGTAGTCTGCAACTTCTCGCTCAATCTGAGTTTTGTTGGTGCAGCGGTGAAAAAACATCTACTAAGGAGTGGTCTGACTGTATTGAGATCAAGGGGAGGGTGAGACTGGATGCATTTGAGAAGTTCCTTCAAGAGCTTCCAATGTCCAGAAGTCGTGCTATTATGGTATCTCAAGTTTCTTTATGTAGTAAATTTCAGTCGAACTATGTGTGTGAATTAAGAAGAGATAATCCTCTGCCCCCTTATATTGATCTCAGTTTGCTATCGATGCGGTGTGTTGTTTTCTCGTTTAGAGTAATAAAAGTTGTACGAATGAATGGCTTCAAAAAAGTTGCAAGTGAATGATTCTCATGGGCTAGGAATTTTTTATCACCTGGAATAGGACTAACAAAAACCATTGCAAGACCTTTGGCAAGCATGGAAACTTGGTTGTCAAGGAAAAGCAATGAAACTTTTAAAAAGTACACAAGATTTAACATAAACCAGAAGTTTTGGGACTTGCATCATATTCTACTTGCGATTAGCTTTATTGTTAAAACGGACGAGGGGCTGAACTCGAATCCTATTAGTTGGTAAAACCTTATTTCGAGATTTAACAAACATTTAAATCTAAGTGTGTACCTCAGTCCAGGAGGCCTTCCGTTTCATGGAATTTTTTATAAAGAAAATTGCAGTAACAAGTCTAGATCGTTATCAGTATTGTGGCATTGTATATGCCCTAGAAGATCCTCGAATACTTTTAGGAATTGCCTTTTTCAGTTAGAGCTCTATAAAGACGATTAATTAGATTTTTGATGATTTGTATACCAGGTTGTTCACTTTGTTTGCAAGGAGGATTCTCAGGAAAATGAGCGAGCAAGTGTTCGCGAGGTAAGTCTTTCTCTCTCTTTTTTAAAAAAGTATTTCAATTGCTGGTCGTTCATCGTAAATTCCTCTTTTTAAGGTGACTGAAAATCATGCTCTGCAGGTGGTTGATTCCTATGTTTTGGATGGGAGAGTAGGCTTAGCTGAGCCTGCTCGTGGGGTGGAACTTTATACGTGCCCACCTCATTCAAAGACACGTGAAATGCTCAGCAAGGTCCTACCTAAAGACCAACTTGACGGACTTAATGCTATTGATAATGGTCTAATTGGTGTTATTGT
Source organism: Erythroxylum suave (assembly GCA_027563595.1). NCBI lineage: Eukaryota > Viridiplantae > Streptophyta > Magnoliopsida > Malpighiales > Erythroxylaceae > Erythroxylum > Erythroxylum suave. The sequence continues at coordinate 21,923,581 of JAOSBN010000008.1, read as the reverse complement.
ATGGAGAAAACCTCAAAGATCTATATCACCTAATTCTGCATCGCACAATAAGCACAACTCCAAAAAACATTTCACTTCTAGGAGACATCAAGAAAAGGTGTCTAACGTGAACGTGAATATGACCCCTAAAAATGCGTACCCTCGTGATGTACCTTCATCGTTACCTAAGCCTCAGCCCCTGACCCAATTCGATATTGATGATGATGATGATGATGTACCTCCTGGGTTTGGTCCTCCTCCCACTCGGGATGACGATGACTTACCCGAGTTCAATTTTTCTAATGATTCTAGCACACCAAGGCCACCACTTTCAACACATAGTCCGAACCCAGGTTCTGGGATGGCATCTTTCAACTCAATGTCCCGTCATGCAAGTCGCCCTGTGGATCAAATGAGGGAGCTTGTTCAAAGATACGGACAGTCCGGAACTAGTGGAATTGGGATAGAGATGCAACCCTGGAATGATGATGATGATGACATGCCAGAATGGAGGCCAGACCATATCCAGCAAAGACCCCATGCAGTGAATGTGCAACTACATAATAGGCAGCAGCCTGTTTTACGAGCTCATATGGTTCAGCAGACACCACATCTACCGACGCCAACTTCAGGAATGTCTCGAGTGAGTGTGATTCATGATCAACAAAATGTTCCTTCATGGCAACATGCTAGTCGGATGGTTCCACCTTTTCCGCAGACTAGTGGAGGTCAACTGTACGGATCATCCGGTCACCAGCAGGGCAGTGCTTGGCCTAGAGATCCCGCCAAAAGTAGAGGGCTTTAATCAGTCGTGTATTATGTCCTTTTGTTATTTTTGTTTTCGCCTTTTTTGACAAAGGACTCATCTAGTCCTGTAAGCCAAAATTATTTGTAGTTCGTTTTAGATGCTTTTAAGCTAGTTGAATTCTTGCAAACGTTGAGAAGATAAAGTTATGGGGCTTACTGCGAGAGCTTTTAAACTTTAAACGGAAGGATCAATTACACTGAAACATCATGCGGGAACGGGTAACTTCAGTTCTCCCTTTTAGTCCTCTTACGTAGAAAGAGGGATTCAGAACATTGAAATGTAAGAAGTTGAGAAAGATAGGTTTGGTGAAGGCACAGTTAGTCGATTAGAAATTTTGACTTGGGAAGGCATAAATAGAAGTGCTTGATGGTGGGAAGGTGTACATTTTTTCTCATCTTCATTTCATGCCTTTAGTGATTTGATTTCTTTTATATGTTTCTCAACCTTTCCGCACGACTACGGGGGCAAGAAGTGGAATACGTCTCACTTTGAAAAGGAGAATGAACGTCGACTTAATGCATCCTTGAGATTCTGGGGAATTGAAACGATAATACACGTATCAGCTAACGCTTCAAAATTGTCATCAATATTACAATTTTGCTCTAGAAAGCATGGCCTGGAATTTCCAGAATATACAAACGAGCCGTTGGTTTGAATTGTTTTGTGAAAGAGTATATACATAGTTAAACGACACACATATATTAGCATTGACCACACGTACAATGTTTAATCAATTATTCAACCACCTAAAGCACGCTTGAGACCCACTCGTTGTTCAGGAGACAATTTTGTTGGGAACTTCACTTCAAATTTGATCCTCAAATCGCCTCTATTGCCTGGCTCCTTAGCAATGGGCATGCCTTCCTTGGCCACAACAAGCTCATAACCAGGGCTAACAATATCGTGGACTTGAATTGATAGGTCCCGGCCATCAAGCGCCGTTAGACATACAGTGGTCCCTCCTAGTGCTTCAGCTAGTGACACCCTTTGGTTCACAATGAGGTCATTCCCATCTCTCTTGTATGTCTGATGTACTCTCTCATCTATAACAAACACAAGGTCTGCTGGTAGCTGATTCGGCTGCTCATTTCCTTTGTCTGGGAAAGTAATCTTTGTTCCCCTTTTCCATCCTGGCTTCACATCGATGGTCAATATCTCAGATTCTTGCACTTGCCTCCTGTTAAATTATACTCTCTATAAGAAGCAAAGACTTGGTAGGTTTACTATACACAGAGCAAAGCAGTTTGTGTTCAGTAACAGATGAGCAATAAAATGATCAAATAATACCAGAAGCAATGTCCTTGTAACCACTACAACCATGGACTTGAATGCCCATATTTGGGAACCCAATATACAGCTTTGTCATATATGGATTTGACTAAGGATTCAGGTAGAGTAGAGCAAAGAGTTCTAGGGTACAGAAATTATTTTATATAGATGAACCTACCCATGAGCATCAATTACAGTTCTAGATATCTTCATTTTCCTTGTTGATCCTGCGTATAGTTCTTCAAGGCTGCAAGGCAATTTGCTCTCAACTGGTGGAGGTTTTCTCAGTGCAGTCCCCTCGCTATAGGTTCGAAAAATATTCTCGCTTCCTCCAAATCCTCCAAACATTCCTCCATCAGATTGATACCTCATTGACCTTCCCGGTCCTGAAGATCCGAAACCAAAGGGACTGCTACCAAAGAACTCTGCAAATATGTCCTCAGCATTTCTTGGATTGAAACCATTTGACCCAGCAGCACTGGACCCTCCACTACCAGCAGGTGGCATGTCTTTCAATCCCTCTTCCCCATACTGGTCGTAAACAGCTCTTTTCTGTGGGTCACACAAGACCTGAATTCGCAAATAATAAAAAGAAAAAGAAAAACACGTCAGGACTACAAGCTCTCTCACCAAACACACAGTTGCCTGTGTTCACATATCGAGTATATTAACCATAGTTGCAAAGTTAAAAGCTTCATATGGAGGGGAATTCTTAAATGTATAGTTTTGGAACACGAGCAAAAACGGGGAAAAAATAGTACATGGAATTATTATAGCGTTGCCTTCTGTAGAAGATGTGACTTTATCCTGCTGCATTGTCATTCAATTCCAAGATAACCAATCGCATATCAAAGATCAACACTTCCAATATTGCATTAGGTAATTGTGTCAATGGGAACCCTTCAATTTGTACCAAGTAATAATGAGAGAGCAAACCAATATCAGAATGAGAGGAAAAGAACCGTGCCTCGTAAGCCTCAGAAATCCGCTTGAATTGGGCTTCTGCTTCTTTCTTGTCGTTGGGATTCTTGTCAGGGTGCCATTTCATAGCCAACTTCCTATAAGACTTCTTCAGATCATCCTCCGAAGCACTCTTGTTCACATTCAAAACGTCATAATAATCCATCCCCATTTCACTTGCTCTCCAAGAAACCAAGGACCTTATGTCAACAATAAAGATCTACCAACTTTTCACAGCGAAACCCAAATCATAAAAATCCTTTCTTTGACTAGTTACACCGTCTAAAATTTCAAGGATATGAACGTAATACATGCATAAATACAAGAAAAGGAAGATTTTAGAAATCCATACATATGTATATAGTACAAGAACGAGATTTTGAAGGAGTTATTATGAGAGAAGCAATGGAACTATTTTTGTGTCATTGGCCGAGCCAGTGCCTAGTGGATGCAAAGAATCAGAGATTGCGGTATAATTATGGATGTATAGTTTGTTTCGCTATGTTAAGACCATGACGAGTTAAAAATGGGAAGACGACAGTGTTTGGAATCTCTCAGCCATTTTGGCCGGGCTCAGTTCTCCCTCTCTACTGGACGTCGGATAGAATTAGAGGGTCCAGGTTTTAAGGCTAATTACAACTAAATTCCGGTAATTAGGATAAATTCATTTATGGACAATAACCACCTATACTATGTTTGGTTTAATAAAGTTGTCAGCCATGGCATGAATCAGGTAATATAAATTTCTCGACTGACTGAACAGTTATTCTATTTAGAATAATTTCATTTATTACTAACAACAACCTTCTTCTGTTTTTTCTTCTTCTTTTTGGTGAATCTTACTTCAAAGTGGGATTTACTTATACAAACCCTCCTTTAAATTTGGATATTAAGTATGGCCCTTGATAAACAAAACATGAAATATATCCCTATTTGGATTAACTTTCATAACATTCCTTGAAGATATTGGCGACCATTGATTTGAGCTAGTTTTCCAGCTACCTAGACAGACCATATATCTTAATGAGAACACTGTTGACCTTAGAATAATAGGTTATATTAGAATATATCTCAAGATTAAGATTCAGAGAGAGTTATTTGATATTTTGAAGTTTAGAAGGCTGGATGAAGGCAGGGACTTGTTGAAGTTAAAATCTTCCTTAGTTATCATTGGAAGCTATAAAAAAAACACCAAAAGAAATTCTAGAAACCAACTAAAAAAGTTTTTGTATTGATAACTACAATGAATTAACGAGATTAAATACAGGAGACCTTCAAACTAATGTAGCTGTTGATGAAGCTGAGGTATCCCAAGATAATGCAGATCTTGTTGAAAATGAAGTCTTTACTTAATAAGCAGATATTAATCTTCCTAAAGAGAACCTTAATTACATCAAGTTGACAATTGTTCTAGATCAAATTCTTCAAGAAGTGCCTAAAAAAACTTAATAAACTCCTAGGTTTCAGACTATTAGAGCTCAATAATTTTAGGGTACATATGTCTATGGCTACAACAATTTTAAAGAAGATTGTTGAAAGGGGTCTTTTACCCCAGACATCTTCTCAATGACCAACATAGTTTGGAATGTGAGAGGCTTGAATTACTCTGAAAAGAAGCTAGACAATTCATGACTATCCTATAGACAAAATTTGACAGAGCTTTTAGAGATTAAAATAATGATTAACAAATTTAGAAAATGTTTACAGTTTTTTTGGTAAACATTGAAATACTATGCCTAATCATCATGCTTATTACTATATGAGAATAATAAAAAATTATGATCTTAGATGGTAAAGGAGCTTTAAACAAGTCTCTTTGATCAATATATCATACAATTGCTAACATGTTTTATAACCTTTTTAGTATTAACATCACCTTCATCTATTCAACTAACCTTTATTTTTGAAGGATTTATCTATCGAACCATATAAAAAATATCCAATCTTACATTTAGTCTTAATAGTAGGATCTTTCAATTGCATACTCTATACTCAAGAGTAATAAGGAACTAACCTAAGCCTTAAACACTTCACAAAATATGTTAGAGATCGTTTGACCAACATTGGAATCTCAAACTTGAGGTATGATATGTATCATTTCACTTAGATTAATTCATAAAATGATTGGAATATAAGAAAAAATCTTGACAAAGCTTTAGTGAATTCTAACTTGATGTCAAACTACCTAAAGAGAAAGGCACACTTTAATAACTCCTTTAGTTTTGATCATTTTCATATAAAAATCCATCTTTAAGTTGTTAAAGGTATTTTGAAAGTTCCTTTTAGGTTTAATAACTTTCCAAATACATTGGAAGATTACGAGGATGCAATATTTAAAGGCCTAGAAACAAATGTTGAAGGGTTTGAGACCTTTAAATGTATGAGAAAACTACAAGTTGTGAAAGAGGAATTAAAGAAGCTCAATAATAGATATTTTAGCAATACTACACTATAGTTACAAAAATAAGGAGCACCGCAGTTGGCTCATAATGAACTTGATTCTAGCCTTAAAAATGATTCATTGAAATTGAAAGAAAGATGGCTTTGACACATTATATCCACACTCTAGAGGCTCATAATACACTATTGAAGTAGAAATCTAGGATCTATTAACTTAAGGATGGTGATATGAACTCTAAATACTTCCACAATACAATTCTGACATGTCCATAAAATAGGCTCCATGAAAAATACAAATGGTGTAACCATTTGGAAGCAATCAAATATTAAAAACATGACTTTAACTATTTTAATAGAATACTAGGTACTTCACTAATAATTATTTTTTTGTGCAAGTTATTAGATCCTTCATTTATCACTCATTATCTCAAAAGAAAGTAAAGATTATTGTTAAGCCTTTCATGAGATCAGATATTGAAAAAGCTTTTTAATATGAATGCAAGTAAGGCATTAGGTCTAAATGGGCTAAATGCTCATTTTATTTAGAAATCCTATAATTTGATTGGCAACCTAGTGTTCAAGATTAATCTAGAATTTTTCTTAAAGGGTTAAAAAACTTCAAGAAATGAAAAAAATTATTTGTCTCATTCCTAGGATTCCTTAAAGCCTAGTTCTTACTTATTCTTTCCTTAAAGCCTAGTTAAAAGCAATAGAGGAAGTTTTAAAGAACTTCTTATGATCAGGTGAGGTGAATAATTTATTGATGCCAACATTACATGGGTTGATCCTTATATGGAAAAGAAATCACTTAGACAAGTGCACCTATCACATTCTATAGTATAGCTAAATGAGTTGAGTCTTCATCCCACTAGAACTGGAGTTACTAGTACTAACTCTCTACTTATTATCTAATATAATAATATTAATGATTGATTAAAAAATAAACAAAAATAAATTAAATCATAAAATTAAAAGTGAATAAGGTTAAAGCAATTATAGGTAAGTAAGATCTAGGTAGACTTCTTTATGACTTTTCGTACAACTTGAATTTACCTCAACTCAATAATTAATCTTACTTTCTTAGACTAATAGGAATTCCAATTACATAAATATATTCTATCTAAAAACATATAGCTCCTATCCTTAAGTTGATTAATTGAAATCTCTTTCTAATCAAAGCCCCTAAATATGCATTACCTCACTTTTTGAATTTTTATGATAGATTTAACTCTAACTTAGGAGATTTAAGTGGCCCTATCTTTAGAGTTCCATAAAACTCTCATTATTTATATTATGATCTATCCATATAAATAATCTGTCAATCCAAATGAATGAAATTCAAAATTGAAGCAAATCACTGAAAATTTTCAACTAACATAATATAAAAAAATTCTCAAGAAATCTAAAACTTTTATTGAATCAAGAATTAAGAATCAATTCAAAACATCAAGTCATAGGATCCATCACACCTAGATTTATATTCCAATTAGTTAATAATAAGGAAACTCACAAAGGATAATAAAGAATCTAGAAATAAGTTTGAATTCTCATAGCTTAAATCTTGAATGTTCTTGAGGTTTCTTAGTGAATCTTCTTATTTTCCTCTCCAAAAGTGCTCTTTCTTTAGTTGAAGTTGCTCTAATCAAGTGCCAAGTCATGTTTTTGTATTGAAGCTAATCTCCAAGAACTCCTCTAAAGCTCCCTCTCTCTTTTTCATCATCTGTCTTTTAAAATAATAAGCTTGAAAATTTTTTCCTAACATAGCCCAAACATGAAATCTTTTTGCTCTTAAGTGTTTCTTAAAATCCCCTCAACTTCTTTAAATAATACAAAACTACTAATGCTGATCTAAATATAGGTATGTGTTGACCCTATATTGGCGAGCATATAGTCTAAACACAAGTTACTATATTGATCATTAAGAAAACTTGCCTAAAAATAAAATGTGGCAAGATTGAACTTGAATAGCAATAAGGTATAGTGTTGATATTATTTTTTTAGTTTTTACTTAAAATATACCAAATTTTCTCTATCTTAAATTAAATCTTTCTAACTTTACACTTTATTCATTAAGGAGTATAATAGGTGTAAATTACAATTTTATAGATGTTTAAGTGAGTTTTTAAGTGTTGATTAGATGATTTTTGCATGTTTAGGCTTAGGATTATGTTAATGTGATGTTTACGTTTTTAGGTGTTATGTGGTTTAGGGAATGATGTTGGACCTTAATCTTGTGTTCTTGAGGTGTTTTAATGTGTTTGTTAGTTTATGAACTCAGATAAATGAAGATCAAAGGAAGTTAGAGCAAGTTTGGACAAAAGGGTAGGGTCACAATCGTGACATGTTTGTCCCAGTTGTGACAAAAGACCCCCTATAGTCACGATTGTGACTAAAGTGTCATGACCATGACAGAAGAGCTTTACAATAGGTCATGATCGTGATGCCCATATTATGATCATGACAAAAGACAATTTCTATTGTGTTACAATTATGATAGGCGCTTACCAAACGTGGGGATCTCTTTCTATTTTGATATTTGGAGGGTCTTTTCAGTGAAATCGACATGGATAAAACCTAGAATTTACCCTAAATGATCCATGAACTATATAAGAACATAAAATATATAAAATAGAGCTAGTCTCCAGTTGCCAAATTAAGAAAGGACCTAAAGGATGATCAAGAAGGAGAAAAGAGAAGAGGAATATCTACAACAGCAAGTCAGCCACTCCAACCCAGTCCATTTAAGTTCATTTCTTCTTTCTCTTGTTTATTTACTTCCATCATGGTATATGAATTAGGATTAAGAATGTTCAACATGTTGATGATGTTCTCATTTTAGGATTTATTCTTAAATCATTTTTTTGACTTGATTGCTTTTGATGTTAATTAAATGTTGGATGTTGTAATATTTATGGTTATGCATACTTTGACTATAAATTGAGAGATTGAACAAATAGTAATATGATTAGATTGGGTAATAAGAGTTAACAACCTAATAAGTCTCATAAATATCAAATCAATAATCATACGAAGAGAGATATTGTCTGAGGACCCGATTATCCGATAGATTGCTTGAGAACTAGTTAAAAACGTTAGGTTGTTTTTATTAATTAAGAGATTGCAAATCTAGAATTTCGGAATCAATTAAGGATTATTAATTGGGGTTAACTGATTAGGTCTTTAGAGAGAGTAATTAACCCTTTAGAAATCTAGGATCAATACTGATTGAATTAAAAGTGGTTAAGGTAGCAAAATGATGATAGAATGAATCATGTACTCTCATAATTGATCTATCTTGTTTTATTATGACATTTAATTTGTTAAGTGTTTTAGCGCTCTATTTGATTTAATTGTGTTAAATTTGAAAATTTATTTTCATTCAATTCATACTCGATTGTTTCATTTTCTGGTTATTTTTATTTTCATTTAATTCACATTTTTATAACCTTATACAAAGTCAGGATTTAATTAGTTTTGGCTAATTCCTCGTGGGATCGACACCTTAATTACTATGAGTTATGATTAGTATACTTGCAAAATATGAAAGGCATTACATTAGATAAAACTTGCTTAATGGAGTATAAGCATAATGCTCTCTAAATTCATGCTAAAAATATGGTATAATTATCATGATATAGTCTATGTTTTAACTATAAGGGCATAGTGTAAATTAACTAGCATAGGCGTGTATAGGTCAATCTTACAAGGATTATCAATTAATTACTAACTACTCACATACTTAATAAGCTAGGCTGATGATTATGGTTGGTTAAACAAGAAAAATAAAATAAATAATAAATCTAAACAACAAAATAATAAATAATAAATAATAAATAATGAAAGAACTAAAAGTTTTTTAGATCATGTTCTCTCTTAATACATATAAACCCTATTCTTAGACTAATCAATTGATATCCCTTTGAATCAAGATAGCTTAAGAATGCATTAAATTATTTTATAAACTCTCTTGATAGGTTTTACCCTAACTTGAGAAGATCTTGTGGCTTTCTCTTGAATAACTTATGCTTAATCTTCTTCACCTATATTATCATCTAACACTCATCTCTTCTCTCAAATCTTTGAATCAAATAATTAAATCTTCCACTTTCTTTCCTTCAATTCAATTAGTTAAAAATCATATGGATACTTCATAAGAAAACTAGATATTCATGAAACCAAAGAATCAATAAAAATATATGATATCATATGGTTCATCCTACCTAAATTTATATCGTAATTAGTTTATAACTAGACAAAGAATTAAATTTTAAAAATGATAAAGAAAAATAGAAAAGGAGATCATCGTTCTTGAATATTGAATCTTTTGTGAATCCTTGTTAAAAGCTTGCCTATCTTTTAGAACACCTTTGAAATGACTTCAAACCATATCATAAACAAAATTACTCTCTTATTTTTCTTCCTCTTCTTTTTAAATACAAATCTCTAATTTTTAATATGTTTTATGAACATAATAAAAATCTATCTAGCAAATTATGTTATTTTGCAACTTCAATAACTTTTCTAAAAAAATAACACCACCAACATGGGACCTACGTAGGGACATGTAAATGCCATGTATCTTAATCTATGAGGTAATATAGGGTTATGTAGGGCTACAATGGAGAAGAAAAATTTGTCACCTTAGAACATGACCCTAACACTGTGGCATGTAGGTGTTGCATTCTTAGGTCGTTATTCAAGTCCTATAAGTTTGCTCCAAATTTATCCAATTCTTCTCTAAATTCACTCCTTTTCCTAAAAAGGTAGAAATATAACCTAAAACAAATTATATCTCAAATTAAGTACCAAATCCTTTAAAATCATTCAAAACATAAGCAATAAGCTATAAAAATAATACTAAAAATAATATATGTCTAACAACATCATATAACATATAAAATTCTCAAATATTTAAGCATTTCTTATCTTAAGAAAATTAATTGCATTACTTAACTCATATAGGGGGGAATTATGAGAAATAATCTAGCAAATCAAACATATTCACCAAGATTCTCCCCTACTAATTGAATTGCAACATTCATCAAATTGTTAGACATTTAACTACTTTCATCATAATAAATCAAGTTAATAAACTATATAATCCTTTAAAATTCAACTTAATGCATAAAATGAACATACATGAGAAATTCATTTTCAAATTTCTACATCAAAACCCTTGTTGAATGATAAATAAAATAATAAATTTAAATTAACATAAGAGCATTTTTAGCTTATTTAAACAGTCGATTAACCTTTTGATATGAGAGTAAACAATTTGTTATTAATACTCCTAGTTACTTAACTAGGTCACTACTAGTACTACTTTTAACTTCAACCTTTTTACTTAGGTTGAAGCCAACGAAGTGAATTTATTTATGCTCATTTATTCACAATTTATTTTTTTAATGTTGAATAATGAAGATGCTAAAAAGGAATTCACATTTAACTCAATTATGACAAAAATACCAAAATATCATTATGGAAATTAAGAATCCATTATCAAAATTATTGAAGCAAAACAAAGAATCAAATTAATTATTAAAGCTCATAACTAATTGCCTAAATATTTTGAATCACATCAATAATCAAATTTATTGTGAGTTAACTCAAATAATATGTTTTTAAAGTTAAAAATATTTCAGAATTACTTCTTATTAAGTTAGTATGATAAAATTGATAAGAATAGTTACTTAAGTCCCATAAGTTGTACATTATCCTTAATCAATAAGTTATGCAAGAACAATGAAAATAAAAAAACAAAAGGAGAAGAAGACAATAAAAGAACTGGTACTTTATTGATATAAAATAAAGGACAACTACAATACTTTTTAAATTCCCTTAATTTTCGTTGACAACAAACATTTTTCCTACATAGTCATGGTGTCATAATTTTTAAAAAAAAAGAAACATAGGAATAACAATGAAGATGCCAATCTTAGGATGGTGGATCTAATAGAGGCACATAAGGGACTACTTCCTCTGAGCCTACCAAATCGTCAAATGATATCATATCGATCAAATCGCTTAACAATGACTCTTCATCTATTAGTTTAGTGTCTAGATGTGGCTTAATTTCCACAATTGCAAGTTTTGTCTCACATAGAGCCTTGGTCTCTCTATGACTCTTGCTTTCCTATTTAAACTCTATGATTGAAATTAAGGGTACTTAGTTTCTACCATTGCCGAGTACTATTGCTTGGTTGGTAATGGTGTCCATGATTTTCTAAATCACCATCACTTGTGGCATGCTGAAATCCTTAAGTTCCATAACATGAAACTCTAGGACATCAGCCAAAAGACTCATATAAAGATCATGGCTAGTCAGGAGAGTTCTATCATAGCACCACTTCAGTAGGAAAAAGAGGACTCAACTAGCAAGGAGTTTGAAGAGGAAGAAGGCATCGAGGAACCTAGTTGGAAGAAAGTGCTTGATACAATATCTATAAATAGTAAGGTAATTACAGACACACTTGTGGAGAACTCTAGAAGGAAGAAGGAGATGGTTCACACAGAACAACATCAAAGCTAGGATATACATCAGAATCATCATTACTTTGAGGCTCAAGATGTAAAACTGCCAACCCCGATACCATCCCTGCCTTCATCACCATGAGGCTTTGTTTCTAACCCTTTTCATTTAAATTTACTCTTTATTTTTGTTTTTTAATTTGATTTTATGTTATTCCTTCCATGTGTGTTTGTTTGTCTCCTTCTTACATTGAGGACAATATGTTGTTTAAGTGTGGTGAGGGTTGTGCGATTTTCTTTGAATGTGAATTTTGCATATAGTATGATAGTTTGTTAAATTGCATATTGTGAATTGAGTGAATGTGTTGATGGCTTAGATGGAACGAAATTGATTTTATTATGAACATAATCTATTAGGTTGCGAAGAGTCATTAGCTTGCAAAATTAGTGATATAGGTTCTTTGGCTAAATATGCAAGTTAATGAGGTTTTAGTGTTAGTTTATAACCCTATAAGTATTCACATTCATTCATAATTTTAGGTCTTTTAACTAAGCAATTTTGCTAGTATGTTTTCATAAAAACGAGTAGCTAGAGCAACAAGGTAGGCATAAATTTTTCTTTTGTAAATTTTAAATAAATAACTATTCCATTGGCCTTCGGGTTATGAATAGAACTAGTAGCCAGTTGAGAACGTGATATAGTTAAGTAACCGGATCAACACGCATTGCAAATGTGTGCCTCCATGTTAGAAGGCTATAATGACGTTCTAACTAAGAAACTTAATAAAAAAAATTACTTAGTCAAGTAAACGGATCATTACTCATCAGTAATGTTTTTCTTCGTGTAAAAAGACTAAGTCCATGTCCATAAAAAGTAATTAAGAAAAATAAAAAAGTGCTTTCTAATAAATCCAACCAAACTTGTAAGTAGCTTAACTTTTCATAAAAGTACTTAGGATTAGTTACAAAGTTTGAATGATCAAATAATTATTAATGTATGTGTAAGATTTAAAAGGGTGAATAAACTTGACATTTAATTTTAGAATAATATGTATATTTAGTCCAGAGCATCTAGACATAAATTTTGCATGTTAATGATTTTGAACAACTTGAATGATTATGATTAAAGTTAATTTTATTTCATAAATTGAAGCCATTATCTCATTATTGCATTATGTACTTTGTGATTTTGTGTGTTTGTTGTTTTGTTTGCTTGAGGACAAGCAAATGTTTAAGTGTGGGGATATTGATAAATGTAAATTGCATCATGCTTTAGGGCGTAGTTTGATATGTCTTTAGTCGTTAATTTAATCATTTAGTATGTGTTTCGGTTAGAATTATGTTAGTTTGTTAATTATTTATGTTTTGAGTGTTTTATGAGTTATTACAAGTATTTGAGCTTAACTATTATGTTTTTGAGGTACCTTGATGTATTTTCTCGTGTTTCAGGGTCAACATCGAAGAATGGAGGAGTTTTGGAGACATTTGGGCTGAAACGATAGATCACGATCGTGATAGAAGCTTCAGATTTAGCCTACGACCTTAGCCTATATACCACAATCATGACAGAAGCCCAGGGAATGGTCTATAATTGTGGCCTGCATGACATTATCGTGAAAGAGGGCTCGAATATAAGTTATGATCGTGGCATATAGGGCCATAACTATGGGCCTGGGTCGGGCAAATGTGAAGACACTAACAAATGTCAAGTTTCGAAAGATTTTTTCGCCCTTTCAAAGCTCAGAAAAACCCTAGGGTCACCCAAAACACAAGAGGATATAAAAAGAACAAGAAGAGGCAGATGAAGGAGCTTTTGCATCAGCCACTTAAGAAACCCTAGAGAGAAATCATCGAAAGATAGAACAAGAGAAGAAGGAAGAGAAAAGAGGAGAAGAAACTGACTCAAAGAACTTAAGAAATCAGGAGGTTTCCTGATGTTGCTGCCTCCCATCATCCATTTAGATTGTATTTCCAGTTTTATTATTGTATAGAATTAGATTAAATAGTTGATAATAGGATCTAAAATGTTGAGGATGCTCTAAACTCACCTTTGGAATTTTATTCTTGAATTAACGAAAATCAGATTGTTTATGTGTTTATTGGATTTTGTTGTGGTTAATTATGTGATTACATAATTTGATAATAAATTGAGAGAGTGAATCGAATGAATAAATTGGACTAACAAGAGTTAGGTGATTTAATAGAAACCAAAATTAAATCCGATCGATAAGTTGTGCGAAGAGAGATCCCTTATAAGTTTCTGATTGTTTATTAAAGAACTTTAGAACTAATTAGGGTTTTGGATAACTTGAGAATTAAGAGATTGCAACGCCCATAATTTGATTAGGGTTTATAATTTAGTGTTAATGACTATACCTTGAGAGAGAGTAATCAACCCTAGGATAGTCTAGAACTAATAGTCCAATAATTCATAATCGGTTAGGTTAGCATTAAGGATAGGTAAAATTCCCTTTCTTTCATTTGGTAATTTCCTTAGGTTGATTCTTGGGTGTGTTGCAATTGTTTAGTAATTAGCATTTTTGTGTTTGATTCTTAATTTGATTGATTGAATTAAATTCTAGCTTTAGTTTCGCTGCATTTGAATTTATGTTATTTGTTTCTAGCCTTAGATTTTAGGACTAGATTAGCTCCCTCCTCATGGGATTGACATCTTTGGTACTACACTAATGAACCGTGAGCTTGTGGATTATCAAGGGTTAATAATTAAAACTTTCACACATCCTAACCACTCAATCAAGCTGAATCATACCTATACATTTCTTATCCCTAAGAAATATAACCCCTCCTTAATGGTGGATTATTGACTAATATCTTGTTGCAAGACTTTCTATAAAGTAATAGCAAATGTAACACCTGTTTTCCTATACTAATGGTTAGAACCCTAGAATACTGTAAATGAAAGACATCAATGAGAAAATTAGTCTATGCTCATGCATAATATAGCATATGTACACTTGAATTTGATTATTGCACATATTACAATGATTATTCATGCACTCATTTGACATTTACCAGGTATAATTGATATTTAATGTGATTATAATGTGAATTGTAGATTATGTGTCTTGAAAATTGAGTTGGTGTGTTTAATTAGTGATTTAAATTTTTTTGGTGACAATTTAGGAAAATTCTAAATTTCTGGGAAATTTTGGATTAAGAAAAATGCCAAGTGGTAGAACGGTTGACAAATGGCAGTAGAAATTAATTGTCAAACGACTGTAGAAATAATTGACAAATGACATTAAGATTTAATGACAAGTGTCATAGAAAATTAGGAGAAAATTAGGTTAGAAATTGGAGACAAATGGAATAAGAAATTAAGTACTAATTAGCATCACAAGAAAGAGACATTTGTAAAATTTTAAGTGGAAGGTGTCATGACAAGTGTCATGATACCCAGCAAGTTTTTATAACCCATATTTTATGCCCATTTGAAAGACTCTCCCTGTTGTCTCTCATTTTTATCCCACGACACATGCTCTCTTTGTTCTTCAGCTTCTTTATTATTTCTTCTCCATTTACGACATCTCCAATTTTTACCATCTTTAACATTACTCTCATCCTTCACTTTCCACTTCAAATCTTTGTCTTCTTCACCTTGCCATTAAAAGACCCAACTCATTCTTTCATGAAAGATGAGGATCGTGTCATATAAGGAGTTAGGGTTTCTTGAAGGTTTTGAAGAAGCTTTGGATAAATCAAGTAGGTAACCTATTAATCTTCATGGCTTTATTGAATGAAACATGTTTTGATGATAGTTAAGAGTTAAATAACCATAAAATGAGGGTATGTATACGCAGAACATAAATGAGAAAATTTAGGTATGTAAATGTCTTGTTTTTACATGCACAATGAGTAATGATTCATAAATTGATGTACTGATGCTTTTGGATTAAAATGATTATGAGAATGGTGTATAAAGAAGTGCAGAAATTTGATTAGTGAATAGATGTTTTTATGCTTTGTTTTTCTTATATTAACATAAATTTCTTTGATTGTTTTAGAGATGAACTAAAGTTAGTTTAGAGCTCATAAATAGGAGTATTATGGTGTCTTGAAATGAGATGAATTAAAGTGATAGTTAGGAATGAAATGAAGGTGAAAAATGAAGTGGAACAAATGCAGAAAATTTGACAGATAATGGAGTTTTCATGTTCTACTTTAATGCTTGGTTACATGAATGTTTAGGTAGTTATTATATGGATGAACTAGAATAATTTTAAGGATAAAGAAATGGCTAATATGGTGTCTTGAAATTAGGTAAATTAGAATGATAAGTTAGAAGTGAAATGAAGTTAAAATTCTGCAGAAAATTGATAATGAATGTGGATATTAACATGTTCTGTTTTGGTGTGAAATAATGTGGATGTTAGTAATTGAAATAGAGGTGAAGTAGAGTGAATTAAAAGATAATGTCTCAAAATGAGGAGAATTAGGATGATAGTTTATAGATAAAGGGAAGGTGACAATGGAGTTGAATGTGTGCTGAAATATTGAAGAATGTATAAACATAGTTGATGTAATATTTATGTGATTATGATTAACAATTTTGTATGATTTGTTTTATGGATGTTTTTAGTTCGAATGGAGGTGTGAATGAAGTAGGAATGACAGATATACATAATATGGGTTCGATGAAACCTAGGGGTTGGAAATCTAGAAATTTGACCTGTAAATGTCTGTTGGGTGGACTTTATGTCCACTGGGTAGACATTCTTTGGAATTTCAGAGTTCCAACTCTGTTCATGTCCCTCTAGAGGGACATACATGTCCGCTGGGTGGAGATTCTCAAGATAGCTACATAAATGTGCAATTCCCTTTAGATTGCAAAATCTCTCTTCGAGGTCTTCACAGAAGTTTTAAAACTCAAAGTCCTCTTCGAAATCGTACTTGAATCACCTTATTCTAACATCCACAATGAAAGTTATACTTATTGTCCCAAATCATGTACATATATGAATTATTGACTTATCAATGCTTTCCTATGATGTTATTAAGCTTAAATAGGATCTTGAATGAACCAAGTGGATGAAGAATGAAGCGATTAAAGTAATGAAAGTGTATTAGGTATTAAAGAATGATTAAAAGACGATATTAATTGATTATGAAATGCATATTAAGGAAATGTACCTGAGATTGTCAATATGAACATGCATTATACATTATACATTACACATATTTATATGTGTACAATTGAATGGTTATGTGGTTATGCAATTAATAATGTGTGTGCATTATATGTATTGCATAATGTTGATATAGAAGATAGAATGTCATCATCTATTCATTTTTGTAGCATCCCGTCCCCATACTAAGGGTAACCTTGATTTCAATAATGGGGAGAATGGCAATCAGAGAGTTAGAGGAAAATTGCATTTCAAGCTCAGCGGAATGTCAGCATACATGTATGTGAATTTGAGTCTTTGCACACATGAAAATAATTGTACATGCACTCATTGACATTTCGGGTATAGTGAATAGTAATGGGATAGATTGAGAATTGTGGTTATAGCAAATGATTAGAATGAAATGGAGTAGGAAGACTAGAAATAAAATCTAAGTGTTGGACTTAGTAAAGAAAAATGTGTTGAATAAGTTTACTGAGAATATTTAGTATGGGAGTTATAGATGGTAGACTAGAAAGTTATGGTCTTAAAAAGGGGGGAGATGTTCAGGAGCATAGACGTATCGTCTGTGATGACGTCACATCATCTGTGATGACGTCATATCGTCTTAAAAGTTGCATTGTCTTAAGTTGACTTTGCTTCGTCTTAAGTTGATCCCCTATCGTCTGCTTATTGAATTTGTCTATCGTCTGTAAAGACGTATTGTCTGTGTTGCATCATCTGTAGTTGACTTTTCTTCGTCTTAAGTTGACCACCTCAATTGTCTACTTATTGTATTCGTCTATCGTTTGTGGAGACGCATCATCTGTGGTTCACTTTTCTTCGTCTTAAGTTGACCACCTCAATCGTCTGCTTATTGAATTCATCTATCGTCTGTTTTTTGCGCATTGTCTGTGTTTTGTGCCCGTCTATGTTTCGCTTCACCTGTGTTTTCCACTTCGTCTGTCTTTCTATTTCGTCTACTTTCTGACGAATTTCGTCTGCCTTTCTGTTTCGTCTACTTTTTGACGAATTTCGTTTGCTTTTCTGTTTCGTCTACTTTCTAATGAATTTCGTCTGCCTTATTGCTTTGTCTACTTTTGGCATTCATCTACTTTTGCATTAGTCTGCTTCCTGCCCAAGTGATCGAGACTTCTTCTTCTATATACTATACATTTTGTATCGCTTAGTCCATACCCTTTAGATGATAGAATTCGTTCCTAAGGTGTTCAAGAAACTTATAGACCTATAAATCCTCTCTCAAACCAGTTAACAAAGATTTTGATCCGATACCTATAGCGAAAGTTATGCTAGTTGCCCCAATAGAAAAAAGATTCAATATGATTGAGGACAGAACCAAATTGAATGATTTTAGTGTCAATGGAGACATAAGACATAAGGGAATATGTTTCTAGAGGAAAGTGTCACAAGATGACTTCAGTGTCGGGGTCAAGAAGAGAACGTAAAGTTGACCTGAAATGATGTGCGATAGAAAAAATCTGAAAGTGAGTAAGAGGTTATGACTTGTGATTGCAGTGGTATTGCTGAGTCACAAACTTAAGTATAAATTATACTTAAGTGAGTTTGGATAAAGGGAAGTGGATAAGTGGATAAGAATTGGACAGGTGTCGTAGCTAGTTAAGATCTTTATTGCCTATAAAAGACAAGCTACTGTCCTTGTCTTTATCCTTCTTGAAACTTCTTTCTTTAGAATTCCCCCAACCAGAGCTTTTCATCAAATATTCACCGAAGCTAAACCTTACTTTTCTCTATTTGTCCCCACTTTTACTTGGAAATTCCTTTCTTTCATTCCAAGAAAGACCGAGCCTCCATGTCAACTTTCAAGTTGATGTACGTAGGTGTATGAGAGATTAGGTTTACGTGATTTTGTAGAGATTGGAGCTTTAAACAAATAAGATTGTTATGATTATGTAGTTTTTCCATGAAATGAAGCATGCATCGTTAGTTAACTGCTAAATGGTTAAGAACAATGATATTCTTATTTGCTGGAAAATGAGTGAGGATATTTAGTGTACCGTACATAGTGATTTTCTTTGGATTGATGAATGAAATATTATGGGATAGTGATAAACCAGTTTTGGGAGTTGAAAGATCAATGAAAGTATGTAATGGTGTAAAAGAACGATTAAAGTGATAGTTAGAAGAAATATTGAGCTTGAAGCAAAAATGTTGATAATGATATATACATAATGATATACTCTGTTTTCCTCTTCACTAGTCATATATGGGATTAAATCGGTAAAGTAGTGAATGAGTTATTGATATCAAAGTACCAAAGGATTGAGGTTGTAATTCAAAGAACTAATGAGTAATTAAGTTATGAAAAGGGATTGTGCATAAGATGTGAAGTTTGTTACAGTACCCGAGTTTGTCATTGAGCATGCATTGTACATAGTCCAATTAGGCATTGTTCATGAATAAATGCTAATATGTGTGCAATTATTGATTAGTGTGAAATGGGTGTCTTGCATAAATGGGTTGTGCAGGTCAAGAGTCCGCATTCAGGCATTCCCAAAATTTAGAAGCAAATGCTAATCTGGAGTGTACTGTGAGTAGACCTAGATGGTCTCATTCCACTGTTTGTTTTGTTTGACTTTCTGTTTGTTTCATTTGATTTTTTGGTATTGATTGATTTCTGAATGATTGTGTGAATGTGATTGACTGTGTTGATTTCCAAATAGAAGGTTTGATGAATGTGATGTATGAGTGAAATATTGAAGTGCTCATTGAATGTGAATTGGATGAACTAAGTGTACGTAATTGATTGTTAAATGTGTTCTAAAAGTGCATTTGCATATGAGTGAAAGTATTTCCTCAACTTTAATGTTGAATGCCGGACTAAGGTCTGATGATATGTGCATGAGAATATGCAAATGTGAGTGATGTATTCCATCTCATGAATGCATGCAATTTAATGGCAGTTGTGACCATAGTAGCCACCGAAAGTGAAAAGAGCTTGAAGTTCAGAATGTGATAAGAGCCTTTGGCTCAGTTGTGCATGTACCTGGTATCTACGAAGAGGTATGGAACATTAATTGATACAGCTCGGTATCCACAAGGGATATGAGCTAGTAAAAAAACACTTGGTCACAACAAAGTAAGAAATGGAAAGTGAGTCTCATGTGCATTGCATATGCATAATATGAATGATCAAGTGTATTGCATGTGAAATGTGAAATAAGGTGAGATGTGCAATAACGTGATTTGTGTGTTATGTGACTGGGTGAGCCATCGATAATGGCCCCTCATTGAGTTCGCAAAACTCACCCAAAATTTGCAATTATTTTTCAGGTTCAAAAGAGTACCCCGTTAGGCCAACGGGAGTATACCTACAGCATAAGTGAAGGATAAAGGTTGGGATCAGTTCGAGTCTGCATTGTATTTTTTTAATTCCATACTGAATTGTATATTCTGCAAATTTTTGTATAATTTGTAATTGAATATTGCAATATGTAATATCATTTGGAATTGGAAATGTTTTGTATTTATAATGGGCCCAAATGGCTATTGAAATATTGATGTTTGTATTGCTATGATTGAAAATATTTAAGAATGAAAGTGTGCCATATTATTTTATACCGATTTTTGAATGAGTGAGTGTCTTAGCACACTAGGGTCCTTGCGGGAGTGGGGTGCTACATTTATGTGGTATTAGAGCCCAGAAGTACTATCTTATATTGGCGTTCTGAAATATGTGTCAAGTTACATGCATTTTAGTCATGTTATAGCAGAAAACGGCAACTGATCCCCAGTATG
Organism: Erythroxylum suave; assembly: GCA_027563595.1. NCBI lineage: Eukaryota > Viridiplantae > Streptophyta > Magnoliopsida > Malpighiales > Erythroxylaceae > Erythroxylum > Erythroxylum suave. The sequence continues at coordinate 21,902,794 of JAOSBN010000008.1, read as the reverse complement.
AGTCACATGCATAAGCATTCCTTAAGAGTCTGAGCTGCTAAGAGCATTGATAAAAGTGATGATCTGACAGAATGTGAGAAAATAAAGGTTTATGGATAGTTGGAAATGAGAAATAGTATCTGGTTTTGTATGATGGATAAAGGTTCACTACCATGGGATATGTACCCTTGAAGGTGATATAGGTGTGAATAGGTATATTGTTGTAAATTGGTTGAGGAAAATGAGAATATGAGTAGAAATGAGGAGACTAAAGTGTACAGGTGGAATGAAATGAAATCATAGAATTATTTATGATCATAAAAAAATGAATTTGGAATTGAAATGGTTATGTAAGTATTCTGATAAGAGTTTGTAATTCTGTATAAGAAATATTATATGGTTAGATATAACAGATAAAGATTCAGTGTATTTGTATCGATGGTTGTATTATTGACTATGAAATTGATGTTTTGTTTTGATGATATGTCCTTGAATGTGATATAAATGTCGATGCACTGTTATGGATTGTTTGAGGAAGAATAAGGATATAAGTAGAAATGGTGAGAATAAAGAGTACAAGCCAAGTTGAAAGTGACCTTGAGAGGTTGAACTTGGACTTGAAATGATTGTTGAAATTCAAAAAAAAAAAAGGGTGTGTGACAAGAGTTATGATTAAGTATAAGAATATGTTTGTGAAATTGAGATCAGGAATTGTGGATGAGTATGAATCTATGATTCATAATCGATTGCGAACATATGTACTCATGATGATAAATGGTAATTGGAAAGTGAAATGATGGTAGTGATATATAAGAAAGCCGTTGAGTTTAGGTTAAATTGCCATTGTGATTGCACATCTGATAGTAGGATCACCATGACAAGTGAAAATATTAAGCATATGTGTATAATATGTGTAGAGATGATATAGGAAGTAATTAGTGACTTATTGAATAAGTGCTAATCATAGTTCCTATAGTTCAAAGTCTGAGATGAGTTAGAGTAAGACGTGATAGTGCTGTAGTGATCAACTGGGAAGGAATTGAGATTGTTAATTGCTACCTTATGTGATAAAATTGACGAAAAAGAAGAAGGACACGATTATGGCATAATCCCCTCACTTGATGACTGGCGCCAAAGGAGAAGAGTTATCTAGAATTGAATGGATAAAAGTATCCTTAGCATAAGCTACTAATTGGTAAATTGACATAAATACATCTTTAAATAAGATGCAATGATTTTGTTGATATATACCAAGGTATTAGAGTAAGTGAAATTGTCTAGTGCCTTACTGAGCCTTATATTAAAGGGTGTTATGTTCATGTAAGCTATGACAGAAATTGATCTTATTGAGATATTATGAATAGTGAAATTGAACTTCTTGAGGTACTAAGAATGACTGATAAATAATCATGGAAAATAGTTTATGGATAAGGATTTCATGAGCAGTATCGAGGATGGTATCAAGAAATCTTCTTCTAAAGAAGAAATTAATTGAGATAGTTAATGAGTCAAAAGTGAATAATGGAGTCATATCCCAAGTGGAGACTCAGGCATAAGAGGTAGAATATACTACCGAGAGTGTATGCATTAGTTTGATGTTAAGTATCCAACTATGTTAGTGGATATTTAATTCGAGATGACACTATTGCTGACGTAAGGGGAATATAGGTCCACATTATATTAGGTGTAAATATGTTTGGAAGATACAAACTGAATATGAGAAATGTGATATCGAAACATAACGTGAAGTATTCAATAAATTGAAATGTGTGGAGGAACCAGTATGAATGAGTAGGCATTTGATTAAGTCGATGTGAATT
>JAOSBN010000008.1:21884004-21895118 GCA_027563595.1 Erythroxylum suave | reverse complement strand
AAATAACTTAAGAAACACTAAATAGTAAGAAATCCAATATTAACTAGGAAAACTAAACTAACTGCTCCTGCATCATTAAGTTTTTGAAGTTTGTTTTTCTTCTTCCGCTATATGATTCAACCTTACCTATTGTCTTCTGTTACAGTTTGATGCACTCGAGTCTCCCCAAAATCTTCCCGACACTTTGGATATAGGTGATCTTGGTGAATGTGGGCATCCAGCGGAGTGTTCATCAGTTAAACTGAAGAATGTCACAGGTGAAGTAACTGATTCATCCGGTTCATCAAACTCAGACTCAGTTGCTGTCTTGTGACTGAGTTTCTGATGGTTCACCTGTTTTGTTTTGGCTTTCTAGTCTTGTGGATAAGAAGTATATAGTTAGGGAGTCCTTGAAATCGGAAGCCATATACATGTATTTCTTCATTGCAGGGTGTATATTTATTAGTTGTCATTCCTTGGGTCAATAGTCCCGTGATTGATTACCATCCAGATTGCTGTTTTGGGAGACAGAGTGACCTCTTACTTGTCGCTACACTTTTGATTGACTTTGCCGTAAAAGCCATGGTTCAAAGCGAGATGCTCTAATTTGCTTATAAGATACCTGACTAGTGAAACTTCTGCGTTGTGGAAAGTCCTTGACAATTTCTTGGATACTCTTTTACATATTGATAAACTATTAATCACAAGATAAATTAGACCAAATTGATAATGCTAAGTAATGTTGTTCTCTTTAACACAATTTCTGACGACTATGTATTTTATATCAATTCAATTAATTTATAATGAGATTAAAATTGATATCTTAAATAATGATCTCTTTGACATGAATTTTCACAGCTATATATTTTATGTAAATAAAATATTTAAAAAATTCTACGCAAGTTATCACAATAATATTTCATTAGTTACTAAATATTATGTATAACTCTGTTGAAACAATGTTTTAATAATGTTTATATTAAAGACTAATATTTGTCAACATATAAAGATTTTATCGTTTAGAAATTATATTTGCCGTTAGGGGTCTCCTTTCACAACTTCACTTCTTTTCATCTCTTCTTTAAGTCGTTGATGTGTCAAGATTTTGTCCTAATTTTTTTGTTTTAAATCCTCTATAATTCTCTCTTAATATGTTCAATCGCAATCTTCTGTTTACTTTGATAGGAAAGGAGTTGAAAAAGTTATTTGATTGGCAAAAGGAACTAAAAGAATGCAATGAACAAGAGTAAAATAATTGGATTTTAATTTAAATTGGAAAGCTTGGAATGAAAAAGCAACATCAGCTATAATCAAGGGAGAAACAAGGAAATTTGGTTGGCAAACCAATTTAAATAGTTGATTTGGATTAGATTGTTTGAATTAACTTAAAAATATAATGAAATAGTTTTGCAGGATCAAGTGGGCACATTTAGCGAAAATCACTACGTCCAAACTTCGAATTTGCAAAAGAAAAACATTTTAAAAGTCGTTTGAATCTTATCTTGACCAAATTTGGGTGAAAAATAGTGAAGTTATGATTTGTGGGATCTAAATAATTACAACAAAAATATCTTCACATCAACAAATATGGGATTAGTAGCTGTACATAGGACCAACGTGAAGAAAGAAATTCATTCCAAGTTCTTATCTCTAATTTCTAACTTTTCACAAAATTCTCTTTCCTATGTTCAATGGATGATAGAGTAGCTTTGATTCACTAGAAGTTAATGGTAGTTATGACCATTGTTGGCTAAATCTTATTTATCTCGATTCAAAGGATTGGAAGCCTTTCAAACTTTAAAGATTGAGAGATAATTGGGTCTTATTATTGATTTGTCCGAGGTAGGGTCATACTTTATGGGATGAGATGGGCACTGTTATCACGGATCACGGAGTACTAGGACTATTGGCAGTTCATTACTTCCAGGACATCCTTAGTTAACCCCCTCGATACCTTTAGTGGATGTTTCTCGATTTTTCACTCGGCACATCTTGGAGAATTTTATTCTGTCTTTGGAGAGCCAATTTCAAATAAGGAGATATATGATGCTTTATTTTTCATCACGGAGGATAAGGCTCCGGGCCCTGATGGTTACACTTCTTCTATAAGAGGTGTTAGGACATTATCATAGTAGACTTTAAGGTGACTGTGAGCTACTTTTTCTCAACTTCTGTTATGCTTCGTTGTGTGAATTCCACTAAGATTGCTTTGGTTTCCGAGGTAAAGAGCTTTAAACGACTTCAAATCGATCTCTTGCTGCAATGTTCTTTATAAATGTATCTCTAAGGTCATTGCGAATCGGTTTAAAGTTGTTCTTCCATAGGTGATTGGGAGAGCCCAGATGGCTTTCATCCTAGGGAGATAGATTGTAGATGTTATTTTTCTTACTCAGGAGCTAATGCATGAATATCATCTTGTTTGCTTACCTCCTCGAAGCGCACTCAAGGTTGATATTCTTAAGAAAATTGACACAGTTAGTTGGGAATTCATTCTACTAAGACTAAGGACTATTGGCATTCTTGATTATATGGTTAGTTAGATTGAAGCATGTTTGCGGTCTACATATTTCTTTGTAGCCCTAAACGGGGGGTTGTATGGTTTCTTCTCAGCTATATGGGGGGTGCGACAAGGGGATCCCCTCTTTCCGTACCTATTTGTGTTAACCATGGGGGTTTGGATGGGATCTTGAGAGAGGCCACTGCGGTATCTAGTTTTCGTTTCCATTGGCGATGTAGTCGACTTCCCTCACTCATTTCTACTTTACGGATGATTTGACGATTTTCTATCAGGCAAATTTGGCTTCTGTTGAGATAGTTCGCCGGGCTCTGGCGGCTTTTAAGAGAGTATCTGGTATGCTTAAGAACTCGGGTAAGAGTCGAGTCTTTTTCTCAGGTATTTCCAAGGATGAGTCTGCTTATCTGTAGAGAGTGCTTAATATTCAGACAGGCTCCCTTCTGATTCACTATTTGGGGTTCCCTCTTATCACTACCTAACTGTGCCACTCAGATCATTTACCTTTGGTTGAGAGGATTCTTTCCCGGATTAGGTTATAGACTTCAAAGTCTCTTACCTATGCTGGTCATTTGCTGTTGATCTGAGTTGTCCTCTTTTCTATTTAGGTATATTGGTCAAGTATGTTTATAGTACCTGCTAGTATTTCTCGTCGTATTGAGAACATACTTTTAGCTTTTCTTTGGAAAGGTACTTCTTTGTCCCACATAGAAGCTAAGATGGAATGGGCTTCAGTTTATCTCCCGAGGCTGAAGGGTGGTTTAGAAGTTAAGAGGGACTAAAATAGGACTTTCGTGCTTAAGTATATGTAGTGATTGTTCACAGACAGATCTTCCACAGGGGCTACGTGGGTACACATTGTTTTGTTGAGAGGTAGATCATTTTGACATTTTTGAGTCCTATTGAGTTCTTCCTAGATTTGGTGGAAGATTTTGTTAAGTCGTGAGTGATGTAGAGAGTCTATTATGGCGTGCATAGGGGATGGTTAGGACACATCATTATGGTAGGAGTACTAGTTTTTGGATCAAGGCCCAATATGTAATCGATTCTCATTCTGAGTTTTTTCTTTCACTCAGCTCTCTTGGGATGCTTGGGTCTTAGAGATTATACATTCCGAAGAGTAGATTTTTCCTGAGGGGAGCAGTGAGCTGCAATAGGTATGGGACTCTATTCATCTTGGGCCTCGTGCTCAACACTTAGATAGTTAGGTTTGGACTGGTCATTCATCTGGGGTCTTTTCAGTTGGCTTTGTATGGAGCCTTATCCTAGCTCAACAACCACTGGATCTGATCCATCATCTACTATAGTTTCCAGGGCACATCCCGCAAAACTCTTTCATCCTCTAGTTAGCTTCGTAGGGGCGACTTCGAACTATAGATAGTCTCTAGTTTTTTAGAGTTTTGTTAGACTTAACTTGTGTCTTATGTAGCTCCTTTACTGAGACTTATGATCACCTTTTCTTCTAATGCAGGTTCTCCTCCTTCATCTGGGGTTCTCTCTCGACAAAGACTTCCATTGCTTGGCCTTTGGTTTCTTGGACGCCTCTCTTCTAGTGGGGTTCCACCCATCTCCGTCAGCGGAAGGACTTTAGGCATATTCTGTCGCAGTTAGTTCTTTTTGCCATTGTTTACTTTCTTTGGTATGAGTTGAACAATAGTATTTTCAACAACCGTCATTGTTCTCCTTAGGACATTATTGTGGACATCGTTGAGCTTATCCGTTCTCGTCTTTTAAGCCTCGAGACTCATTTTCAGATACCTGATCTTCATTGACATATCTGGAAGCTACCTACTTAGTTTTGTATTTTGTTCACATTGTATATATTGTTTCTTTAAGGGCCTCCTTTTTGAACCTTCCTTTTTATTTATAAATTTTTATTCACTTAAGAAAAGAATTTCATTCATTCATATTTTGAATTGTTTTCGGTGTTTTTTATGGTTACTTTTTATTAGTTTCTAATATGCACAATTACGTTATTGATTGAAATGATTATCTACAAGAATAAATATTAAAAACATAAAAGTTAATTTCCTTTAATCTTTTAACAAATAGGATTTTTTAATTTGCTACATCATAAATTATTAACTTTTAATAAAAGTTTTCAACACGATTAAATGCAACCACGAATGTTGTATTATTTTGCTTAGGTGGTCCTTATTTTTTTAATTTATCATTCAATTAAAATTTGGATCATCTATAAGGTTGTTAAACAATAAGGGTTAATTAAGTTACATGTTTTTGATTAACTAATTTTAAGGACAGATAGATATATTCTATCGAATATATAATTAATAAAATAATTTTTAATCAAGGATCAATTATAGTTTCAATTGTGGAAGTGATCGTAAACCAATATTTGTTTTATTGATATTTTTTATTATTCACAGATTTTAATTTATTTTCTTTATCATAAAATGTCTTTTCATTACAACACCCATCTTGCTAAATATTTCTTTTGTAACAATTGACAAATTTTAATTTCTCATGGGGTCAATTCCTACTTTCCTATAACATATTTATTTTATTGAATAAATTTAGGATTTAATTTAGGTGTATACGATAACTTCACCAAATTTTGGAGTCATAGCTGAGGAATTCCTAGTTTTTATATTTATTACAAAATTTTAAAACAAATTGATTTACATTATAATATGGAGACTAAAAATACATAAAAAAAAGTTAATGAAAGAGAAAATTTTGGAGGTAGCATGTCACTATAATTGGTGAAACAATAGAAAACATGGTGAATAATCTAATGCTATGAGAACTTGTCGAACCAAATTTAAACTAACACCCTCACTGCATAACTTTCTAAAATTAGTTGTAAATATTACTTTTAAATTAAAATTCAATTTAAATCATTTATTACCAAATTTTCATGATATTGCAATTGAGGATCCATACAAGCATCCTTAGAAGTTTCATGTCATATGCATTGGAATGAAACCTAATGTTGTTACTAAAGATCAAGTCAAATTGCGAGCATTTCAATTCCTTTTGAAAGACAATGCCGTAGGTTTGTAGTATTACTTGCCATCTGCTAGTATTACTGTAACAACTCATACTTGATAATGGAATCGACATATCGAGTGTTATCATATTCTTAAATACCTAATACTTAAAACTACAACATTTTCCATTAAAACCTCATTAATCTAGCAATTACTATTCACTTTATAAAATTTTGATAGAGTTTCTTTTATATTTACTTAAAACCGCCTGCAAGAAACTCCAAAACACTTCTCATGAATGTTAATCATCTATCCATCTCCATGTCAAAATCCTTGACAAAATAATTCACCCATCCTTTAATACATTTCAACACATCTAAACTAGATTTCATAGATAACTTTCATTTATTCATATATAATTCACAATAAAATCCTGTACGATCTTTCACTTCATTATATGTACAAGCCATAACCAAAAACAAATAAAATTTGTAGTACATCCATCTCTAGTTCTTTTGAGATCCTCTATGTAACTCTTGTCTTATAGTAAATCCACCACATTGTTCTTCTAATTCTCTTCAAAACCTTATAAAATTTTAGGTACTATTCATCAAGAACACCCATATACCTTTCTTCATCTTTTTCCAATTTTTTTTGTTAATATGCTGAGTTTAGGGACCTTAGGTTGATGGTTTAGTGTTTAATAGGTGATTTAGGGATTAAAACTAAAGAAAATTGGCTTGCAAATGTAAGAAATGAAAAATTGCAGAAGAAAGGAGGAATAGTTGTTCTCGGCACTCTTTAGTGAAGAAAAGACGGTAGGTGGCCAAGAAAATGACATAAATGTCATATGGTCCCTTATCAAGATTTCTTTCTTTTTTTTTGGCCCAAAATTAACTTTTCTTTTTTAATCCATTCTTCCTTTTTCTAAAGAAAAACTCCTAATAAAAATATCAACATAACATAAAGACCTTAATTAATACCATTTATTTTCATTAATAGTTTCGGGTTTGACTTTCACCCTTTCTTAGGTCAAACTTTGCCATTGGTCAACTCTGTGTCAAACCGTCAAAACAAACTCATTTGGAGCTCTAATTTGATCCTCAGGTTATCTTTGAATAATATTATCTGATGCCAAATAAAATAAAATGTAGTTTGGGTCCTGAGTGTCACTATTCACCTTAAGATACACTATTCACGACCCAAAAAAGTACTATTCATGAAATCGAGATTTTTTGGGCATTACAATTACAACTTAGAATGAAATGAAAAAGAAAATTTTGAAAAGTTATTTTCAACTTCAAAGGCCACTAGCATTTGGAAGGATATTTGTCGAAAGTAACATAATATAGAGTCTTTGCAAAAGTACTGTGATTGTTTTAAAAAATTATGTGTCAGTTGTCCGCACCACCAAATTAGTGAACAACCCTTAATTCAATATCGTTTTAAAAGACTTTTGCCATCTGAAAGGAGTATTATCAATGTCGTTAGTAGAGAAGAACACATGGACAAAAATAATAGATGCGACTTATATATTATCACTAATATGACATCTAATTCCTAATAGTTTTGCGCCAAGATGGACTATTCAACTCTATAAGGCAAACAATTCTTCTCTTGAAAATGTCTAAATGATCTTATTGCATTTGTTTGTCAATCAGCTATAAGAAAATAAAAGTGACAAAAGCTTACAGAATATGTTTAGGAGTAGGTATTTAACTGATATGTATCCAATGTTACAGGAAGATTTGGTAGAATAAGTAAATGTATTAGGAGGTTTTTCAGGACAACCTCAACTTTCATACAATCTATATTCAATCATGTACAATTCTGATTGGAGAGATAGTCTAAATTTTTGATATGTTATTGCACTTATAAATTGATCTTTGACTAATTTTCAATAAAATAGGCAACCCCACCCTTCGAGACAGCCACCACAAGCTTAAACATCTAATTCAAGTATATCTCTTAAAGCCCTTGTTAAAATGTTAGCTCCTAATATTATTAAATTTTAATAGGAGACTAGAACCTGTATTTAGAATTTTGAAAGTCAAATGGCTCACTTAGCCACTACAATTAGTCACTTGAAATCACATGGATCAAATAAGTTATTATAACAAAAAATGGTAAATCATAAGGAGAGTTCCAACATTATTCATTAAAAAATGGAAAGCAAGTGGAGTAACTAATTACATTCCCAACTTCATCAAATTTAAATACAAAAGAAATAATGAAAATGTTAAAGTAAAAGAAAGCATGGACGCGCCTAAGATTAAGTCACCTGCTTTTCCTTTAGTTACAGTTTCTCCTTTTATAGAAGGATAATCAAAAATTGGAATAAGATGCTGATTTGGATGAGAAATTCTAGAAATTTGAGGTAAAAATTCCCCTTTTCTTATGCAATTAAACAAGTTCGTAGATGTGCCAATTCTTGAAGTTACTACATATTGTAAAAAGAAGAAAAAAATTAAAAGGGATTGAAAAGATAATGTTGAGAAAAAATGTGTTTTCCATCATTCAAAAATGCCCGTGCTAAACAAAATTCTAAGGACATAGGTATGTTTTCTATACCATGAACTATTGGTGGTTTTAAAGTAGAAAAGGCCACACTTATTTTATTTATTCGACACTCAACTTAGGACCATTAAAAAGATTTGCATTGTTATTTAATTAGTGAATTTGATGCTCTTATGCCTTTTAATGACAAATTATTTTTTTGCTAATTTATATGTGTCGAATATAGAGAATACTAATCAAACAACACTAGTTTTATTAGGGAGACCATTTTTAAATGTTATCAAAACAAAATTTAATGTTCATAATGCTACTTTGACCATAGAATTTAACATAGATACTATTCAGTTTAATATATAAGATATAATGAAGTATCATGATATAACACCCCTCATATGGAACCTACAACTATCCACATACATAGGAACCAAATTCCTGTACACGCATTTAAGGTACACAATTCTATTCAAGGCTATACATATGTATATTACAAAACTCCCTAATTCTTAACATTATCATTTAACAGAAGTAATACATCTTTATGTTTACATGGTAATCCAAAAGACAACATACAATTTCTTTTTTTTTTTTACATTTGCAATCATCTGTAACCAAAAACACATTCCAAAAGTACTTTTTTAAAAAAATTTGTTAGCCTTAGTCCTTGTAAATGTTCCCTGTACCTCAGTCTTATGACTTGGACCTACACAGATTAACACCTGTGCTAAGCTTGGAAGCCTAGAAGGGAAAACACTTAATTTACATGACTACTTACAGTAGTTTAGTTTGGATGACTACTCATAGCAGTCATCCCTTATACACACACATTCAAAAATATCACAACTCATATGCTAAAAATTCACATTTTTGAACCAAACATTGATATTCAATGCTCATGAAACAATGATGGCATACCTAAGCAAAGTATATAATGCAAATATGCTTTAGCATATTATCCATATACCGAAATGCAAATTTATAAGCCAAATATTGATATTCAACGCTTATTTATACAAATTATCAATATAATTACACATCATTAAAATCAATACAAATGCTCATCAATACCAATTATTCATGATGTCATGCTATATTTCTCATTTATGACTATTAAGTTTCACTTTTATGTTAAGTCGACACATTTTCTATAAGTGTGGATAATAGGTGCTGTGGATATCTAAAGATATCAAACTATAGATACCTGAAGGTATCAAACTGTGGATACCTAAAGGTATCAAACTGTGGATACCTAAAGGTATCAAACCGTGGACAACAGTGGTGTCAAATTATAGCAGCTACACCATAACCCTCTAGTCATGCCCATTTATCCACCACCAAGATAATAGAGCAAGCACTGTAACATTTCTTTTAACCATTTGTCAATTTCACAATTCATATATTGACAAGTTATAGGATATTCATTTCAAGTCATAAAATCTATATTTGCATTCACGGATGCAATTCATGGCTTACAACCACTAAAAGGGTATCAAAATCAAAGTTGTATAATCATACTATACACATATGAGTAGTGAATATGCATGCAAATCATTTATGTACATGTAAATTTTCTTTGGAATGCATTATGCTCAATCTTATATTCCAATGTTCAGTCTCCTAATTCACATGTGGTAAGTCCTATTTCATTTATTTCTAGGTGTTTGAAAATTTTCATACACATTCTGAAGGTTCGGATCAGATGCTGTAAAAAGTAGAAATAAAAACAATGCCACGGTCGTGACAAACACTTTCGCTACTCATACCACTACTTATTCCTTAATATTCATATACATAACATCAGCGTTGGGCTTCTAGGTCTTTTAGAAATTTCTCCCTCTATGTCTCTCATTTCCATAGCACTAAAAATAAGGTCATTTGGAATTTTAACTCATGAGATGTAGACCAAATAACACAAGATGCTCCAAAACAAGAACAACAAGTTACCATTTTTGATCTCAATTTTCAAGGTTATAAAGCCAGAACTAAGTTAGGATCTCTTCTAGATATTTCTAGTTCTATGTCTTAGTTTTCATATGCAACTAAAGTAGAAAAATGTAGATTTTGTAGGCTAATTTATGACCCAAACAATGTGACTAGTTCAACAAACCCTAAACATGCTGTAATACTTATAGGATATATGTTGAGGCCTTACATTTCTCTCTCCCTCAAAAGGAATTTTGTCCTTGAAATTCATACTTGTATCCCCATGATGACATACTGGGCTAGATAAAACCCTTGTACAAAAACCCCTGTAACTGAATGTTCATCTCTTTTAACTATGTGGGAGCCATTCTATAAGGTTCCCTTCAAATAAGACCAATACTGATACATTCTCAATAGATAGTTCTACCTCCCTTTTGGGTAGCTCTTCTAGGAACATGTCTGGAAGCTCATTTACAACTACTATATCTTGTAACTTCACCTTCTCTCTTTCTGAATCAAATACTAACGTCAAATATACCTCACAATCTTCTCTAAGCAGTCGTCTTGCTAGGATGGATGATATTACATTAGTCAAATGATTAGATATAATACTATGCACCACTATTTCTTAAACATCAGAATCTTTAAGCATAAATTTTTTCAACCCACAATCAACTATAGCTTGGTGTTTGGACAAACAAGTTATGCCTAAAATCAATTGAAATTCATGGATGAGTAACTTTAACAGATTAACTGCAAACTATTTCTTATGGACCAAAATAGGGTGTATAATATTCATATATACACTATGGCCTAATGGACTAATGACACGTATGTCATAGGCTAGTAGATATAATAGTAACATTCTATGACACACTCTTTGGAGGCTTAGGAGGACCCAAAACTGATTGGTCTCTCCCCACCATACTATCAGTTGACTCCTTATTAGCTTCACAAGGTCTTTCCATCTCTACTATTTATAAGATATCTACATTAGGCTAACACTAAAACCAAACCATATTTGTTAGGCCCTGATTTATTTTATTTTAGTAAGCATGGTTTGAATAAATTTTTTGGTATTGTTAGATAAATCATTTTAATTAGAGTTAGTTGTTATGTCAAGTTTAGGAGGAATTAATCCATGGATTGAGGGAATTGAAGTGTTGAAGTTGTAAGATGCATAAGGGTATTTTTGGAAGATTACTTAAGGATAGAAGCACTAAGGCATTAAAGGA
>JAOSBN010000008.1:21864359-21883904 GCA_027563595.1 Erythroxylum suave | reverse complement strand
AAGATGAGAAATTAATGACTTTTATGTTTAAAAATGTTTACAAATGAGGAATGAAATTTTCAAAGGTTTTTGCTTATCGTTCAATTTATAGACATGTTATCCACGGGCTGTAAAGCTCACCCCCCTTCATCCCCATCTCCAGGTTTCGAGTAGGAGATCGGATGAACGGAAGTGAAGACATCGGTTTGATCGTGCTTGTCTTGTGTTTTACGTTTTGGGGACCTTAATGTTGTATATGACATAAACTGTCATTACTGTATGACAAGCAATCGTTTCGGGATGTATGTAACTTATGAAATTGTATAAATAGTGAATCATGATGTATGTGAATTCTGGGATTGTGTATCGAATTAAATTATGTTTGGGATATAGGAATATTTATAAAACTGAATTGTTCATGGAATTGAGAAATGAATGTGTATCGGATTTGGATAATGAAATTTGGATTGTCCGATGAAAATATATATTGAATTAAGTTTTGATTGTGTTCTGGATATGGAAAATTCTGATTATGATTGGGAATTAATGAAGTGTTAGGTTTAGATTTGTGTTTGGTTGAGTTTGGATTCCGGACGGGAGGTCCGATGATTGTGGTGATGATGATGGCTATTGTGGAAAAATCTAGAAGTGTGCTTTTGAACACTTGCAGGTTTGGGTTAGGTAAAATGCAGCTGTTATGCTGCCGAAATTTTGGTAAAATTGGTATAAGATAAATTGTGAAAATAAATTTGTATGAATGTGAGAAGTAAAATGAATTATGGATTTGTTATGATTGATAAAAAAAAATTATACCATTCGGTTTAGATTAGTTATTAGGTTTCCAACGCGATCGTGTTCCTACGTTTTCGTTTTCGGATGTCGGATCCACATTTGTTAAGAATGTGTTTTGCTTCCGCTATGATTTGCTTTGATTTTGATTCACATTTTCCGTTTCCGATTTGATTTCCCTTTATGTTTCGGTTGGGATCCGGTTTCCGGATCGGGTCCCAACATAATGTGCCCACACTGGGACACTTTAGGCACTCGGTCACAACACCATAATAAATTGGAAAGGTATCACATATGCATTTGGTTCATTTGATTGAGTGAAAGGCAAAACGCCTTATATTTATGTGATAAAGAAAGTGCTAATTGTGAAACCATATGAAACTTCTGATTTGTGTGAAATTATTAAATCTTTGTATTACGCTTAAGTGTTGCATGAATTGAGTGAACCATCGATGATAGTTACCTCATTGAGTTCGCAAACTCACCCAACATTGCAACATATTTTTCAAGACCGAGAGTAGACGCTAGCTCCAGAAGGACTTTTCTAGCCGAGTAGGTCGTGTTGGCGAGAGAAGTCATGGCACACAGGTCGGTCAACTAGGATTTTTGGGATGACTTAGATAGCTTTGATGTATTTTCCTCTTTCATGTAGTATGTTGTACTAGGTTTTTGGTATTGATGTACAGACAGTACAAGATAACAGATGTATATATTTCTGGTTTTGATGAAATGAAATGAGGAAAAAATTTGGTTTCAAATTATTATGAATTTTTATACTGATGTTTTATTATGATGCTTTGTGAGGTGTTAGTAATGATTGATCGTAGTTCACCTTTATTGTAGGATATGTATCGGAATGACCTGCGGGCGTCCCGGTGTGTACCCTGCGGTAAGGGGGTGCTACAAATTAGTTATTTTTATGATAGCTAACATTGGTTTTATGTTTAATTGCACAATAATTTTGCAATTTGCATGAATTTAACGTTTAATTTTGTCAACATTCCGTAACTATGAAATTAGGGTTTCTAGATTCAAATTTAGGATTAAAAGTTTGTAATTCAAAAATTAAGTAAACTTAATTTGTTAATTAAAATATTTCTAATTTTAATTTTGAGATTAATTAGATTGTTAGTTAATTTTCTAATTATTTATTTATTTTTTTGTTTATTTATTTATTCGTTAGTGTTAAATTATTAATTATTTTTGTATGTCTTTTTTTTTGTCTTTCTTCACAATTAATTGTTTAGTGATCACAATAAACTTTGTATAAGGAAAAGGATAGGCATATAATTTGTCGACAAAATTTTCTCACACTTATCAAAGTTTTAGACACAAATGATAAAATCACGGCAAGAAAAGGAGATCCCCAGGAAGTGACAAAGAGGAGAATGTTCCTTAACTTCAACTAAGTCCTTAGAGTGACCAAGGATGTTACTGTTTAATGCCAAGGCCTAGGAAGAACAATATTAGAGGCTCAAAGATAAGAAATTTGGTACAAACCAATTCAACGATTAGGAGGCGATGGAGCAAGTTGGCTTAGACTAACAAGTTCAAGACCTTATCAACATTGGTGTTTGGTCCCAAATTTTCAAATTGTGGAGCCTAACTTATAGAGAGCTTACATTAAAGGTGTTCTTCATATTTTTGTGGAGAGAGGTCATTACAATGGGGATTGACCTAACATGATCTAGTTGTGGATGATGAGAGACATGTTCCAAATGAGTTATTCAGAGTTTTCCATCAACAATGGGTCTTTATGACGAGGAGTACCTTGAACGGTGGCACTGCAAACTAACTTTCTGCATGGATTATGTCCTCAACACTTTTGGCATACGGTCATTACAAAGAACGACTATAACCCAAGCAAGTCTATGACATCTACACTATAACATCCTATGCCTAATACATTCATGGTATCTTAGGTCATAAGTTGAGCGATTGGGGTGAGTTATAGAGTCATTGGGAATATAGACTTGTACTACTTATGGCGTATGAGCGAGAGGACACCAATTCACTTAGGACATGCAGTTCTCTAATTTATTGGGTATCAAACCGAAGACAGAGATGTCAGCATAATATGTGTCTGGCCTTATATGACCTGACTAGCATGATGGATAGGCTATTTGACTAATTACCACTGATGCGATAGATGAGTACAATGGCGATACTTAATTTGGAAATGATGCAACACATGCGCATGCTTAGCAAACATCAGGGACACATAGGAGACATATATAGACTTATTAGGGAACCTTATAAGATAGCAACAGAAGGTGGCGATAGAGAAAAAAAAATAGAAGAGCAACCACTACAACCATAACCACTACCACCCAAAACGGGAGATAAAACACAAGAGCCAAAAATTAGGAGAGGTTCCAGAGCTAGGATACAAAACCTAGCTTAAGTGAAGGTAGCAATATTGGACAAAAAGAACGGCCAAATTTTGGGAACTCAAAAGACTAAGGGACAATAGCAAGCAGAGATTATTGAGTGGGTAAGACAGCTCGAGACTATAGTTGAATGACTAAGAAGACCCAAGCCTACAATTTGATGGATGGGAGATTTGATGTTATTAATAGCAATCCATCCAAGCATTAATTTCTAAAATCCATCATTAGGAGAGGGAACTTCCTCTATAACCCCTCCATCAGTACATGATCATTCATTTGAGGATCCTCCTTCATCAGACCAGCCTGGATCACATCAGGAGGGAGAGGCCTGATTTTTGTTTATTCTTTCTTTATCTTTGTTAATTATGTATTTATTATTATTTTCTCTAGCACTACAGTTCATGTTATTATGTTTCTTAATTTTGTGTTATTTTTATTTCTTTTATGTTTTTATCCCCTTTTTGTATATGTTTTGCAATGATCTAGTCTAATATTGGATAGATCATAATCCAAAAAATCATCTTACTCAGGAAAGTATCACTTAACCTTCTCATTTATTCTATATGCTTATACTGTGTACGTTAAGGACAATGTACAACTTTAAGTGTGAGAAAAGGGTTAAAGATTTTAATGATTTTCTTAAGCTTATTATAATATTGATTATTAAATTTCATTGAATGATATTTTAAATTAATTGAAAATTTTCCTTTATTACTATATTTCATTATTGAATATTGATTTGAATTATTATGCAAAAGGATGAAAGTTAGAATAAATTTTATTTTTATAATCATATTTTTATCCATCATTGAGATAATCATGTTGAATGATATTACATACTATTTACACACATTAAACCATCTTTTTCGTGAGCTGTTAAGCCTAAGAGCGAAATTTTCAAAATTTTTAAGCTCTTTTATTTATTTCAAGTGTGTTATTGTGCATAGTTTAACAATTCTAGAACGTGCTTTTATTATACATATTGAGTCCATAATTGTTAAATTAAAAGCATTGAAGTGACAAATGCATTTAGATTCATCAATTTGTTCAAACCTATCTATTTGATTATTACCTTACTTATAGTTTATCCCTTATGAATAACCAAGTTGAGTTTCAGCTTTTTCATTATTTAAAACCCAAATATTAACCTTTATTTTATTTTTCTTTGAAGCCTTTTTATTGTTTTGAACCTTAATGATTATTCACAACGCTTGCTTATTTGAAACTTGAATTCTTAAAAGGTTCAATATCTCTAATAATGCTACATAATGAATGCTCAAAATGTGTCCAAAAAAAAGTTATAAGCATAGAAAAGAAAAGAAGAAAAATATATATGATATGTGTTGAATTGATTATACATTTACTCCACAACACTTAGTGATTAATGCTATGAAATGTTTAAGGAACTCATTTTGGTTCATATTTAATTTTAGGTAGAATTTGGAAGCAAAAGAGCTAAAGTGAGTTAAAAGAACATTCTTTGAGCCATCCTTTTGATGTTCAAACTCAATTGTCTTTATATAATAAGAAGGAGATGGATTATGGTGAGGATTGGATAGGAAATTACAAGACGAATATCAATTTCACATGATCTAGGAGATTTATGGCCATTTATCTACTTACACGATCATGAGAGTTCACAATTTGGCACATTTTTGTGACATACACAGTTGGATACAAGGCCTTGTATCTAATCATGTGACTACCTAGAACCCTAAAATAAAACAAACATTTGAGTGGTTCAATAGATATGGATCTGTTTTAGGAGAAAATGAGGGATAGAGCACGCGCTCTTTGGAGATCTATAAAGGGCAAGGCTTCCCTATTCTAGTTCTGACGTGAAATCAAAGCCAAAGGCTCACTTTAGTCATCTCTCCATTATATATTGTGTTCTTTCTCTCATAGGGATTGTTTATGTTATTCTATGTTTATTGATTAAGTGTTGTGTAAGAATAATCTTAATGCTCTATTATATTGTTTTTATAAAAACCCACTGCTAAAATCTTGAATACAATATAAAATCGTTGTGTTTCTAATTCATTTATGGCAACTAATGGTTTTGAATCATTAAGGATAACATAACCTAGGATAAATAATTTAGGCTTAAGTGGTTGTTACCTTGATTAATATGTTTTCCTAACTCATAATACGACTGTTTGACTAAATCTAGAGAGCTTACTCCAGGTTTTCCAATAGTTAGGTTTAATTAAAGAGCTTGTTTTAATTAAACATGACCCAAGGGGAAATTGTGATTAATAAAGCTTGTTCTTAATATATAATCAATAGTTGCTAAGAGAGGTATAAGAATAACAAAATAATAAAATATGCTTATTCATGTGTAAGCTAAGATTGAATCGAAGACCGGATCCCTAACACAAGCTTTGAGATTAGTTGTTTTATGTAGTGTTATGACACGCTACCAATATATATTAATAGATTCTCAAAGACTTGCTTATGTTGTAAAAAGTTTCATTTAATATTTTTCTTTTGTAAATTTCCTTCCGATCAACCCTTTTATCATCCCAATCATACCTTACTTAAGCTTCATTACAACCTTATAAGGAACTTTTGATTTTTGTTTTTAGTTTACATAAGTGGTGGAGATGTGATAAAATTGCAAGCTTATAGTAAGAGTTCTACTATACATTGATTGAGATTTTGACGTTTTTCACCCTAAACACTTAAGTTCATTGAGTGAAATCTTGGTGAGGGTATAATGGTTTATACTTTTGGTTTCAATGTGATTATTGATGTGATTACTATTAATACTGACTTAGGAAGTTAATTGTAGGATAATTTGATGTTTGTATGTTAATTTGATTAATATGACATAATGATTTATGGTATGAATGGATAGGTTAAGATTAACGAAGGATTGATATTGTAATTTATAGCTTGGTTGAGGACAAGCAAAAGCTTAAGCATGGATATGTTTGATAAATGCATAGTTGACTATATTTATAAACCCATATTTTATGTATTTTGTTTGATAGTTTATACTTTTATTGTATATTTAGTACTTCAAGTATATTTATAGGTTATAATTGCCTTCATGGATCAAAACGAGAAGAATTCAGATGAAAACATCATATAAAATGAAGATTTGAAGCAAATAAAGGATACATGATCATGTCTATGCCTCTATAAGCCTCACAACCCATGTAAAATCGTAAATTCTTGAGATTTTGGTATGTACACGATCCAGTATATGTCTGTGTATTAGACCATGTAGCTCCCAAAAACCCTAAAATTTACTGTAAAAAGATGTGAGCAAAGGCAAATTATAGGAGCAAACTTTTAGATTCAATGTTAGGCGCGGAGAACATTCAAAAGGGACAATATTAATATAAAGATATTGATAGATGCATATTTGACTATATATATGCACCCATATTTGATGTATTTTTCTTGATTTTTGTAATTTTGTTATATATTTGGTACTTAATTCGCTCAAAGTGCATTTGTACGTTATAATTGCCTTCATAGACTCAAAGGAGATGAATTCAGACGAAAACGGGACAAAAAGAAAGATTTGAAGCAAATGAGGAATACACGATCGTGTCTATTAATGTGTGCGTCTCTTAACCCATGCAAAATCAAAAATTTTGGAGATTCTATAATATACGTGTTGTAGCACACACTCATGTTTCTCTCAAAAACCCTAAAATTTACTATAAAAAGACATGCATGGAGGCAAAATAGGGGATTAGACTTACAGAGGTGATTCCAACTGTGGAGAACATTCAGAAGGGGCAATATTGGTCTAGAGACTTAGAAAATGTTAAGAAATCATTGATAAATCCAATAGTTTACTACATCTAACTTGTAAGAACATTCGATAGAAAATAAGGGAGATTTATAATTATAAACTCTTTCTTTCCTATTCATTTTTCTTTATATTTATGTGTGATTTTGTTTTCTATCATATGCAACTAAACATTTTTAGTGTCTAGGTATGACAAACCATAGTTTAATGCTACAACATATTTTAATTCTTTTATTTAATGCAATTGTTTTGAATGATTTATTGTGATTCAATTATGTGTTTAAAATACGTTCTCATAGATCTAGAATATTAGTAAATAATCTAATTTCATAATATAGAGATTGAGAATTCCTGTTTAGGAGATTTGTCGTAATTGAAAGTAGTTGATTGCAAACCTAAAGATAGGTCAACATAAATTCTCTAGATTAGGGTCAAACCTCATACCAAAATCAATAAATTGATAATGTAATCCTAGGAACTTTAAGTAAAAAGATTTTAGATGATCACCCTATAGATTAGTTATTAGTAGTCTCAAGAGAGTTATTAACATAAAGTAGGAGCAAGCTACAAATACATTAGAGTTAAGGAGGTTTGTAGGACTTGTTGGGTATTAACAGAAATTTGTAAAAGGATTTTCAATGATAAGTAACCCGTTAAGTAAGTTATCGAAGAAAGGAGTTCAGTTTCAGTGGAAAATTTAGTGTCAAGATAGTTTTGAGAAGCTTAAGCAAAGATTGGCTTCTAGCCTAATTTTGGTGTTATCATCAAGTGGTAGAGGTTTTGAGCTATATATTGATGTTGCAAGAGTAGGTTTAGGGTGTATATTGATGCAACATGGGAAAGTGATAGCTTATGCCTCTCATCAATTGCGATCGTATGAGTTGAATTATCTCACTCATAATCTAGACTTACCAATCATTTTGCATGCTCTTTGGATTTGGAGACATTATTTATACATGGAGACATTCCAAATCCTTACAAATCACAAGATCATATATCTTGAATTGAAAGGAGTTAAAACTTAAGGCGAAGAAGATGGATCAAGGTGCTGAACAATTATAATTTCACTATTAATTAGCATCAAGTAATGTAGTGGTGCATGTTTTGAGCATGAAAAGCTCAAGTGTGATGGCTAGTTTGAGCAGACACGGTATGAAACCATTAGTAGAGTTAAGAGAACTAGAAGTGAGATTGGAGATTGATTATGTGAGTGGTTTATTGGAGACATTACAAGTTAAACCAAATTCGGGAGATAGGATCAGAAAGGCACAAACTCGAGATTTTTATCTGATGCAGATGAGAGAGAAAGTGCAATAGAGTAAGGGGACTAAGTTTTCAATGAGAGCAGTTGGAATGTTGGTGATTGGGAAGCGAGTTTGTGTGCTTGATACAAATAGACTACAAAAGGAGATTTTGAAAGAAGCTTATAGTGCACCATATTTTATACATTTTAGTATTACAAAAATGTATCAGAATCCAAGTCCTTAAAACTGGAGGTCAACGATGAAGAAATATGTAGTATAGTTTGTGTCAAGTTGTTTGACCTATAAGTAAGTTAATACGTAGCATTGGGCAATAGTATGGAAATTAATACCCTTAGCTATTTCTTCTTCAAAGTGGGAGAAAATGTTGATGGATTTTATGGTAACATTATTGAGGAATAGAGATAGATATGATTCAATTTGAGTGATTGTAGATAGTTTACCAAATTGGCTCATCTCTTACTTATATAGCAATCAAACTCCTTAGACAAGCTTTCCAAGTTGCATATTGATGATATTGTGACGTTAAATGGTGTTATAGTGTCTATTGTATCAGATCTAGATCCACGTTTTTTTCTAGTGTGATGACCGAGAAAAATGAAGGAAAAAACCCATTCCATTTCTGTCTCTTTACATCCAAACTGAACTCAATTTTAGTAATTGGAAATTGCTCTTTAATCCAATTTGAATCAAAGAAAGTTTAGCTGAAGAAGCAATGTCACTCGATCATTATCAAATCGACTACAATCTTTTTCTATCCGTGAGGATCCCACCAGAGCGCCTTCTACTTCTAATAGGCCACGAACTTTTGACTTTTTGACCCCATATTGTAGGGTAGATCTCGAAAGATATGAAAGACCTCCCTCCAAGCCGTGCATACAACTTTCAACGAATACGACTTTCCCATTGTATCAGATCTAGATCTACGTTTTACTTCCCAAATTTGGATTAGTGTAATATAACTTTATGAACTAGGTTGAATTTAAATTATGTGCACTTCATCCTCAATAGGATGGACAATTAGAGTGTAAGATTTAGACATTGGAGGATATGTTGAGAGGTTGTGTGTTGAACTTTGAGGGTGAATGGGATAGATATCTATCTTTGATAGAGTTTGTGTATAATAACAGTTATCACTCTAACATCAAAAAGGCACCATTTGAGGCATTATATGGAAGGCCATGTAGAGATCCAATATGTTGGGATACAAAGGGTGCCAAACTTTTAGAGGGATCGAAGTTGGATCAAGAGAAGATGGAGAAAATAGGGATGGTAAAACAATGCTTGAAGGTAGTTCAAGATGGATAGAAAAATTATGTCGATCAATATGGTGGAGAGATGGAGTACAATGTTTGAGATATGGTATTTCTACCTTGTATCACCTTTGAGGGGAATTATGAGGTCTTATAAGAGAGGAAAGTTAAGTTCGAGATATATCAGATCATATGTAATTATGTATGGGACCGTTAGTTTATAGATTAGCCTTACCACCAGAGTTATCACTAATTTATGGTGTGTAATATATAATTCAAGTTCAAGGAAAAATTTATTTTTGAGATGCGAGGTGTGATTTGCATCATATTTTAAGGTTTAAATTGTTATGTATTAGGTGTTAAATTGAGTGTTTAATGTGTATTTAGGTTAAAATTTTGTTAATTTATGTGTTTAGGAGTTGCTATGGGTTAGTATAAGTCTTTGAGCTTAAATTTTATGTTTTTAAGGTACCTTGATGTGTTTTTTACTGTTTCACGGCCAACATCGAAGAACAGAGGAATTTCATACACTTTCGGGACGACCATAACAGAGACCGGTGAACTAGACCACGATCATGGGCTAAGGATACGATCGTGACAGAAGACTCTATCACAGGCCACGATCATGGAATTTAGGCCACGATCATGCCTACCACAATCATGGCCTATATCGGACAGACTATAAACAATAGAAAAGGTCAAATTTTAAGGGATTTCTCTGTCCGTTTCGACTCCGAATCAACCCTAGGGTTGTCAAGATATTTAAGGAACATAATAAACATAAGAAGTAGCTTTTTGCATTAGCCACAATCCTGACCTTAGAGAGAGCTTATCGAGAGATTGAGGAAGGAAACGACTTAAGATAAACACGGAGAAGAAGCTTGATGCGAAGTACTTCCCAAAATAGGAATTTTCCTGTCGTTGCTACCTCCATCGATCTGTTCCACTCATATTTTCCAATTTATTTCAATTTTATTGATGGATAGAATTAGGATAATCATTGAGACTAGGTTTGTTGAATGTTGATTTATATCTAAACTCACCTTCGGGAATTTATTCCATGATATTAATGAAATTTGATTTATTACGTTTTTATTGAATTATTTATGATTCAATTTTTTTCTTAATAATTCAGTAATAAACTAAGAGGTTGAATCAAGTGAAAATCATTAAATTGTGCTAATGAGAGTTAGGCAGTTTAATAGATTAAGAATTGAATCGAATCGGTAAAATTGTGTAACAAGAGATCGGGCATAGGTTTCCTATAGGTTATTAAACAAATTCATAACTAATTTCGTTCTTTAATTTTATTTCAGAATTTGTGCTCTTGCATGAACACAAGAGTCAAAAGAGGTTAGAGTCATGTAGTGGAAATGTTAGACTTAGATATTAGTCGACTAGAACGAACCCTTAGGAAAGCTCGGTGAGAACAAGAAGAGATCGAGGAATCAACAATGCCTGAGGAGTTTCAAGAAAATATGGACCATAGAGCGAACTAAAGACAGCAATAGAAGACCTCATGGACTTTATGAGACCGGGGTTTAACACGGCGAATCAAGGAGTGGTTAGGCCGCCAGTTCAAGCGATTTCAAGATTAAACAAGCACTTCTCAATATGCTTCGACATAATATGCAATTTTATGGATTGGCAAAGGAGGATCCCAATGCACACATCGTGAACTTCCTCAAAATCTATGATACTTTTTGGTATCATCAGATGTCAGAAGATGCGGTCCGAATCAGGCTGTTTCCCTTCACCTTTAGAGACAGAGCGAAGGCTTGGTACCATTCACTTAGCCCAGCCAACATCACGATGTGAGAGCAGCTTGTGAGTGCTTTCTTGGCTAAGTATTTTCCGTTGATGAAGACCACCAAGATTATTAAGGAAATCACAAATTTCCAGCAAGATGACAGAGAATTAATCTATTAAGTGTGGAAAAGAAATAAGGATCTGCAAAGTAAATGCCCACACCATAATCTACTCAAGGAATTCCTTTTATAAACTTTCTACAATAGAGTCAATCCATTGACGAGAGGCATAATTGACGCAACGTCAGGAGGATCACTAATGTGGAAGACTATTGATGAAATTGAAAAGTTGATTGAGGAGATGGCGAGCAACAGCTGTTTGTGGACAAACGAGTGAGGGAGGCAACCTGCTACCTTCAATATATAACCAAAGATTGAGAAATTGACGTGATAGCTCAACAGCGTGAAGGCGTTATCCTCAACTCCAATGAAGGTCGTACAATTAAAGTGTGAACTCAGAGGACAGATAAATCATGATACCATGGACTGTTATCAAATGAAGGAGAGTGATAAGGAGTAAGTACACTATATGGGGGCATAATATAGACAAGGAGTGGGTAATAATCCCTACTTCAATACTTACAACCCCAAGTGGAAGAACCACCCTAACTTCTCCTGGACAAACAACGTAGGAGGATAGTTCAGGCCACAAGGACAATCGGGCTTTTAGCAAGATAAAGCAAGCTCGATGGAATCAAAGTTAGACAATATTTTGGATAAAATTAGAGGCATGGAGGATGTGCATTGGAGGCTTGAAAGAAAAGTTGAGCAAGTAACAAAGAACCATCCCTCATCAATACACAATATGGAAGTTCACGTTGGCCAATTAGTAGAGGCAATGTCTACTCGGAGTGCAGGAACCCTTCCAAGCAACATCGAGTCTAATCTGAAAGAATGGATCATAGATATCAATAAAACCCAGGATGAGGAACTTCACAAGGTGAAGGAAGAAGAAGATGAAAGAGGAAGTCAAGTAATTAAAGAATACCTTTCAAGTGAGCCCGTGATCGAGTCAATTAAGGCAACTCAACATGTATTTCCATTCCTTATTATGTTGTAGTATGAGTTATATGCAAAGAGCCCAGTAAGGAATTTATAGGAAATTGAATCCAAAAAGGTCAAGGAAGTGACAGAACAATTACAGACGGAGCTCAAATTAAAGGAATTCATAAAGAAGAAGGTTAAGGAGCAAGTATCAGAAAAAGACCCCAACATTGCATAGAAGAAGGAGAACCTGGGGGACTTTTTCATCCCCTGCAGTATCAATAGAATAATCATAGATAGGGCATTCGCGGATTTGGAAATGAGTATAAACATGATTCCCTACACCTTCAGTCTGAAGTTGGGGTTAAGAGAGTTATTACCCACCAAGTTTTTTGATAAAGACGACCGAAAAAACAGTGCATCAACCGAAGGGGAATATAAAGGATGTGCAAGTAAAAGTTTATTAATATACTTTCCCCACATACTTCTACATATTGGACATTGGAAAAGATGTAAAAACACCGATAATTCTTGGATGAACGTTCTTGGCCACTGCACATTCAATCATTGGTGTTGATGGGGGTGAACTAACTCTTAGGGTAGGAAAAGAGCAAATAACCTTCCAAGTGTCTAAGAAAGACTAAGGTTCTCCTCACCTCTAACAGATATCAAAGAGACTGAACCTCGAGGAGAATGGGAAGATATTGAGGATCCTAGGAATGCATTCAGGAAGAAGCGCTCGGGAAGAAGGAAGCAAGGAAAAGAGAATCATAAAGAAGGTGGAAACCATAACATGGTAGCCCAGGTACAAACTGTGATATTAATAATGACACTACCATTGCGCTGTTCATTCGAACCACTGTGAGCTTAAAGGAACATCAAGCTACCGATGTTAAAAAAAGTACTACATAGGAGGAAACCTATGGAACATTATTACCTTTGACTATTTTTTGTTCGAACTTTTGAATTCTGTAGTTAGCGTTATTTTTTTTTAATAAAATCAAGAAGGAATAGGAATTTGGAATAAAATGGATGATTTCTCAAACAAGTAAAAGAGAGGTGAAAAGGGCCAAAAAAGAATTAAGAAGTGAAATTGAAAAAATTGGGACAAGAACGAAAGAAGAAAAATCAAGAATTGGTGGAAAATTGTTGACCACAATCGTCGCCTGCGACCATGAAGAAGAAGGGGGAACACGCATTTTTAAAGGAATTTTTACCATTTTACCCTTTTAACCACCTATATATTCAATTTTAACTTCATTTTTCTATTCACTTTCATTTTTAGTATACTTTCCAGACTTCAAGCCTACAGAAAGCTCTCATATCTCTCTACAAATTTTCAACCCTCTAAATTTCTTCCAAATTCTACTCAATTTCTAAGAAATGTTTCACGCATTAAGCAATCCATTAGAAGGGAACAATTGGGATGAAATCAAGTTGCAACACATGGGAGAAGAAACCGAGCAGCAGACTTTGGTGTGCCCTTCCCAATCTAATGCAATTATTTTTAGTGATCTATTGTGATTTAATTATGTGTTTTATGCATGTTATAATAGATCCATAATATTAATACGTGATATGATTTCATAACATTAACATTCAGAAATCCATTGTATAAATAGATTTATCGTAATTGAAGGGAATTGAATGCAAACCTAGACATATCCTCTAGATTAGGATCAAACCTTATAAGGGAATTCATAAATCGATAATACAATCCTAAGAACTTTAACTAGAAATATTTCATTTAATCACACTATGCATTAGATGTTAGTAGTCTTAAGAAAGTTATTAATATAAGATAGAAATTTTCATGGTCTAATAGTCAGTAAAATAATTCCATGATAAAAGTTTAACTATTTAATCATTTTTAGGGGGATTCATCACCTAGATACTAATTTTTTATATTGAGTTTTCAAAGTTTTTTTTTTTTGCCTTCATTATTGTTTCCCATTCTATTTTGTTTTCTTTCATTAAGTCACAAATACTCAATTCGTAGGTTAGACAATAAGAGAAGAGTAATTACTAGTATTTAGTGTCTTCGTGGGGTCATCATGTACTTGTTTGTGCTAGCTACAACTATGTCATGCATTCGTGGTTAGTTAATTATTGCTAACATAAAAATTATCAATCAAGTTTTTGGGATCATTTTCAGGGATAGTAATATTAGGAAAACCTCAATTTTATTATTTTCGTCATTTTTATTTTATATTGCTTTTTTATTTTAAGTTGTTTTATTTTGTTTATTTTTCTTTCCTTTTATGTAGAATTGAACTCTTGGTCAATTTATAACCCGAAGCAAATTTGGGAGCTTAACATATGCAAATCTAGAGATTGAAAAAACAATGCATAAAAATCTTCGATAAACACAATTGTGTGAGTTTGAGCTAGATCGTCGAATAAAAGACTTGGGTGGTCGAGCAAACACAAAAGAACCTCACAACATCGATGACCAACCAAGAACCATGTTCTCTTCTGCTAGACCAAACTTAACTAGTACAAGTCCAACATCATGAGTCTGATTTTCCAAGCTAACAACTTTGAGATAAAGCTAAGCAGTAATCAATCCAATTCAATGGATGCAAAGATGAGGATCCCAATGTGCAAATCTCTAATTTTTTGGAGATTTGTGATACTTTTAAGATTAATGGAGCTAATGATAACGTCATTCTCTTTAAAGGGGGAGGCCAAGCAATGGTTAAAATTCATGCCAGGCTCTTCATTGGCTACACGGTAACAAGTGGCGGAGAAGTTTTTATTATACCCACCAGTGAAGACTGCAAAATTGAGGAATGGCATCTCCTCATACTCCCAAGCTAAAGGTGAACCCACTATATAATCTATAGGAGAGATTTAATGAGATGCTAAGACGATGCCCACACTATAGACTATCATCGTGAATGCAAATCCAAATGTTTTCGAATGGGCTAAGTCAAAGCACTAGACTGCCTATAGATGCGGAAGTTGGAGGGATGCTATACGACAAGACACTAGAGACGACCAAGATTTCATAAGAGGATATGGCCACGAATAACTACTAGTGGTGCTCATCTCGAGCATGAACTAATAGGCCATCAACAGTATACAAAGTGGACACAATGGCTTAGTTTGCAATCCAAGTGGATTCCTTAAGCATGAAGATAGACAGATTTACAATGGCTCAATAAGGAAAAGCCACGTAGTGTAAGGTGCGCGGGCTAGAGAAATAAAGACAAGGGTGTCAATCGATTCAGCCCGAACATGTTGATTATTTGGGGAACGTTTGGGGAATACTCTTAGACCATAAAATAACCTATATAGTAACACCTATAATCTTAGTTAGAGGAATCACCCTAATTTTTCCTAGTGAAATTAAGGTCAACCAAGAAATAACCTTCCATATGGATTCCAGCAGCAAGCATATGAAAGAAATGTTAATGGAATTTATTTAAGAATTGAAGGCAAGACAGTAACGAATGGATGCTTCGATATACAACTTGGAGGTTTGAATCGACCAACTAGCAAGAAAATGGTGGAAAGACTAAAAGGGAGTTTGCCTAGTATGACAGAAACCAATCCTGAGGAATGCATCATGGCAGTTACCCAAACTAGCAAGAAAAAGCTCCAGGAAGAGAAGAGAGTGACCATTGAGAGTCATTCAAAGGCCAAAGGTGGACAACACCTGTATAAAGTCAAATAATATTAAACTGTCATATAATGCCCTACTAAAATGAAGGGAAATATGTTGGATGTGGAGTTAGATAGATTCCTTAATCTCTTAAACAACTTCAAGATGATCTAACCTTCATTTAATCTCTATAGCAAATGTGAAAGAATATAAAATCTTCACAAGAGCAACTATTCGGAAGTTGGATAATGTTTTGTTAAGTGAGGAGAGCTCAATCAAGAAAATCAAACTACTGGAGAAGCAACTAGACGTAGGGAGTTTTTATATTCCTTACACAATTAATAGTTTAAAAGTAAATAAGGCTTTAGCCAACCTAGAGGCCAACCTAAATATAATATCTTTTTCTTTACTTGAAAAATCAAGAATAGGAGAACTTAAACCAACTAGGATATGTTTGAAATTAGTTGATAGAATAGCAAAGTATTCTAGGGGAACCATAGAAGATTTATTGATTAAGGTTGACAAGTTTACATTTGCAACTGATTTTCTGATTCTTGACATAAAAGAAGATATGATAGTACCTTTAATCCTCAGTCAACCCTTCATGGCGATTGCCAAGTCAATTATAGATGATGAAGAAGGCAAGTTAACATTAAGGGTATCGGATGAAGAGGTTATATTTAGAATCTCTAATGTTAATAATCATTCTGTTAAATTTATAGATATTATTGAAGCTAATGAGTCTTATTAAGATATTTTGCAAGACTCTACATTTAAAGATCCATTGAAACTTTCACAATTTCAAGGGAACAAGTTGAAAGAGAGACGTGGGAAGAAGCATCAAAAGGTAGCCTACTTGCAAGTTGTGCAACCTATGGTAAGACTACAATAACATAATTTATATAATCCACCTTGATTTCAAAGGTGCGTTGAGCTAACAACATTAATTGAGCACTATATGGGAGATAACCTATAAATTAGTTTTAGTTTTCATTTAAACTTCATATTATATTGTTCTTGTTTTTATGTTAGTATAGGATTTTAATTGAGTTCTTATGTGTTTTAGGATAGGAAATCACACTTTCACAAAGAGTTACATGGTCTCTAGACATGCTATTGTAGAGTTACATGTTTTGATACATAACATTGCACCAAATCGTGTAAGGTTGTAAAAAGTTGTGATTCAATGACATACACAAGTAGATACACAATCATTTATCAGACCTTGTAAGTTCGCGATACACCATAAAAAGCCCTAATCTCTTCAGATTTCTCATTTTTCTTTTTCCCTCTCTCACAACCGTCATTGCCCTCTTGTTTTCCAAACCCCATTTTTTTTCTTGCAATCTATTGATATCCAAGTAAGTAACCTTGTTAATTTCCCTTGTTTATGCATATTTAATTAGGTATTTTGCATTATTTAGCTCATTCATGATTAAAAATGCTAGAATTGAGATTTTGGGTTTTTATGACATTTCTTGTGATTTTATGCATAATTGTGGTTTAATATTTCATTATTTCCATTACCCAATTGATTTTATCATTTAATTTGACTAACTGCATGTGAATTGGGTAAAAATTCAACCTCAATTGTGTAATTGTGCGATTTTTTCTCACTAAGTGTTTAATTGTGATATTTTAATGTTAAATTAGGTTAATTAGTTCTTTTGGACATTAATTGATATTAGGTCTATGTTTAATTGCATGTTCATTTTGGTTTTTGCATAAATTAAATATTTAATTTTTTAAATTTTGAGTAATTGTGAAATTAGGGTTTTTCCCCATATTTAGGGTTAAAATTCATATTTTAACAATTAAGTTAGCTTAATTTGTTAATTATTTTTAACTTTAATTTTGAGATTAATTAGTTTGTTAGTTAATTTTCTTATTAAATTTTATTTAATTGTTCAACTATCTATTTATTTCTATAAAGTTGTTTTCTTACTTCTATGTGTTTAATTTTTTGTTGTTAAACTATTTTCACATTTAATAACTTAGTGAGCATATATATAAAAAATTACGAGTAGGGAAAGGTGTATTCTCGTAATTTATTTGCAATTTTTTCACACTTATTCAAAGTTTCAGCCACAATGTCTAAATCACGGAGAGAAAAGGAGATTCCCAAGACGCGAAAAAGCCAACTCCCAAAGCGGTAGCAAATGTTATTATTTAATATTGTGGGCCAAGAGGAACAATACTAGTAACTAAAACATAAAAAATTCGGTAGTAGCAAATTCATCGATTGGGAGGCATTAAAGCAAGTTGGTCTATAGCTTAACAAGTTCGAGACCTCATTGGTGTAGGTACATGGTCCTGACTTTTTGAGATTGTGGAGCCCTCCTATACAGATCGAGGTAGCTATAATAGGGATCGAAACACAATCCAGTTCTAAATGATAGGACATATGTTCTGAATGAGCTATTTGGATTTTTCCATCAATATGGGTCTATAGGACTAGGAGTATGAGGGACAGCCAAGTATATGGCACCACGGACTGACTTTCTGTATGGATTATCTCCTTGAAAATTTTGTCAAATGATTAACACAAAGCATGACTATGACCCAAGTGAATCCAAGGCATCTACACTGCGACATCCTATGCTCACATACATCCATGGTATTTTGAGTCACACACTAAGTAGTTAAGGTGACAATTGGGGAGTCGTCGGGAACATGAATGTGCATTACTTGTGAAGCATAAGCGAGAGGATGCTAATTTACCTAGGGTATATACTTATGGTAACATCCCATCACTGATGGGAAGGGTAGAATAGTAATTTCGAGTGGTCCATGGGAGTTTAGAAATACCTTTACATGTTCATGCATAATCTAGCATCCGCATACATGAGAATAGTAAATTTTGCACATGAAAAATGACTGTGCATGCATTCATGACATTTTTCGGTATAAGAATTAAGAAATGTGATTTGAAGATGCATTTGCATATGAATAAAAGTGTGATTCTCAACTTAATGTTGAATGCCGGGCTAAGATCCGATAATATGTGAAAGTAAATGTGTAAAGTAACTGATTAATCGTATGCGACTGATGCATTCCATTACATGAATGCATGAAACATAATAGAGTTATGACCCGAGTAGTCACCGATCAGAGCTTAAAGCTCAATGAGTGGAAAAGAGCCTTGAGCTCAAAGTGTTTCAGAGCCTCAGGCTCAACGTTTAATGAGCCATATATGGGACAGTTATTAATGAGTCCTGTATGGGACAGTTTAGGTACTCGGTCACAACAAAATAATAAATGAAAAGTGAGTCTCATGTGCATTGCATATGTATAAGATGAATGATTAAGTGTATCGAATGTGAATAATGTGAATGTGAAATCATATGAATGTGAAATAATGTCAATTGTGAGATGTGTGAATTATGTGTTATATGACTGGGTGAGCCATCGATGATGGTCACTTATTAAGTTCGCAAAACTCACCCAAAATTTGCAATTATTTTTCAGGACTCAAAAAAATACCCCGTTAGGCAGCAGGAGTATATCTATTGCATGTGAGTGAAAAAATAGGTCGGGATCAGTTCGCGTCTGCATTGTGTCCCTTTGTTTTCGTACTGAATTGTAATTTCTGTAAATTATTGTATTTTGTGTATTTGGGATTTTGCAAAGGAGCTTGATCAAAGTGTAACATGTTTTATTTTTGGATTGGGCTAATTGACATTTTGTCTTGTAAGTGAAAATGTTTC
>JAOSBN010000008.1:21847040-21864259 GCA_027563595.1 Erythroxylum suave | reverse complement strand
TGTAATATGTTTTATTTTTGGATTGGGCTAATTGACATTTTGTCTTGTAAGTGAAAATGTTTCTGAATTAAAAAAAATGAGCTCAAATTTGCGATTAAAAATTTTTTTTACTCATACCGCTTTTTTATTGTTATAGTGCTCTAGTATACCACCCTTGCGAGGTACGGACTCGGATATCACCATCGATGTCGGGTTCGGGTCTTGCAGGAGTGGGGTGTTACACTTACCCTATTCATCAGGCATCAAAACAAAGACAAAAAGGTTAGCGCAATTTTTGTTGGGCCTTATGTGACCAAATTGGCACGAGGGATGGGCTTATTTAATTGACTACCATCGATGCGGCAAATGAGTACCATAGTGGCACTTAATTTGGCAACAATGCAACATATGTGCATGGTCAGAAAACAT
This sequence comes from Erythroxylum suave, assembly GCA_027563595.1. NCBI lineage: Eukaryota > Viridiplantae > Streptophyta > Magnoliopsida > Malpighiales > Erythroxylaceae > Erythroxylum > Erythroxylum suave. The sequence continues at coordinate 21,863,851 of JAOSBN010000008.1, read as the reverse complement.
TAGATACTAACGGGCAACATATATAGACTTATTAGGAAACCTGATGAACCAGTAATGAAGGGTGGAGATAGAATGGAGCAACATGCAAAAAAACAACTACCACAACCACAGCCACTATAGACGAGAGGTGCAATACCAAACCCAAATAGTCTAAGATGTCCTAGAGCTAGGATGTAACACCCGATTCAATTAAAGGTAGCACTATTGGAGAGATGGGTGGCCTAGCTTTTGGGTACTCAATAGACTCTCCAACTTCAACAAGTAGAGCTTCTAAAATGAGTAGTATGGTTAGAGACTTTGATTGCACAACTAGGCAAGCTCGAGATTGTAGTTGGGTGGATGGGAAAGTTGATTTTATTAATGGTGACCTGTCAAGGCGTTGATTTCCAGCATTCACCATCTAAAGAGGGAACGTCTTTAGTAGCTACTCCACCGGTATAAGATCATAATCCCAAGGACCCTCTTGTGTCGAACCAGCCTAGATCACATCATGAGGGAAATGTTTGATTTTTGTATATTCTTTCTTTTTTCTTTATTAATTGTGTATTTCTTATTTTCTTTTCTCTAACATTATAGTTAGTGATATTTCTTCTTTTTATTTTGTGTGTTATTATTTTTATGTTTTTATCCTTATTTTCATTTATGTTTTGCAAGGATAGGGTCTCATATTAGATGGATACTCTCAAAATTAAGAAATCTTCTTACTCGGAAAAGTACCAACTCTTTATCACTTATTAACATATGCTTATAATGTGTACATTAAGGATAATATACAATTTAAGTGTGGGGAAGGGGTTAACAATTTTAATGATTTTTTTAAGTTTATTATAATCTTAGTTATTAAATTTTATGAACTAATATCTTGAATTAATTGAAAATTTTCCATAAAAGACAATAGTTAGAATAACATTATTTTTATAAGTCATATTTTTAATAGTCATTGAGATAGTCAAATTGAAATTGCATATTATCTATACACATAAACCTTTTTTGCAAGTTTTTGAACCTAAAAGCGGAAATTTTGTTTATTTTTAAGCTCTTTTATTTCTTTCATATGAGTTATCATGCATAGTTGAATAGTTCTAAAACTTGTTTTTATTATACATATTGAGATCACATTTGTTAAATCAAAAACGTTTAAATGATAAAGGCAATTAGATTTAACAACTTGTTTAAGTCTATTTCTTTAATGAGTACCTGACCCATAATTTATCCTTTAGGAATAATCAACTTGAGCCTTAGCCTTTTTCATTGATTTAACTTAATTGTTAATCTTTTATCCTATTTTTATGTGAATCACTTTCTATTGTTTTAAACCCTGAAGGGTATTTAGATTGCTCGAATGTTTGAAACTTGAAATTTTGATAGGTTCAACATTTCTTCAATAGTGGTATGTGATGAATGCTCGATATTATTTTGATTTATAAAAAAAATTTGCAAGAATAAAAAAATTATGAATAAGTCTATGGTACCAATAGATTTATAATGAAAGGACATATCTATATTAAGAAGAATTTTCTTGTAATGTCTTTTTCTTGTAAATTTCCTTCGATCAACCCTTTTTTATCATCTCAATCATACCGTACCTAAGCCATACTACAACCTTAAAAAGAACTTTTTATTTTTATTTTTAGTTTATACATAACTGGTAAAGATGTGATAATATTGCAAGTCTATGGTAAGAGTTCTACTATACGTTAACTTGAGAGATTGATATTTTTCACCCTAAATACTTGAGTTCATTCGATTAAATCTTGGTGATAGTGTAAAGGTTTATGCTTTTGATTTCAAGATGATTATTGATGTAATTACTATTCATATTGACTTAGGAAGTTACTTTTCAGATAACTTGAATCTTTTTGTATGTTAATTTGATTAATATGATATGATGATTTATAGTATAAATAGACAAACTAAAATTAATGAAGGATAAATGTTATAAAATTTCTAATTTTGATTATGATTTGGTTGAGTACAAGCAAAAGCTTAAATATGGGGATATTTGATAGATGCTAATTTGACTATTATTATAAAGCCATGTTTGATTTATTTTGCTTGATATTTTGTAATTTTGTTGTATATTTGATACTTAATTCACTCCAAGTGCATTTATAGGTTATAATTGCATTCATGGACTAAAAGAAGAAGAATTCAGATGAAATGAAGTTTTGAAGCAAATTAGAGATACACGATCATGTATGTGACTGTGTAAGTCTCAGAGCTAGTGTAAAAGCATGAATTGTGGAGTTTTTTAATATACACTATCTCTCACAGTCCTGTGTATTAGACTATGCATCTCCTCGAAATTCTAAAATTTACTATAAAAAGACATGGCATAGGCAAATTAGAAAAGCAAACTTTTAGAGTAGATTCCAGAGGTAGAAAGCTTACAAAAGGGATGATATTGATTCAGAGACGTGCAGAATGCAAGAACCCATCAAGAGATCTAATAAATTACAACATCAAACCTCAAACTTGTAAGAACATTCAATAGAAGACAAAGGGAGATTTATAATTATGATTATTTTGTTTTCTATTCATTTTTCTTCCTGTTTATCTTTGATTTTATTTTCTATTATGTATAACTAAACGATTTTAGTGTCCAGGTGTGATGAACCCTATTCGGGATAACATGTCGTGATCTTTTTATTTAATGCAATTATTTTTAATTATCTATTATAATTCAATTATTTGTGTTTATACATGTTCTAATAAATCCATAATATTAATACGTGATTTGATTTTATAACATTGAGACTGAGAAATCCTTTGCATGAATAGAGATAACATAATTAAAAGGAGTTTATTGCAAACCTAGAGATAGGTCGATAAATTCTCTAGATTATGGTCAAACCTAATACCAAAATTCATAAATCAGTAATGCAATCCTAGAAACTTTAACTAGAAAGAGTTCAATTAATCGCCATATGGATTAAATATTAATAGTCTCGAGAGAGTTATCAATATCAGTTTAATAGTCAATAAAATAATTACAAAATAAAAGATTAACTATTGAATAATTTTTAGAAAGATTCATCAGCTAGACACTATCTTTGATATTAAGTTTTCTAAGTAATTTTCTTTTATATGATCATTATTCTTTACTAATTTATTTTATTTATTTATGTTTTAGCTTTAATTGGAAATCAAACACTAAATTCATAGGCTAAATAATAAGAGAAGCGTAATTACTACTATTTACTATCTTTGTGGGATTAACCTATACTTGCTTTTATTAGCTACAACTACATCATTTATTTATAATTAATTAATTATTGACAACATAAAAATTATCAGTCACATCAATTTCTATTACACCTTACAGGATAGTTACTGTGGAGTTACATGAGTTAGAAAAGCATTTAGAATAGTTGTTACAAAAGAGATTTATTAGATCTAGCACATTAACCTGGGTAACTCTAGTGTTTTTTGTGAACAAAAAGGATGGTAGTATAAGACTTTGCATGGATTATCGATAGCTAAGTAGGGTAACCATGAAGAACAAGTACATGATGCCAAGAATAGATGATCTTTTAGATCAACTAAGGGGAACTATCATATTTTCTAAAATTGATTTAAGATCAGGATACTGACAGTTGAGGATAGCTGATCGAAGTATTCCCATGACAGTTTTTTGTACTCAGTATAGCCATTATGAGTTTCTAGTGATGCTTTCGGGTTGACTAATGCACTAGCCACATTTATAACATTAATGAACAGAACTTTTCAGGAGTATTTGGATCAATTTGTGACAATATTAATTGATGATATATTAATGAATTCGGGGAGTAAAGAGAAATTTGAGTAGCATTTGAGAATTGTGTTACATATTCTGAAAGAGAAATAATTGTATGTCAAGTTTAGTAAGTTTGAGTTTTGGTTGGAATAGGCAGTTTTTCTTAAACATGTGATATCCCGAGAGGGAGTGATGCTTAATCCTGCTAAAATAAAGGCAATTACGGAGTGGGAGCTACGTAGAAATACATCAAAGGTAAAGAATTTTTAGGACTTGCTAAATATTATTGGAGATTTATAAAAGGATTTTCAACGATAAGTAGCTCGCTGACCAAGTTGCTGAAAAAAAAAAAGTTTAATTTCAATGAACAAATCAATGTTAGGAGAGTTTCTAGGAGCTTACGCGAAGATTGCTTCTAACCCAATTTTGATGTTACCATCGAGTAGTGGAGATTTTGAGGTATATACTAATGCTTTGCGAGTAGGTTTGGAGTGTTTATTGATGCAATATTGGAAAGTGATAGCTTGTGCGTCTCATTAGTTGAGATTGCATGAGTTGAATTATCTCACTCATGATCTAGAGTTAGTGGCAATTGTACATGCTCTTAGGATTTTGGAGATATTATTTGTATAGAGAGATATTCTCAATCCTTACAAATCACAATAAGCGTCAAGTATATCTGGCTTAGAAGGAGTTAAACTTAAGGTAGAGAAGATGGATTGAGGTGCTAAAAGATTATGATTGTGCTATTGATTATCATCTAGGAAAGACTAAAGTAGTGACAGATGCTTTAAGTAGGAAAAGCCCATACAATAGAACGTAAGACCTTATTACTGGTGGCCAATGATGAAAAAAGATGTAGTAGAGTTTAGTTTGTTATGAGGTGTTTGACTTATCAGCAAGTCCAAACAAAGCATCAAGCACTAGTAGGAAAATTAAAACCCTAGTCATTCCGTCTTGAAAATGAGAGAAAATTTATATGGATTTTGTGGTACCGTTATAAAGGACTAGACGTATTCATTATTCAATTTGGGTGATTGTGGATAAGATAACCGAATTCTTAATTGTATAGGAGAATACAGGTAAAACTCAATCCAATAGGCCAACATGATAAAAACAAGTAATATACTAACATATAAAACAAAACAATTAATTATTAATAAAAAAGTTAATATTGTATATTAAAAATTTATGCATATTTTTTATATAAATAGCAAGATGAAAATACTTAAAAATTATTTCTTATTGTTATAAATAAAAATAAGAAATAACTTGCTTTATTTGTTATTATTGGTATATAATGAATGAAATAAATAATTTATGTAAATTAATATATTTATTATAAATTTTTTTATTAAATACGATAGCTTTTTATGTCATTAATTATTAACACAAATGAATATTTATATATCAAATATTTGCTTATATTTTTGGATAATGTGAGTATATTAACTCAATAAAATAACAAGTTACAAAATTTTATTTATCATTAGAAAATTTAATAAAATAATTATAAACTATTAGAAATATGAGTATAAATAAAAATGAATTATCTTATTTATTAATATTATTATATAATAAAAAATTATAATGAAATTTATTATCATATTAAACTAATAAATATATTATTAATAGACAATTAAGTTTAATAAATAAGCAATACATATGAAATATTTTTAAAATAAATGTGATAAATCAATCTATTTTATTCATACCACCTACATGCCAATGTGATAGCTACCAGATCATTCAAGTATAAGGATTTCTCGTACCTAAAAAGCACGCAACTCTTTGAATAGGATTACTTTTGGCCATAACGTCTTGTATACGGGGGTATGAAAAACCAATTTAGGTTTATTAAGCTCCAACCACTTGTTTTACTACTTTCGTTGTATCTTCACTCCAATCTGCCAAGGAGTTTGACTAGGTGGAAACATCACTTCATGAAAGTCGCAAAAGTTTTGAGTTTGTTTTTCATTCATATCAAAACTAGATTATTCAGCAAAAGAATTAAATCAATATTCTTAGCTTTTACCCTATGTTATGTTAAAAGGCGTGCAATGACCAGAAAAGATTCAAAAGATGCATGGATATTCCGAGACCTTCTCACCAAAATCTCCATGGATCCTTATATGGAGGTACATAGTCATTTGTGGGAGGAAGAAGGCGAAATGAGGCCACAGTTCTTTGCAGGTAGGGTCCCATCTGTGATGTTGGAAATTCGATTTCTATTATGCTGCCAAATTTTAGACAAACATGAAGTACAAAGAATTCAAAACAAAATAGAGGAAGGAATATACCTTTTCCCACTGTTTGCTCAGAGTTGAAGCATTCAAAGTGTAGAAATAACCTGCAACGTATTAGTTGAACAATGGGATCAATTGCTTATCACTAAAATCAAAGAAATAGGCTAAAAGGATTAAGAAAGGTAAGTGTCGATTCTACAGGTTGACAGACGCGAAGCAAACACAACTGCCAGTTTAGAAATTTAGGTCTTACCTGTTTGGTTGAATAGCACGTAAAGATGATTTTCCAGAATTAATTACAATATTCCTAGCAGTCTAGCAAAATATTTACTGAGATATTGCAATAATGCAATAAGAATGAAAGTAGCCGCTAGCTCAGAAATTGGAACAAATTCTAAGGTTCCTACCATCACGTTCTGCTGTTGAAGCAACATAATGTCGATAAAGGTTTGACTCCTGATCCTGCAAATGCAATACCATGGCATGAAACGCCCATAGTACAGCAATCTTTCAAAAAAGAATTACAGTCGAGAAGAAAAGGCTTACAATTCTAGTAGGTGATTTCCGTACAATGTATTCATAATACCAGTATAGCTCTCCATCAACCTGAAGATGAAAAAGAAATATGACATGGTATTTACAAGAGCACACCAATTCACATTATGTACATATGCTGAAATAGTAAGAAACAATCACCAAGTCTCTCATTTGTAGGATAAGACAACGCAAGGGAAGGATTTAAACTTACTACACTGGTATGTGCATCAAGAACTGAGCTCTCAGCCATTCGCTGACTTGAGTTGACTCTCTGCCAAAATGAAAGGAATTGTCCAATTGTTCTCATTATAGTTCCAAACAAGTTCAATATTGCAATTACTTCTGCTGAAACTGAAGGCTTTTAAACGGACATCACATAAATTACCAAGGCGGATTTGTCAGATAAAACAGAATCAGCAACATCTTTTGCAGTCCAGTCACTCTTGTCTTTGGATTTTATGAATTGAGAATTTGGAGGACATACCTGTTAACAAGATAAAATCATATTTCCTCCCCGAAGTACCTGTTGGGGTCACAAGTATCTAATATATGGCTATATATATATGTATGTATATATATATTCCTACCATCACTGAAATAATGAGGTTATCAATGATATCAACACGCTCCGACACAATGCGAAGGCGTGCATCCGCTGTATTGATTGAAATCAAAACTAAGTCGGTCAAATGCCCAGAACTAATTATAATCAAATCAGGAAACAGTTCACATTACAAAAATAATCACTATGTTCAATTGGAAGGAAGATGCGTTTACGTGATAGTGGTGCAGCTGATGAATAGCGCTCTGGCTTTCTAGATTCCACCCTAGAAAGAGAATTAAAACCACCATCAGATTCCCAGTAATGATAAGGACATGAGTTAGGGTAAATAAAAGGCCTTGGTTTTAAGTACATATTGACACTTGACGTCTTGGTACTATCGGACACTTGCATATGAAACACTTGACGCCTTGGTAGTGAATAGCTTTTCCATCATAATTTGCAGAATGAATTTTAAGTACATATGAGACACTTGACGTCTTGGTACTACCAAATGTTTAGTGAAGTAGAGTGAGTGATGATCTAAGAGTAAAAACTACACTAAGATGGCTACTAAAATGTAATGATAGTTCCACAAAATTTGATTTCCATGTAGAAGTTTCTATACGCACGCCGCTTATCAGCCATGACGCAATGATGAGAGTAAATGCTCTGGACTGAAAAAAGTTGAAGTTGGAATGAAGTAGTTACCATTTGAAAATAAAATATTTAGAAGACAACTCCACAGGATAGGAGTAAGTATACGCATTAATTTCATCAACCAGCGAAGCCATTTTAAGATCTTCCTCAGAAAGAGCCAAGGACCCTGCAATAGAACTCATTTCATAGTAGAAAGAAATGGTCAAAGAAGAGCGAAACTAAGAACAAAAAAACAAAAATCGTATCACGAATATCCCATTCGCAATCATACAACTGCTCCAACACCAGCACCACAACTAAAATGCTACACGCTGTTTATAAAAATTGAAGGTACCATTCAAAATCAAAGATTAGCCATCTAAGCAAAGCAAACTATAAAGGAGAACTGACTCAGAATCTGCAGAAGTAATGATAAGAAAAGAAAAGGCGAAAAAGTATGACATACCGGAACACAGGAAATCTACGGATAACGAAATAAAGAAACCAGAGGCAATCATATCCCTTCTGCTAAACTCAATCTGACTAGCCGATTTGGAAGCAAAAGAAGAAGCAGCACAAGGGCATCCTTTAAGTTTCACTTTTAATTTGCATTTCTTCTGGTTTAGTACTCTTCTCTGGTCCCTTTAAGCCCACGAACAAGATAAATTCAGATAGCTGTTTAGATAATTGCATATAACAGCCAAAGAAAAAATTCATGGCTGCACCGCACAGATAGAACCTGAAGAAATGGTGAGGGTGGCGGCAGGAGTTGAAAAGAGAGAGGGAGGCAACAAGTGCTACAGCCATGGCCTTCCTCTTCCACTGTTATGTAACTTGAGCAGGCGTCATAGTCCTCATCCACTTTGTACTAGCTAATTATCTAAGGCTATGTTTGGTTGAAGGGTTGAGGATGAAATGGAATGGAACATAACATATTTCTTTCGTTTGGAAGGAAATTTTATAATAGAATGAAATGGGATGAAAGCGGAAGGTTTTATATTACGTTCTATTCTATCCTAAACAGTGAAAATAAGAAATCTCCGATTTGGAAGATTTAGGATAGAACGTAAACTAATAAATACAAACTACGTAATATATCCTTAGTAATTTTTCGTAATATCAACTGTGACTAAATTATAATAAATAGAATTAATATATTAAATAAAATAAAATAATATTTAAAATAATAAATTTTATTAAATAATTAATAATATTATTTTTATATTATTAATAATAAATTGTATATAATTAATAAAAATAGAAAATATAAAAAATTATTCTTTAATTGTTTGCAAATATTTTTATATAAATAAAAATATAAATTAAATATAAATAACATATAATATAATAAAATAAATTTTATTAAATAATTAATAATAATATTTTTATATAATTAATAATAAATTGTATATAATTAATAATAAAATAAATAAAATAAAATTACTATTAATAAAATAGAAAATATATTAAAAATTATTCTTTAATTGTTTGTATATATTTCTATACAAATAAGAAATAAATAATTTATTTTTATATATAAAATATATAGAATAGAATAAAAGAAAATTTATTAAATAATTAATAATACTACTTTTATATAATTAATAACAAATTTTATATAACTAATAAAATAAAATTAATAAAATTTTTATTAATGGAAAATAAAAATATATACAAATTATTCTTTAATTGCTTGTATATATTTCTATATAAATAAATTATTTTATATATAAATCACATAGGATAGAATAAAATAAAATAAAATATATTAAATAATTAATAATAATATTTTTATATAATTAATAATAAATTTTATATAATTAATAATAAAATTTAATAAAATTTGTGTTAATGAAAATAGAAAATATATAAACAATTATTCTTTAATTATTTGTATATATTTTTATATATATAAAAATATAAATAAATTATTTTTAAATGTAAATCATAGAATAGAATAAAAAGTTAATATAATTTAATATAATTTATTAAAAATTAATAATAATATTTTTATATAATTAATAATAAAATAATAAACCTCCTGCAATAATCATTTTAATATAAGGGATAAAATAGTAATTTATTATACATTACATTTCATTCCATCCATCTTCCAAACAACATTTCCCAACTTATATTATGAACCCTTCCATCTCTCCCAAACAATGTTTCACTGTATTACATTCCATTCCATTATAAACCGTTCCATTCCGTTCTGTTACCTTCCATTCCATTCCGTTAATTAATATTCAACCAAACATGCCCTAACGCTACGAAAATATTACTAAAATATGGTCAGCTGTTTACTTTTTACCGGTTGCCTGGTGCGACTAGGAATTACTCTGGGTGTGAATGGTTTAAAGGTGTTTTCCTATAGTTGGTACCCTATAGCCTCCTAGCACACCTCATGGGATTAAAAATTTTTTTACTAAAATTGTGTTAGTTCTATATTTTTTAATTATGTAATATTGATAAAATCTTCATAAATATTTTTTTTCTTTGTATGAATTAAACTATACGATACCTAATTTTCCGGTATTAATTCAAAATGAACCCACAAAAGTTTGGGGTAAATCAAAATGATTATAATCTGTACAATTACATAAATTATTTTAATAAACTTTGTATCAAATATAAATACATAAGTTTCCACTCCAAAAAATCTTATTAGTAATATTATGCAATAATAAAGATTATTATTCAAGAAATATGGTATTTACGTTAAGAAAAACTTGAAAAGATTTTTCAAAATTAGAGTCAATCATCGTTAATGCAATAATTAAGTAAATAATTATTAAAAAATTAGAATGGAAGATGTAAAATTAACTATTCATATATAAGTAGTTTTATTTGTTCTTTTTCTCTTTTTTTCTTCTCTTTGTCTATATTTTATAAATCTTTTAATTGGTATTTTCAAAGATTATAAATCAAAGAACTCAAAAATATTTTACATTTTCTAATCTTTCTTTTATAAGAAGATTAATAGCTTAGTTTAGACATTTACAATTTGACCTAATCCAGTAACCAATAGATTAAGGTTAAAAGTTAAAAGGTTGTGTTTTAAAAATCAGCCATAAATTGAGTTTGAATTTAAAATTTTAAAGAGAAGATTTAAATTTATAAATAAAAAACTAAGAAAATCACTCCTTAAATATTCAAATAAGTATCTAGCATTTAAATTTTATTATAATTATATATTTTTATTTATTTTTAAATTGAGATTTTTATTCACAAGTAATAATATTAATGTACATTCCTAAGATTGTACGCAATCAATTACTCTCATAAAAGAAACGTTAGAAAAAAAATATTTTGAAACACTTCCTGTTTGATATTTCAAATCTATAACATAAGTATGGCTCGTTTTTCATCTTCTCTATGAGGAGTTCATCTTTCATTTGCTTGTCCCTATTTATCTAGAGTTTTTTGTATCTTACTTGCTCTTCCCATGGAACAAGATACTATTTCTGCCAAGATGCAGAACCTTGCAATTGACAAGAATGATGACGAAGGATTGGTTTATGGTGAGGAAGACATTGTTGTTGAAGATAATAGAAACTTGGCTCTCGTGGGTCGTTTCCTTACTGATAAGAATATTAATTTTCAGGCTATGAGACAAACCATGGCTTCGTTGTTCCGACCGTTAATGGGCACGCAGGTGAGGGAGGTTGATGGTGGTCGTTATTTATTTCAATTCTTCCATGAGGTGGATGTCCACCGTATCCTTGATATGAGTCCTTGGACTTTCGATAATCAGATTTTGTTAATGGCTTGTTTTGCTGATTATCCATCACCATTGGATGTTCCTTTATTTCACTTTACCATCTGGGGTCAGATTAAGGGTCTAAGGTCTGGTTTCAGGCAGGATCGTGTTCTTACTGACATTGGCAATAAACTGAGTGAATTCATAGAAACGGATCCAAATAACTTTACAACTTAATGGGATTCATATATGTGGATTAGAGTTAATTGGGATGTGAGGAAGCCCATTCGTTCAGAGTTTAAACTTAAGGTTGGCAATGGAGGGTGGTACACGGTTGAGCTGTTTTATGAAAGACTTTCGTCGTTCTGCTATATATATGGATATTTTGGCCACACAGAACGGTTTTGCCCTAAATTCCTAGAGTTTGAACCAGGGAAGGCTGTTCGCAAATTTTCTCCGGCATTGAGAGCCCCAATGCAAAGAAGGCAACAAAATATTGGGCAGAGGTGCTTGCGTTCACCGGTAGAAGACAGTTTTTTAGATGGTCAGAATTTGTGTAACAATTCTGGTAGTTCCGATTTTTAGGGAGCTGATTTGGCAAAAGGGCGAGATAAGGGGAATGAAGATATAGTTAACTCCAAGGATAAGAAAAGTGTGATATTCTCAAATCCTTTAGCAGTTAACACGAATACAAATTCAAGGGAGGTAATTTTGGAAGCATTTACTGACAATATTTCGGATTCCTTGATTCTTACTGAAGTCAAACGAAAGAGGGTGGGCCAGGATCAAACTCATGTGACCCAGGGTCTTGCTTTTCATGCAAGCATGCCTATTGATCCTAATCAAACTGCATCGGCCAGTTCAAATCAAACCCGCCGCTCAAAATGAGTTGCATAAGTTGGAATTGTCGTGGGTTGGGCAGCTCACAGGCTGTTGTGCATCTAAAATTTATTGTACTTGAAAAACGCCCAATATTTATTTTCGTTGTTGAAACTCTTTGTCTTTCAAATTAAATTAATGAAATAAAAGATTTATCAGGCTGCGATGACTTTTTAGCTGTTGATTGTGTTGGACATAGTGGAGGTTTAGCTCTTTTGTGGAAATCAATGTCTTGTGTTCGAACACTTAATTTATGTAGTCGTTCTATTGATGTTAAAGTTACTGTTGACTCAATTGGTTCTTAGAGACTTACTGGTTTTTATGGCCATCCGAACAGAGCCCGTCATATGGAATCTTAGACTCTCTTACGAAATTTAACTGAAAGTAGTGGTTTACCTTGGGTTTGTTTAAGCGATTTTAATGATATTTTGTATTCTTATGAGAAAAAGGGTGGTCGTCCGCAGCCTCGGAACTTGGTTGATGGGTTTCATTCAATAGTTTCTGATGCAAGTTTGATCGATTTCAAAATGATGGGGTATCCATTTACTTGGGAGCATGGTAGGAATTCTGGTCATTTAATTGCATCTAAGCTGGATCGTGTTTTAGCTTCGCCGTCTTGGATTTCAACTTTTCCTACGGCTCAAGCTGTAGTTTTGGATACTTCGTCATCTGATCACCTTCCTATATATTTGGAGTTACGGAAACATGTTAGAAGACAGGAAGCAAGCCGGTTCCATTTTGAAACTTTTTGGCTTCTGAATCCTGCATGCAGAGATATTATTTTAGGAGTTTGGAATAGACATTCTTCATTGGGTATTATGGACCGTTTGAGAAATTGCAGTGTTGACCTATTTTGGTGGGGCCTTGAATTGAAAAGGCCAAATAAACTTCAGTTAATGGAGAGCAGGCGTATTATGAAGGAATTAAGGGGTTCACATTTGTTACGGGATGTGAATAAATTTTCGGAAGCCAAGGCACAGTTCCATCGTTTGCTTCATGATCAAGAAACAAGATGGAAACAAAGATCCAGGGTCTTTTGGCTTAAGGAAGGTGACAGAAATACCACCTTTTTCCACTCAGCTGCATCTTCTAGGCGTAAGAAGAACCAGCTTCAAAGACTTAGGGATGAGAGTGGTACTTCGATTGAAGACAAGTCCATTTTGGGTTCACATCTTATTGAACATTTTTCACGTGTTTTTTCTTCAGCTAGTGGTAATGTGGAAGTTGTTATTTAGCATGTCCCAGTTTTTGTTTCGACTGATATGAATGAGGGTTTATTGGCTCCTTACTTGGCTAAGGAAATTAAAGACGCTGCTTTTCATATGCATCCTGATAGAGCACCAGGAATGGATGGCTTAAACTCGTCCTTTTTTTCAAAATTATTGGGATATTGTTGGTCCTGCTGTATCTGCTACTTGTATCCATTACTTGAACTCTGGTACTTTTCCTGCTGAATTGAATAAAACTCTGCTTGTGCTTATTCCGAAAAAAGATGTGCCAGAGACTACTAATGATTTGAGACCTATAGCCGTCTGTAATGTGCTGTATAAAATTATGAGCAAGGCTATTTCCAATAGGTTGCGTACCATTTTGCCTGGTATTATTTCCCCTTCGCAGAATGCTTTTGTGGCTGGCATAAGTATCCAAGATAACAGTATTATTACTTTTGAGCTTATGCATTTTGTCTTACATAATCGTAATGGTTTAGATGGCTATGCTACTTTGAAAATTGATATCTCTAAGGCCTATGATAAATTGGAGTGGAATTACTTGGCTGCCATTCTTGGAAAAATGGGTTTTGTTTCACAATGGATTTCACTGGTCTTAATGTGTCACCACGGTTAATTATTGGGTTGTCTTTGATGGTCATTACTTAGGCCCTATTGCTCCGACTAGAGGTATCAGGCAGGGTAATCCCATATCACCGTATTTATTCATCCTAGCTGCGGAAGGTTTATCGAGACTCATTCAAGCTCAGGTATTTGTTAATTTATGGCATGGGTGTCCTGTTGCTGGGGGTGCACCACTTATTCATCATCTTTTCTTTGCCAATGATAGTTTATTGGTTTTTAAGGCTTAGTTGTCTGAGGTTACTTTTTCCAGATATGTAATTAATGTTTATGTGGAGGCTTCAGGTCAAGAAATTAATTTTATCAAATTTGTTGTTTGTTTTTCACGTAATGTTTCCACTCAAGCTCGGAATGAAATTTGTGAGTTGTTGCATGCTGCAGAGAAACCGGATTTGGGTAATTATTTGGGCCTTCCTACGCGAGTTGGTTTGAATAAAAAGGAGATTTTTGCTTTTCTCAAAGATCAATCATGGAGGAAATTGAACTCTTGGAAGAACAGATGTTTGTCAAGAGCTGGGAAAGAGATTTTACTTAAAACTGTGCTCCATACTTTACCTATTTATGTTATGAATCTCTTTATATTACCAAAAACCTTTTGTTTGGAGCTCCAAGGCATTATGAGTAGGTTCTGGTGAGGGAAGGGCTTGAACCATGATAGAGGCTTGAGCTGGGTTAGTTGGGAGCGAATGTGTAGGCCAAAGAAATATGGGGGTCTTGGCTTTAAAAAATTACATAAGTTTAATTTATGTTTAATTGGCAAGCAGGCTTGGAAGATTATTTTGTACCCAAATTCCCTTATTGCCTGTGTATTGAAAGCAAGGTATTTTCCCCATACAGACTTTTTAAATGCTCCACTTGGCAATAATCCAAGCTTTCTTTGGCGTGGCATTTGGGAAAGTAAAGACTTGATTGAGAAAGGTGGTTGTTGAAGAGTTGGGCGGTTCTTCTTTATCTATTTGGGAAGATAAATGGCTGCCTTTTATATGGTCTATGAAGGTTGTTTCTCCTAGACCTTCTAATACACCTTATCTGCTTGTTTCTGATCTCATTAGTCAAAATAGGTGGAATATGGAAGTGGTATCAAACCTGTTTTGTAATGTAGACCGTGAGGCTATTTTAAAGATCCCACTTAGCAGAAGAAGACCTATGGATGAATTCTTTTGGCGTTTTGATTCTAAAGGTGTCTATTCCGTTCGGAGTGCTTATAGACAACTTACCAATTTTATTCCTACACCTGTTCAGCAAGCAGTTTCTTCAGTATGGCAGTGTGTTTGGTTTTCCAAGGTGTCACCAAAATGCCTTAATTTCATATGGAGATGCTGTTCCAAGGCTTTGCCGACTACCGTGGCTTTGCATGCCAAAAATGTTAATGTACCAGGCTTTTATGTTTTCTGTAGTGGAGAGGTCAAGACTGACATTCATGTTTTGGTTCACTATCCTTTTGCACAAGATGTTTGGGCCACGTCAACTGCATGCAGAAACTTTTAGCTCTTGGTTCTTCGGTCAAGTTAATTGGTTGGCAAAGAGGAAATTAAGTAGATTATTATGATTTTATGGGCCTTGTGGGAAGCTAGAAATAACCTACTTTGGAAGAATGTTCAATCGAATGCAAGGCAAGTATGTCGACATGCCCAGAAATTTTTGCTTGATTGAAGCTATTCAGATATTACAGCCTACTGTGTCCATTTTTCCAACTTTATCTCAGACTACTTGGAGCAAGCCTCCTATGGGTGTTTTGAAATTTAATGTGGATGGTGCTTGCTTCCAAAATTCACATAGAGGGGTTGGATGTGTTGTACGGGATAGTAATGGACATTTCTAGTGTGCTTTTCAGGCTTCCTTTGTAGGCTATTTTGAAGCAAGTATGATAAAAGCATTGGCTATTCGAGAGGCTTTGAGCTGGATTAAGGAGGAAGGATGGTCATCCATAATTTTGGAATCAGATTCTCAGGTTTGTGTTAGAGCTATTACAGATCGAAATTATAGAGACTGTTCTGCTTTTGGCCTTTTAATTGATGATTGTAAATCCCTGCTTCGTGAGTTGAGGGATACTCATTTTATGTTTGTGAGACGATCCACGAATAATGTGGCTCATGTCCTTGTTAGAGCTTGTGTTAGTTTGACGGATTTTGTGGAGTAGCACTTAAACCCTCCATCTTGTATTTTTGATCTTATTGAACAAGAGAAATAATAAAAATCTCACAACATTTACTCCAAAAAAAAAATCTATAACATATTACAAATTATTCTATAACCAAATTACTTACGTTATTATTTTAGTTGATAATAATATTATCCTTTTATCATAGAACTAATTATTGATCGTTATAAGCTGATTTATCGTTGGAAATACATAGTTTCTTCTTTAAAAGACATTTTTTACTAAACATTTTTCTT
Source organism: Erythroxylum suave (assembly GCA_027563595.1). NCBI lineage: Eukaryota > Viridiplantae > Streptophyta > Magnoliopsida > Malpighiales > Erythroxylaceae > Erythroxylum > Erythroxylum suave. The sequence continues at coordinate 21,847,323 of JAOSBN010000008.1, read as the reverse complement.
TAAATTAAATCTTTATAATTTAAACATGAGATTCAAATTGTCTTGATATGGAATTTTATACTTATATGAAAAGTAATAACATGGTTAATCTTTATATACATACACACACACACACACACACACATATATATATATATATATATATATATCCATTGTGTTAACCAAAACTCGAGTTGAGGTTTAATAGTCCCAAATCCTTATAAACTTCACCACGCTCGCTTGCGCGTCCAACCAGTTCTTCTGGGGACTCGAACCTGAGACGTAGTGGAATTTCTAAGGCTCT
>JAOSBN010000008.1:21829211-21840405 GCA_027563595.1 Erythroxylum suave | reverse complement strand
TGAATGTATGTACACTTAATTTCATGTGCAGAAAAGTTCACTATTCACTTGTATGAGCATGTCATATCAAGACAATTTTAAGCACTCATAAATTATTCCAAATTACTATTTTACCCTTCTCATCGATGATGGGATGCTACAAAAGTAATCTAAATTAAACATGATGCTCAACAATCAACAATCAATCCCCAACAATGGTGCCAAAAACTTGTTGAAAGTAAAACCTATCTACTGGTTTTATGCTCAAAAATTGCAAGTGAATAGGTCGTGACTTGTAGTTAAAAAGAGCAGATATCGATCCCATAGGGATTGATGCCCAAACACTGCTTAATTTATACACAACTTTGTTTAAGAAATGAATTTGTTTTCAATGAAATTAATTTAGAAAATTAAATCAAAACTAAAACATTAATGAAAAATGAAGAACAATACCACAATTGCAGAAAAGTTGAAATTCAAGAATCTAAAAACTAGAGATTACTTTTATCCCCATTTTGTCTCCCTTCTATTTTATCGATTGAATTGTGTCCCTAGATTTTCGAATTTACTAATTACCCTCTATCAAGGTGTAACTATTTGACCCTAATTGAATTAACGAGAATTAATTGGATGATCTCTTAACTTACCTGAGGACTCTACTGATTCAAATAGTTATTAAATTATCCTATGGGTAATCAATTGACTAGCCGAGATCTCTCTCCTAACTATTCAATTAACGTGATGATTGCTAGTCTATAGGTCGCCAACCCTTGTTGTACAATCTACACAAATTTTATCTTACTCACTCTCTCGATTTGTTGCAAGATAACAATTAAAAATAACAATCATCAAAGACAACTTCATTCAATTCAATAAAATAAGAGTTCAAACAAAACAATTTAAAAGCAATCCCTAACACTAAATCAGCCTAACATGATCTCCATAACATCATCAATAGTTAAACAAACCATTTTTGCAAAGAAAAGAAGAGATCAAAGTGACAGAAAATCGAATATAAAGATTCCTCTTCTTTGCCAAAATCTAGAATTTTGGTGTTGATGTGCTATTTTGGCCAATCTTGATGATGATCTTTATCTTTAATCCTTCCTCAAGGCTCCAAACATGTGTTCTTCACTCAAGGATGGTGTTTGTATAGAAGTGTGTCGTCTCTTTTGAAGATGGAGGCTTAATTATCTCTAAAAACCCTAAGTTTAATGAAGCCTCACATAAGATCTCGGATTATAATTCCCACGACTGTGAGAATTTTCATGATTCCCATGATCGTGGGAATTGACATGATTCGCACGACCGTGGAATTTGCATAATTCCCACAACCTTAGGAATTGACAGTAGAAAGACTCCTATTTGATCTCTAGCTTAATCTCCAAGTTGCTCCATCTTCATTCCTACATAAAAATAGTCAATTCTTACCCTAAATTAACATCAAACATAAAAGAAAAACAAGGGAAATCAAACTAAATGAAATCATACAAAATGAGTCCTAAACTATAATAATAATCAACAATTATGCAAGAAAACACATGCCAATTACCTGTACAAATATATCCTAATGCACACCTATTAGTTACCTATGCTTGGGACCAAATTCTAGGTTGGGTTATAAACCAAATAAGATTTGGACACGAAAATTCCGTTCTCCTTAAACTAGCATATACAACTACCATTTACATGAATTGGAATAAAAGAAACAACTATTTATACAAACAAATTGAACTAGATTAGCCCAAGTTGATAAAGAAAACTCTCAACTGGATAAGAGATTTCCTCCTCGCTAAAAAAGTTGATCATTTTCTCAATCCTTGCATAAAAATGTTAAGGAATTTATAAGATGATGTAAGCTAATATACTCAATCTGTTATTGATGCCGATAGGAAAAATTTAGCATAGAACTTTCAATATATTGGTCCTCAATGTATTGATTTCAATCTTGTAATAGCTTCTTCTATAGTTAATATATTTCATTCATTTTACAAAACAAAAACTCTTTGAATTCATCATAAAAGTAAATCTTTCAATGTCTCATAGCCTTTCAATTATAGATCAAATGTATTAATAAAGGCAATAGTTCAAATTGGATATTCTGCCATAAGATTTGAACTTTTTAAATGTCATCTTACTCGTACTACTTATCTTGAGAACCATTCTCCTATATGTTGAATCAAACAATTTGTTCAATATGTCCATAAAATTATATCCAATCTTTTGGACTTATTATGACCTTTTATTGTCCAATTTAGTTTTAAACTTAATGGATAATGTATACTTCAAGCAAGCATCACATCCTTGAATCATTAACTTTGACTCTTTCAAAGATTTAGCATTTCATATCTAATATGAAATCTTGCTAATTGATTCAATTTAACTATTGAAGGTAAGTCATTATACTAGGCTTCAGTATAGAAGAAATACTACTACATCATATAATATCTCACATTGTATTTTCTTCCTTACAGAAATCCATACTTTTAGAGAATTTGTTTTTTGTAACGATATTCACCAGAGAATCTTATTCCCTCTATATAGTCAAAATTTTAAAACTTGTTATAACAAGTTTTAAAATTTTGAAAAGTTCAAATCACTATTTTGTTTAATACATAGGACTCATTAGTTACATAATGAAATATAAGTATTATCCTTATATGAATTGTTATTCCATCCATTACATCACTTTTATAAATTTAACAATTTAATACCTTCATCATCCTTTCACTAAAGATTGATTTGGTTATTCTTCAACTTGACAAGTTTCACACGATTCATAATCAAAAGGATACATAAATCCTTTCATGCGACTTTATGATTCTCATCATATTGATTTAACCAACATGAAATAAAAGGATAGTCTCGATTATGCAACTTTGTATTCTTACCACTTATGTTAAGCATAAGTCTCCTTTGATCCAACATATACAACCTATTTGTATAAGATTAGAACAACCACTTTTACTTAACAATCTATTTCTTATCATGTTTTGAACAATATAATAATGTTGAATCTAAATTTAGTATCACATACTTATAAGTATGAACCAAAACTGCATATGATCTTTATCATATATTGTATAGGCAAGAAAATTCATGCGATCATTTTTCTCCTTATGAAAACTATTTATCATACTATAGAAGCCTTTAATTGATTTCCATGTTTATGATTTTAATATGCTAAATTAAGTAGAACAATTCTAACAAGGTACCATACCTTTCAGCTCTACTCTGTACAACCTCTTGCATCTTGCTTTCATGGTCTTGACATTCTGTTGTCCATATGCACTCCTAGTCATACAGATCTATGACGATAAAGAACTTAGTATAGCTCATTTAGCGCATCTCCGCCATCATCCTAAACTAGATTGAGTCAGGGTGATACTCGTCGTAACATCACTTCTCCACAAAGAATGTGGAGAGAACTTCCAAAGTCAGCTTCCTATACGATGGTTTCATGATTTCAAAGAATCAGGACCATGTTCCAACATCTACCAACTCCATTACTTGTTGGACCTGCTCCAAAGTCTCTCAATCAATGTACCGATTAGCTCCAAACTTCTTGTCATTAAACCTTTAGTACTATTCTTCTTGAGCCTTGCCATTGGATAAAAGCACTTGTCGCCTCTTTGGGGGCTGGGTTGTCATAGATGACTCACCTCGATGCTTTTTGTTGAAGTCTCTTTCTCACATCGTGATCATGTAATTTTACCTGAAAATTTAAAAATTTTTAGAAAATTAACATATAAATAACTAGGATGTGCTTTTCCCTACACTTAATTTCAATCAAGCTCAATACTTATTAATTGTGAAAATAAACTAAACATGAAAAATTAAATAACTAGAAACAAAATTAACAAAGTAATGCACCTAAGTAAATAAAAAATTAAACAAATTTAACTAAAAATCAATTATCAAACTGATTGAATTTGAAATTAAAGTTAGGAAGTGTGCAATTAACAAATTAAACTACATAATTATTAAATTACAACTCTAACCCTAAAATCACAATCACGCAAAATTGATGAAATTAAACATAAATCCATGTGATTTAGACACAAGCCCAATCTTAATTAGCTTTGAAATTGGCTAGTTAACCTAATTAAACAAAAAAATATCACAATTAAACACATAGTGAGCCCAAAATTGTAAGTTATCAATCAAATTAAAAGCTAAAATCAATTGAGTGAAGATTGAATCCGACTATTACACAATAATTAGGCATAAAATTACAAAAATTTTCCAATAATCCTGAATTGTGGAATTGGCATTTTTAATTGAGAAATTCGTATAACACCCAATGAATGTTGTACAAAGAAGTTAAAATAACAGGGAAACTTACTTAGGAGTCGTTAATGTAGCTGAAAAATGTGAAAATTGGCTTGGAAAATTAGAGGTTGACAACAAGAGAGAGCGAAGAAGAGAATGAATGAAAAAATTTGGAGGATTTAGATATTTTTAATGTCTATTGTAAAAGTACACAGCTTTATGCACAATCGTGTATCAAACCATGCACTCTATTAGATTATAGCATTTCACGATTTTGCACGTTTGGTGCATTGGCGTGCATCAAAATGTGCAAAACAACAATCATATGTTTAGAGAGTGCAGAACTTTAAAATTTAAACCTTAAACATAAAAATCTTTACACGTTAGCATTATAACACATGACACACTACCCCTAAAGTCACAATCATGCATTTTTTTTTTCAAGATGCTTAATTTTGCTCCTCTAAAAAAATTAAAAAAAAAATTAAAAGCTAATCTAGAATGAAAGTTAAAACTAAGTAATATTGTACTCGTAGGTTGCCTCACAAGCAACACTTCTTTACCATCGCTAGCTCGACGTACTTTTCCACTCAAGATGGCTCAATGGAATCATATGATTATAGTAGTACCATAGGTTCCATAACCATTAGGTGAGCTACCTTTCTAAGCTTTCCACCACCTTTTTCTTTTGGTTTATTCACTTGAATTTGTGACTTCTCCAGTGGATCCTTGCATACGATGTCCTGTTGAACATCCTGACAAGACTCATCAACCTTCATAGCATCCAAAAATTCAAACGAATTGTATCTAACATTGGAGATCCTAAATGTAACCTTTTTATCCTCTACTTTCAACTTTAACATACCTCTATTAACATCTATGAGTGACTCGACAATCACTAAGAATGGTCACCCGAGGACTAAAAGTACTTTGGAATCTTGCTCTTTGTCCAAAATGATAAAATCAATAGGGAAAATGAACTTATTGACCTTAATAGGTACATCTTCAATGATTCCCTTAGGACATCTTAATGATCTATCAGCCATTTGAATGCACAACTTAGTTAGTTCAAGTTCTCCTATTCCCATTTTTTGAAATAAGGTGTAAGATATCATATTTATGTCAGCCCCTAAATCAGCCATAGCCTTATCCACCTTTAAGCTACCGATAGTATAGGGAATATAAAAGTTCCCTAGGTCAATTTTTTTCTTTGGTAGTTTAATCTCCTTGTCAAAGTTCTCTTTATTCAACACTTTGATCTCTGACTTTCTTGATTCCTCCTTGTTTAATAATCCCCCTTTCATTGATTCAACAAGGGCAAGTTTCATCTTCATTGGTCTTAAGAGACTAAATACTTTATTCAACTCTACTTTTGATTTCCTTTTCTATGGTCTAATAAGATATGGAATTAAAAGTAGATACTCCTTGACTCTTTTTAGATGAAAACAACATTAACCCTTTAAGTAACTCTCAATAGCCACTTTCTTTTCTTCTTGTTATTAGAGGTTCTTTTTAGAGGTTCAAGTGATTGCCATTATCCTCTCCATATGATTTGTTTCAATTGTGTTTGGCAAACTCCCTTTGGGTCTCTCTGCCACTAACTTAGCTAGTTGTTCCATTTTAATTTCCAAGTTTCATAAGCATGCGTCTGTTTGCTAATTTTTTGTCCTAGATTCTTGAATAAATTCCATGATTAGCTCATCCATACTAAGTTTCCTTGGTTGTGATTCTTATGGTTGGAATACAGTTAAAGGGTTATTTCTTTGTTGTCATTGGTCATCTCATGAAAAGTTGGGGTGTTTTCTCCAACTAAGATTATATGTGTTATTGTATGGATTATTTTGGGGTTTTGAAGTGTTCCCAAAATAATCCACGTGCTCGGGTTGAACTGAATGACACTTTTTCTTTAGTGATCTAACCCGCCCATTTCGCACTACATCACCCTTTTATTTAGAACCATAATGATTCTGTCTATCTTTTTGCTTAAGGCCTCCAATTGACTTGCCAATTGTTTCACTACATCCCCCTTATATACTCCTATTGGCCTACTGGTTCATGTTTTAGCTTAACACCATCAATAGTTGTTCATGCCCATATTTTCGATCAACTATTGCACTGCTTTAGGTGTTTTATTGTTCAACATCTGCCCAGTTGCTACATCGTTTAACTGCCTCGTGTTTTAACTTAGCCTATTATGAAAAGTTTGGATTTGCATCCACAATAATAATCCATGATGTGGGCATCATCGGAGCGTCTCTTTGAATCTCTCTCAAGTGTTATATAGTGACTCACCTTCAGTTTGGGAGTATGATCAGATGTCATTTCTCAGCTTCATAGTCTTTGCAGGGGAAAAGTGCTTTAGTAATAATTTTTCTATCACTTGATCCCAAGTGGTAAGTTACAAACTTGGCATCGAGTTTAGCCACTGTCTAGCCTTCCCTCTTAAAGAGAAGGGGAATAGACGAAGTCTGATGGCATCATCATTTGCTCCATTTATTTTAAAGATTTCGTAGATCTTTCAAAAGTTGGAGATATGTGCATCATCTCAGGGTCGATTGAGCTAGACTGACTGCCACACCAATTGGATATGATGTTCGGCTTGCTCTCAAAGTTTGTCGCCTGAATAGTCAGGCTTACTATACTAGATTCCATAACAGTTAGGTCTAGCCTAACATAGTCAAACATTGTCCGTGGTTAGTCCACATGCTGTAAGATTCCTCAGTGTCGACGTTACCTTCCAAATCTTCTATTCGACAATCTAGCTCAAACTCTCCCAAATTTGTCCTATGAAGATTCCTTCATGCAGTTCTTTGTATTTCAGGATATACGTCTAATAAGTTCTCATATGTACTTTGGGTTATAAACTGACCTAGAGTCTAAATATAAAACAATGAAAATAAACTATCTAACTAAACTAATTAAATAATGAAAGCAAAAAATAAAATAAAATAAAATAAAGTAATGACTAGGTTAATAAAACTTGGGTTTTTCCTAATATCACTGTCCCTAGCAACAATATCGAAAACTTGATTGATTTTTTCCAAGTGTGTCAATTATGAATTACCGTAAGTGCACAACATAGTTTTAACTACCAACAAATATGAGTCAATCCCACGAGAACAGTGATTACCAATAATTACCATTATTCTATTATCTAGTTTATGAATTGATTGTGATTTTTAATTAAAAGAAACTAAAATTTAAACAAATAAAATAAACAAGTAGCAAGATTTAATCAAATAATTAAAGGAAACACTTAGTAAATTATCAGTATAGGGAAATCAGTATCTAGGTTTCAAATCCCCCTAAACCCTTAATAAATTGATCTTTTTTTATGCAATTGTATTGTTAATTTATTGGACCATAGGTTTTCTATGATATCCTAATAGATGAACTTAAGTCGAACAACAACTAATCCTTAGGTTTTCTATTGAATTACTCAGGTTAAATTTTATAGAATTACTTTACCAATTTGTGAATCCTTCTATTGCGTTTAACCTTAATCCAGAAGATTTATGTAATTCTATCTCTAAGGTTGCAATCATCTCCTTCTAATTACAATAGATCTATTCATAAATAGAACTTCTCAATCTCTACATATGAAATTAGGTTATGATCTAATATTCTGAATCTATTAGAACATAAATAAAACATATAATTGAATTGTCAATTGTCTTGTGACTACTAGCAATGGTTATCTTCCTGTTGTCTAATCTAATGAAGTGAATGACAGATTTGAAGAGAAATAAAAAAATTCTAAAGAATCAATTTAAAGTAATGAATAAAATTAAATAACCAATGAATAAACTAGATCTAGGTAAGACCTACCGTAAAACTCTTTCTATGTTTTGACTTTACTCTAACTTAGTGATCAATTATAGTTCCTTGTTTAAGTAGGAATTTTTAGGTTATAACTATATTAAATTTTCAAGCAATACAGTCTACATTCTTAAGTTGATTTGACCAAAATATCTTTCTAATCAAAATAACCTAAGAACACATCAACTTGTTATATGAATTCCCACGATAAGTTTCAGTCTAACCCAAAAAGATCTTGTTGTTCTATCTTTAGCAACCCATATATCCCTTATCATTCTTGTTATGATCTGATTATATAAATCATCTCTTGATCTCAATTTACAAATTTGATTATAGAATCTTCAACCCCCATTCCTTTAATTCAATATAATATAAAAACATGAACAAATCTTGTGAAACCTAGAAATTTTATTAAATCAAAGTATCAATTCAAAACATCAAGTCATAAGATCCACCTTATCTAGATCTATATCCCTATTAGTTCATTATAAAACAAAGAAAAACCATACAAAACAAGAAATAATAAAAGAGAAAGAAAGCATCTTTATGGTTCATGAATATTTAAAGTTCTTGATGAATGCTAATGGATTTCTTAATCCTTTTCATAAGGTTGTTCTCCTAATCTCTTACTACTTCTTATAGTTCCTAATTCTTTATTCTTGTTCTTTAAAAAAATTTCTTCCTCTTGTTATCAACTACCTCCCTTTTAAACATGAAAAACCATAATTTTTCCATCCAACATGACTTTATCATAGAATTGTGTTAGGCTCATATGTTATTTCACCTACTTTCTAAAATTTTTACATAAAAAATCATTGATAAAATGGAGAAGGAAACAGAACTGAGTTAACATTATATTGGCAAACATGGGCTAGACTAAGTAGGATGTCACGGGAACTTGGAGAAAATGAATATTCCTATTTTAAAAATGACTAGAATAGAATAATAGAAGTTTGAACACAAGGAGGAATAAGTTATTATGTTGTTACTGTATTTTAAGTACTTCTCTTGAAATCATTGTAATGAAAATGTAAACCCTATAATGCCATTGAAATTAAAGATATAAATGGAAAGTCGTTTATGACCAATGGGCAATGGTTGAAGCAAATGACATTCACAAAATTTTCTTTCAATGAATAGCTCTACTTTCCAGTCTAGTTAAAAGACTCATGAAGAAGTGTTTCTTAGTAGATAACCTAACATTTTAACCCTAATTCTTTTATCTTCCTAATTTTATTATTCTTGCTAATGTTCAATTTAGTTGCTTTTGCATGTTGTTATGTGTCGAAGTTTTGTTGATTCTACTACACCAAGTTGACATGGATAAAGGGGACAATTTTTCTACCTTAATTGTCTTCTACATGTATTTTTATGATTTTATTTACTGTACATCAAGGATAAATCCATATTTAAATGTGGAGATGAATTTGTAAGAATTTGACTTTTTTTAGCATGTGTGTTTTATATGTTTGTTAAAATTTTAGCTTTCTTTTTATTTTTGTATTAGGTGTTTGGAAATATTATAGTTCTTAAAATTTTAGGTTGATAGTATAAGTGTATTATAAGAAAATATTAAAAAAAAGAAAAGGGGTAGTTACAAGAATATGAGAAGTTAACGGGGTGAGAATTAATTTTTCTCTTGATTTATTTATTATTACTCTACTAATTATGAATATTTTTATTTCTTCGATTCCCTTTCTTTTTCAGCCTACTTAATCTATTGACCCTATTACAACCCTATTTAAACGTCCTTGTAATTTTTAATTATATATATGTGTGTAAACAGTGGAAATTATATGATTTTAAAACTTATGAAAAGTTCATTTTCATAAGAAGATAATGAAGTACCTTACCAATTTTTAAACACTTAGTGTGAATGAGGGATATCTTATGGTGAAATTTTCAAATTAAAGTATTTAAACTTGATGATAGAGGTAGAACAGTTTTTGCATTGTCTTATTTGTATTATGGTTTATTTGGGAAATATTGCGTGTTTAATTTTTCTAGTTCGATTAAAAAAATTAATTTCCATGTTTGCGTCTTACCTAAAATAAAGGAAAAGTAATAATTAAAAATCTTATAATATATTTTTTCTTTTCTGTAAATAAATTACATTATCAATTATAAAATCATATATCATTTTAAATCCGTCGTCAAATCTCAGGGCTCGACACTGGACAGGCAGTGGAAATTGCCAAGTTGGAGTACGATAAGGGCAGAGGGAATATTCCAATGCAACAGTGAAATGCGTAGAGATAACTTTTAAGTTTGGATTTTGTTTAATTAACAACGCCGTTTGGAATCTAATGAATTGGACTCGTTGCTTTTATGTAATTTAATTCAATTCATACGTTTGGAATGATTTTAAAAAAAAAATGACTTAAATTCAACTATATAATTTAATCTCATTTTCTTTATGAATTCAATTCACATCTCAAATGGTCTGATTTGGCATGTGAATTGAAGAGTCAATTCTTTTTAAAACATTAAATTTTTTTTCTAAATATACATATCATAAATATATAAATTACTACAAAACACACACATGTTGATTGTGTACATGCTATTTTAAATTAAGGATAAAAAATAAACATGAAGTAATTAAATTCATTTTTATTGTGTTCCAAATAATATAATTGAATTCAATTATAATTTTATAGATTTATTCCAAACAGTGTAAATCGAATTTATTTAAATCCCACAAATGTAATTGAATCTAATTCGTCGATAAATCCAATTCGAAAGGTTGTTAACAACCTGTAAGGGAAAGCTCATTCTGAAACCAAACAATCCATAGTCTACATACAGAAGACAAGGAGTTATCACTCGAGGCAAGACCAATTCCAGCAACAAGTGATCACTCGAGAAATTCTTTGATGATTCAGGTATAATACAGTGAGACGTGTATATTAGACGCATTGATCAATAACTCCTATGATCCCCGAATTCGACTTTCATCTTCTTTTAACCTTTTCATGAATTATAATGTGCTTACAAAAGCCCAACCATTCCTGAGCCAAGAAAACATTATACATGAAGTGGAAAATAAGAGCAACATATACCTACGCCTATTCTTATCTTTACATTCCTTTGCCTTGTGCTTTCTACCGTTTTACTATATTCA
>JAOSBN010000008.1:21786565-21829111 GCA_027563595.1 Erythroxylum suave | reverse complement strand
ACACTACACTTATATGGGCAACCGATCATGCATGCTAGTACATGAGGCAGCAAGACCAGGCGGCGGATTAATCCTGATATGTGGCAGAATATTCAAAAAGGAGGCGCTTGGAAGGAGCAACATATACCTACGCCTATTCTTATCTTTACATTCCTTTGCCTTGTGCTTTCTACCGTTTTACTATATTGAACACTACACTTATATGGGCAACCGATCATGCATGCTAGTACATGAGGCAGCAAGACCAGGCGGCGGATTAATCCTGAGATGTGGCAGAATATTCAAAAAGGAGGCGCTTGGAAGGAGCAGATTGCAGAACCACTCTTAATCGGCTTGTGAGCTGGTAGATTAAGGTCCATTGCATAGCCATTTCCGAGTCTTTCATCTGCCTGACGATTGAGGCCTAACAAAAGTAGAATGAAAAGGACCATATCAGTCATAAGATTTAAGGACCATAAAGGCCATTTTTGTGCCAACCCAAATGATTACGTTTATCTTTTGAGATGCGACAGTAATAGAAGGCAGAATGAAACCCACCTGAAGACGTTTTCCAAGTTGGACCTCAACTTCGGTACCAAAAGAAATATTATTTGCAAGGGATTTTAGAGGATCTATGGTGGGATCAACCGAAAGTAAGCTAGGAATCTGCGGAGCATAGACTAGCCTCCACCTAGCTTGGCCAATCTCTCCCTTTCCTTCTATTCTTGGCATCAGGGTTTCGAGTGTTGCAGTAGCAAGCTTTTTAAATGCAAGCTGACCATCACCCTCTAATATGGACTCTGCTAATTGACTTTCAAATACTCTAGCAGCCTGCATATATGTGACAATTCAGTAACATTAGATTACATCGAGCTCAATAAAGATAAGAATTTCCTCTCAAAGTTTGCAACCATGGATCAAGCAACGTAAAAGTACAAATATGTGAAGATTATTTGTACTGAAAAATCGCTATATCCTTTATTCTTCTACACTGAATATCAACATGCGAAATCCACATTAAGAAAATACTTCCAGAGCACACATACCATCGGCTTTCTAAGGTAGGTAAAAGGCCTAGGACACAATTCAGAATGTGATTAGGGAAGGCATATATTACCCCAGCCCCATCTAGTCCGGTCAGAACTCAACAGATTGACTGGTGTTTGGTCCCAGACTCAGGCCCAAAACCAAAAACAAATTTAGGTCCAGCCTGAAGTCCAGCCCAATAACCCACCCTAGACCCAAGGCTTGACCCAGTTCAATTGACATTGTTTCAGCAAATTTTCATATCACGTCACACCAGCCCCTCCACTGTCTAAATTTATTTGCAATCCCTCGTTTCATGTTTTAGACAACCAACCTCCCACCAACCGATTCCACCTCTTTTGTCAGTCGCCCCTCCAGTTGTCACCTCTCTCCAGTTGTTGCATTGCAAAGTCTTGGTCTTTACTCAGCAGCAGTGTTGGTCTTTAGTCAGCAGCAATTATGGGTTGTTACTTGAGTTAGTTAAAAGTTGGCCTTTCATGTTGTCTATCGGTGTTGTGGAGTTCCTAAAGATCTTATTGTCTGAGTTGCTTGAATCTAGTTGCTGAATGAGAAGTCTTTGATGGGAGATATCTCCGGGTTCTTTTTTTCCTTTCTCTAAGTTTTTGGGTGGCGTAGAAGTGTTATAATGATGATGTGAAGCTGGTAGACAAACTAAGACACTTAAAATTATCATGATGGTTGGAGCTGCAAATAATGGCAGATCCAGGCATGCTTTTTTGGCTTTCAATGATGTGCAGGAAGTTGCTCCGAATAGTGCTCTGAGGACGAGTAAGACCATTGCAGAATTATCGAGCTAGGGCAGCCTGAAACCTGAGCTTGGGCCTAATTTTTGAAGGCCAATCAGACTCACGACTCGATTTTAATTTCAGGCTCTACAAGCTCATTCAAAAGAATCACAATGTGGAAAGATGATTTGATAATGCAACAGGGATTAGAATCAACTGGAGTACTGTGCCTGATTGGAGTGTTCAGAATGCTTTACCTCGGTAGGGGACAGGGCATCCTGTTCAACAGTACGAGTTGAGGTCACCACCAATTTGTCCTGCCAATTGCTGGCTCGGCTTTGAATCCTGAATTGCCACTCTGATCCAACCAAAGCTAGGTCTAGCATAGGATCCAATCCATGTTCAGGCTCAAATTTTGCAATATTTAAATGATCTCGCTTAAGCCTCACCTGGATTTAAGGCAGCATATTTAGCAAGATACTTTCCAGTCAAAAGAAAGATAAGTAATGCTTTCACGATATTCGAAAAACATAAAATCTAAATACTCACTTGAGTTGCAACAAGGTTAACATCACCATTTTCAAAAGTCAGGACACCTTTTGGTTTAATCCATTTTGGATGAGTTGGCCCATTAAGCTCAAGTTCTCCACTGACAGCAAAATTCAGGATCAAAGGATAAACTATTCTCAACTCTGGTCCTAAAACAAGCTTCAGATCACTGAGACGAACATCCACATTTGGTCTGATGCTGACTTGTTCTATATCCTTTTCACCTTCAGTTGATTTAACTGCTAAAACAACAGTTAATTAACAAGTCACAGAATTAGGACTCAGGAACAGAAAGCTTGGAAATAAAGCAGGTTACTATAGTCACAGCCTTTCTTTCACTTGATTTAGTCAGGAAACACTACTGGAATTGACACTGAATGATTCAAATATTTTAAAAAGTCTCCAGTTCTGCTTAAGATAGCCAACATGATGTGCAGATAAAGTATTCAGTAATAATTATGGGAACGAACTTGACAGAATAGAAAAATTTATGAATAGAACATTACCATCTGGTTGATGGAACTTGGTCATTGAAAATGGTGATTCTGAACTGAAAAACCGTGAAACATATCTTGAAGCAACTGCTCGATTGACACCCATACCACTAAGCCTGGATTGATTAGATGCCAACTTACTGAAAGGTGCAGCTCCATTGCTGCCCTTATCATGCGGTAGATATGCTTCTCCATGGCTTAACTTGATGTTCCCAGAGAGGTTTGGCTGCAATATAGAACCAGAAATTTGCATCTGCGTGTCGACCTGGCCACTGATTGCAATTATACATTATTGATCTAGATGACATGCAGTTAATGATAATCTAAGCTACTAAAAAGAGCCAAGTTACGTGAAAAGAGCTAAAGGAACCAAAATAACTATTAGGAAAGTCTTAGGAATCCTAATGTATCCACGATTCGAGTGATCTCCTAAATCTCCTAGGATTTCTTTTCCTTTTGTAATTAGCTCTCTATTGCTATATAAATTAGATGAGGGTCTTGGTGAATGACTAAGCCCTCAATTCTTCTAATTTGTTCAACATGGTATCAAAGCCACTTTGAACCCTAGACCGTCCCTTTCTTCTCTGCATTACCTTTCTTCTTCCCGCCCTAAAACAAAACACTGAAACCAACCTCACAGCAGCAGCCAGCGACAAGAACAGCGCAGCCGTCAGCTGCCAGAAACTTCCCACACACCGCCGTCAGGACCGAAACTGGGTCAGCTCATCTCCTCAGTCTAAACAAGGTTCTGGTCTCGGTTTGTGTCAAATATGACCAGAACCTGAGTATTTCATAGTCCTCATCATCTATCATACGCTCCAAGTTATCGGCAGCAACAGTCCAGCGTCTTCCATCAATAGTTCTGGTGAGTAAATTGCAAGTATGTCAAAACCTGATGAAAAGTCAATGTCGGTTCCAACAATGGGATCCTCCAATATGCGAATCACCTAGCAATGTCTGAATGGTAATAATTACTCTTTCTGGTCCAAAAATGTTGCGTTATTTTTCAAGGGTCAACGGAAAACAACTGATCCTCCAACTAATAACAAAGAACTAGAGAATTGGCTAGCTGATGATGCACAGTTGCTACATATTCCTTTTGATTCCATGGAACCTGAAATCTCAAACTTGTTTTCTCATGTTGATACTTTTAAGCAAGCTTGGGACTATGCCAAGCTTCTATATTCAAGTAATATGCTACGTGTATATGATACCTCTGTTGAATTGTTTAAGTCCAAGCAGGAAGGAAGTTTGGTTGAATACTTTGGGAACATGAAATGAGCATATGAAGAGTTGAATTCTTTACAGCCAATCACGTCTAATGTTAAGGAGATGCAAAGGCAAAGAGAGATCATTGTTATAACAACATTCTTATCGGGATTGAAACCTGAGTTTGAGCCCGCTCGAGCAAAGATCCTTGGAGTTGCAAAAATCCCATCTTTGGTTAAAGTATTTTCTAGGCTTTCTCGTTCCATGGCTAAAGAAGGTCCATCTGAGAATAATTTTGAGAGGGCATCGCTTGCAACAAATTCTGGTTGGCAAGCTAGAGGAGAACGTGGTGGTCGTAGTGGTAAAGGAGGACATATTGGACGTAGTGGTAGAGGACGTGTGGTAGAGGCACACGTCCCCATTGCAAATATTGTAATAATTATGGGCATGAAGAGGAGACCTGTTGGGATAAGCATCTTGAATTATGAGCAGCCCATTAAGCATCACTAGAAGAACATCCTCTGCCAGTTGCAGATTCATGGTTTTGTGTCACTCTATCTCAGAATGAGTATGCTAAGTATATGCAGTATCAGTCAACTCAACAGGCGTCATCTTCTTCTATGGCATCTGTGGCTCATCGAGGTAACCCAACTGCTTGTTATTCATCTACTCCCAAGAAATAGTTATGGGTATTAGATTCTGGTGTCACTGATCACATCTCAGGTACCATAACCAATGTCGATCATGTTTTTCCCTTTACCTTCCTCTCATAGTAATAAGCTTACAATTATTGATGGTTCCACCGCAACCATCAAAGGTGTTGGGGCTTCTCATCCTAATGCCTTGTTTACTTTACCTTCGACATTGTTCGCTCCAAATTTCCCTTTCAATCTTATTTTTGTAAGCAAATTAACGAAACAGCTAAACTTTTCTGTTTGTTTCTTTCCCCATAATGTTATTATCCAAGATTTGAAGACCAAGAAGATGATTTGAGAAGGGCGTGAATTAAAAGAAATGTAATATTTTGGCGAGTTGCAGTCTTTCGTCTCCTATTGATATTCATAGTCGACTGGGTCATCAATCATGGGAGAATCTCAAGAAATTAATGCTAGGTCTCTCGTCTACTTCCAGTTTAAATTGTGAGTCTTGTCAACTTGGGAAACACCGTTGTTCTTCATTTTTTCCTCGTGTCAATAAATGGGCTGAGAAACCCTTTATGTTAATTCATACAGATATTTGGGGTTCGAGTCGTGTCAAGTTCAAATTGGGATTTTAGTACTTCGTAATTTTTGTTAATGATTTTTCTCAAATGACTTGGTTATATCTATTGAAAGATCGCTCAAAAATATTCTCAACCTTTTGTTCTTTCTTTGCTGAAATCCAAAATCAGTTTAATACTCAGATCAACATTCTTCATAGTGATAATGCTATAGAATATTCTCTAACCAGTTCTCCAGTTACTTACAGTAACAAGGTATTCAACATCAATCTTTGTGTCCTCACACACACCAACAAAATGGGGTAGTTGAAAGGAAAATTCAACCTATTATTGAAACTATGAGTACGTTAATTCACAAGAATGTTCCCAAAATTTTCTGGGTTTATCATAGGTGATGATAAAGCAGGGATCCAATCCTAGAAATCATTTCTGCATATCAAGTTCCAAACAGAGGACCTAGGTCCCCTAAAGTATTTTCTAGGTATTGAAGTGGCAAGGTCTAAAATGGTATTTGTTTATCCCAAAGGAAATATGTTCGATCTTTTGGAAGAAATCGGCTTATTAGGCACTAAACTAGTCGATAGTCCTATGAAGCCGAATATTAAACTTGATGCAGAAAAAGGTGAATCTTTAGAAGACCCAGGCAAGTACAAAAGGCTGGTTGGTAAACTTAACTATTTGACCGTCACTCATTCAGACATCGCATTTGCCACAAGTGTGGTCAATCAATTTATGGGTTCTCCACGGACTAGTCATTGGGATGCAGTTGTCAAAATCTTGAGATACTTGAAAGGATCACCAAGGCAAGGTCATTTGCACCAAAATCATGGACATACCCAAGTACGAGGGTATACAGATGTCGATTGGGCAAGTTCTTACGACCGGAGGTCTACTTCAGGTTACTGTGTTTCTATGGGAGGAAATCATGGAAAAGCAAGAAGCAAACAGTTGTTGCTCGCTCTAATGTCGAATTAGGTCCATGGCATACACTACATGTGAGTTGATTTGGTTTAAGCATCTTCTTAAGGAGCTCAGTTGTGAGCATCCATCTCCAATGGAGTTAATGTGTGATAATCAAGCAGGCACTCATATTGCCTCTAATCCGGTCTTTCATGAAAGACTAAACATATTGAAAGTGACTGTCACTTTGTTCGAGGGAAGCTTGAAGCAGGACTGATCAAAACTCCCTATGTCAAGTCAGAAGATCAACTTGCTGATTTATTTACCAAAGCTCTTGGTAGATCTCAAGTGAAATCTATATTTAACAAGCTTGGAGCCTATGCTGAAGTATTAGGAAAGTCTTAGGAATCCTAATGTATCCATGCTTCTAGTGATCTCCTAAATCTCCTAGGATTTCTTTTCCTTATGTAATTAGCTCTCTATGGCTATATAAATTAGATGAGGATCTCAGCAAACGGCTAAGCCCTCAATTCTTCTTCTAATTTGTTCAACGATAGCTAATACTGATAGGAAAAAGCTACCTGGATATTCATTGTCATAAATATTCATCACAGCACAACAGATCAATGTTCAAAACAAAACACTATCAGCAAGAAAAGGAGACATGCAATTATATGTTGATATGAAAAGATAAAAGAGTAGTGTTAAAGAGCTAAGTTTCTATAAAGGTCCTCAAATTAACAAAATAAATACCTTATAATATTCTTTGCCCGTACTTCTAGAATTTCACATTTCAAATCAATTTTGTCATCAATAGAAGCTTCAGTGGTTCTCAAAGGTAGGTTTCCTTTTACAAACAGCTTTCCTCTTCTGCTGACACGGCTCTCCAGTGAAGTGATGCACAGCCTATTTGAATTCACATGTACTGTGCCACCAAAGTTTGTGAGTGGTTTTCTTAATACTGGTGAAGAAATGGAAGCCCTATGGAATGATGCAATTCCATCAACCACAGGCTGTTCAACTGTACCTCTGACCTATTTTAATAGAAACATATCAAAAGCAATAATTAGATATCAAGCTAAGTTGCAAAAAAGTGCAATTACTAGAGCATAACGAATGACCTAAGAAAAAGTACAAACCGATCTGATAACTCTTTCCTTACTATACACACCTCAAGCGTAACATCAGCATTGCCTTGAAGCCAGTTTGCGTAAGGAGATAAAGCTGTTAATAACATCATTCCCCCATCCTTGATATCAGCATCGACCCTGACTTCTCCGACATCTAAAAAATTCCAGTTCAAAACTTTGAGGCTTTCTGCTAATTGAGTATTTAAACCTTCTTCATTTCTGTCCCTAAAAACATTTCTTTTACTAGCTTCCTCAGCAGCAACTCTGCCCCGTTCCTTCATCCACCCAGGAAGCCAAGTTGTTGGACTTTTATCTGTTTCTGTATCTTCATCCTCTGATGAAATGTTTTGGACAAAATTAACAGGTACACTTCCTTGTATGTGAACATGGCCATTTTGTATGACCGGCTCAAATTTGGCATTGAATAGAAAACGACTTGTTGAGGTTAGGGAGGCAACAATCTCAGCTCGTCCAAGATCGATTCCCCCAATGGCACCATCCAACAGCCTCACTTGAACATCACATTCTGGTTTTGCAAGACTTCCCCTGAGATCTCCTTCCATGTGTAGTATACCCTTAATTGGGGCTAACAGTTGCCCCAACGAATGAACAGTGTCAGCAGCTGATGATTCAATGACATGAACCAGGGCAGGTACAAGGCTGACTGGAAAATTTAAAACAGCAAAATGAAGATTGGTTTTTGTCCCTAACAAAGTGCCATCAGCATGTACGGTGGCATTGTCCTTCTGGATAAAAATCCTCTCAAGGCGCAAACCATCAGTATTGCTGTATGCTCCTACAGCTAAAACACGTTGTGTTTTGTAGGTTCCCCACTCCCAATGTTCACCATGGAAGTCAAAATCAGCCTGGTATACAAATATAAAAAAATGATATAAAGAGAGACCTAGTTAATACCAATCCAGGAGACATAAGTACAGTTCAAAATCTTTCATATCCATACCATTGTGTCCCCGTTGCCTCCACCACTTGCATCGAGAGATCCATGCCACCGACCTCGAAGTTCAGCTAAACCTGGAAGACTCAAGTGTTCGAGAATAACTTCATTTGATGAAGTATAATGGCCCCGTATTACCTGAAATATTGGTTGAGCTGTTGATTTTATGATGACATAAATATCACATCTAATTATTTCTAACCAATTGAAGTCATAACCCTTGTTAACAGAAATTTCCGCTGCTGTAGATTCTATAAAGACCATTAAAATTCAATTATCATGTTTCTGTTCCAAGCAATTGAGATCATAACAAAGCAGCTTTTAGTGATGAGTCATACCTCAAGTAAGTCTTGAAGACTTTCAGGATACAATCCTACTGATCGTAGACTCTGCATGAACAGGTCCTGTAGAAAAGACATGCACCTATCAGGACTTTATAAAAGAAAAAAGATGACCTGAAATTGACAAACAGCCATGCATTCCAAAGAGCATATTAGAAACTGATCAAAATAAACAGAAGTCCAATATGCTTATGCAAGATAACACCTTTGATCTAGATCGAACAGCAGGATCAGTACTTCTTGAAAGAAGCCTAGCAAGTGGAAGCATCTCAGCAATCTCAGCTCGAGGAACTTCAAGTCTCATTCTCCAACGCCCCATGGATGATATAACAGTTCCCAGGTGTCCACTCATTGCCTTTCTGAAGAGGCCACCCTTTTCCTTCCCAGCAGAGTTCCTATCTCGGGTTCCAGGCAAGACATATTCACCTTGGAGCTCATAACGGCTATGAGTCTGCTCCAAAACAGTTTTCTCAATGGTGATCTGCGAAACATTTGATGATCGAAAGATATCAGCTACATTTTTGCAAAAAATGGAATCTGCAATGCGATTCATTCTAAACGTAATCTTTTAAGATAGCCTGGAACCTGACCACACAGGTCAGACTCGTAGCACAGGGCCACATTAGGTACTCACAACATCACCACTCCATCTAACGGCCATATCTAAGGCTTCACCAAGCACACCACTAAATTTTGGACGAAGTACAGATAAAACACCATGACCCCTCCGTTTTTGAAGATTAAGCTGAATTTCAGCCTGCAATTAAACATCCAGCAACAGATTGAGTAAAGCACAGTTGAAATCTTTTCCATCCAATCATAAAATTAACCGAGTTTTTATTTCAAATAACTTGCAGTAGCTTGATATGACTTCAGTTAATTGTATCCACAAGTATACTAGGAAGACACTAAGTCAATAAAAGGGGTACTAAGTTACATTTGGTAGATACTTCAATCAGTTTCAGAAATTACTTGGTGAAATGTTTCCAGCAATCAAATATGCTATTTGGTTGTTAGAACTTTCTGACATTTTCTCTCACCAAAAGAACATTTGGATTTCTTAAAATACAAATACAATTGCTGTTATTGTCAAACTGAGATAGTCACTGCCAGTCATTGGTAACTACAGTTCAGTGTGTACCAGTGGAAACCACCGTCTAATAATTCAGACTGGAGACTGAATATGAACATGTAACATTAAAAATAAAACTACATCCTTAAGGCTTACCCTTTGTAAAGTTCCCCGTAGTGAAGCTAACTCTAGCTCATCCAGTGGCAATTGGCGTACCTAAATCCAAGTCATGCGATGGCAATTAAATTACAACTCGCACCACAACAAACATATAAAAGAAATTTGACTTCACATAAATAAACAAAATAAAACTGATACAGAATAACCTTTTCTTTATATGAAAAGATCTAAAGATACCTCCAAGATAGCAGACTGTAATGGTCGGAAGCACACATTAGCTCTTAGTTGCCCTTTCTGAAGTGAAAAGGAAAATAACTTTCCATTTTGCAAGTTCTCATCATATGATGGCTGTAATGGGCTGACAGCCTCCAGGGTAAGGTTTTCATCAGCCCTACCTGCAGCATCTAACTGTACCACAAAAGTAAGCTCAATAGGTAACCAGATCTATAAGTTGACAAAAGAAAACAGGCAAGGACAGGAAGAGTATGTCCAGAATCCTACCCTTTTTCTTTCACATTATAGCATTGTCAACAAACCATTCAACCCAAAAGTTTAACAAAAATTATTGCATAAGACCCAAAAATGATTCAAATACTATTCTAGCATCCCTCCCATATGAAGTGTGGATAATCACAACAAATCACAATATAGACAGGCAGCATGGGTTGAACTTGAGACTTTGACCCCTTATGACGAAGCTATTTCACCCAAAAGTTGAAGCATTGTGTGACACTTGAAAAATGGTTCAAATACTATTCTAAAATGAACAGTAGGCCAATGCAAGTTAAGCTAACTATACACCAAGACTCAAATTGATTACCATTTATGTTGCAGTAGCACATGATCATTAAAGCCGCATTAACAAAGCCATCAACTTTTTGATTCCTAGTGTGAACACTATGGACAGCAAGTGTAGAACATAAACATATACAGCCATATAAATTAAGAATGTTCTTAGAAGAGAAAGTACTTAGTTCATTACCTTAATATGACCACGTGAAACACTTAATTGTCCTGTCAATTGAGGGGCAAGTATCAACTGATTCAGTCTTAGACCTGATACAGAAACCTCGCCTATAAGGTTATCCATGTTCCCTTCTGTATGCGAGGGCTGCATCTTCTCTTCTGAAGAAAGCTCTTTATCACAAAGAACACTAGAAAGCCTGACAATTTTTCCCTGAAACTTGATTCTTCCAGTTGCTTTCAAGTGTGTGGGTCTCGGCGAATCAAATGGATAAGAAGAAACCAAGCTAAAAAATTCAAAACCACGCATGCGTAGATCCAGCTCAATTCCTTCTACAATAAATGGCACCTTCCCCTTGAGATCAAGCACTTCTCTATCCAGACAGTATTCATTGAGATAAGATGTCTGAACTTTTGAGTATAGTTCAAATGCAACAGATGAAGAGTTGACAGTGATATAATCATGTGAGATCAAAATATCTCCTCGAGCATCACTAAATGACCCTTCAGCTTTTGCTGCAATCCACTTGATATCAAACCTCCTAAATGCAAAATGAGTGATCAGTCGAACAACTTAAATCAGAATAACAAGATATATCTAGCTAAATTTGAGAGGGAAAGCTTACGGTCTCAAAAGAGATCCAGAAAGTTTAGTTTCTCCTGTCAGGTCCCCTAATTTTAATGGCATTGCTTGAAAATAATCAGGAATGTACCGAAGCAAAATCTTATCAAAGAACAAATTTCCAGAGAAATTCACATCCATTGCTGTATCATCCACCTCTCCCTGAAACGTTACTAAACATTAGTACACAGTCAAAAATATAATGTTATTCATCACAGGATTGCAAAGGACATTAATCATTCCAAGAAGCTATATTGATAAAGCAAATCTAACAAAGAAAAGAATAGGAGCCCAAAATAAATTCACCAGTACAGGATTAAACTGGCAAAGATAAGGATACAAAGACCAAAGTAATTATTTGTCATACACAGGTATGTGACGCTGAACTACAATTATCTTCTCTTAAATGAGTCTAGGACTACAAAATAACAGAAAATAAATCTATGGATCACATCCTGGGTCCGTGAACAAGATATGACGCCTGCGTTAGGAGGCATAATTTTATGAAGAAGTAATTTACCTCTGGACAAATCCATGCATTCCCGGCTCCCCGAATTTCACCACCATCTACAAGAGTAGCCCTAATCCCATATAAGTCAGCAATCTGTAAATTAAGTTTCATGAAATTTAACAGAATTGGAATCAGAAGAAAGTTATTACTCCATTTAAAAAGGCAAAACTAACTTACACAATTATCGGTGTTAAACGTGAAATTGGCTGACACATATGAAAATGGAACACGGTCAAATGCTGCCACAGCACCAGACTCTTTGCTTTTCAACAATACTTCATATGCAGCAGATGCAGGTACATCTGAAACTGAATAAGATACCTTCCTTGAAGCCATTCCACTTCCCACAAAAATGGGAGCATCCAGTGGTCCTTGACAGTTGAATACAGCAGTAACAGACCCGGCCAACTGTAGCCATCAAAGGGAAGAAGTGAAAATTAACTTCAGCAGTCAAGTTGAACTTACTTTTACTTTTAAAGCTGTGAAAATGCAAATCATTTGTCAACATCCTGACCATTAAAAACGAAAGAAACTACTTCAAAAATTTGCAGTTAAAATAGGATAGAAGTAGGAAGCTCAAATAATTGGAAATAGATTATTGAGAACCCAAAGCAGGAGTTGGAAAAGGGGGGCCCAAATGAACTTACAGGGAACAGTAAAGGTCTCATCTTGAAAGTTCGCATCAAAGCATTGATCTCTACAAAAGGAACCTGTATCAATATAAGATGTATCAGAAGCTGGCAACAAAGTAAATTGCAGCAAGATGACAGCTTAAACTAACAAGGCCCAAAAAGGATGTCAACGAGAAAGCACAGGTTCAGAAACAGAATTTTTCATTAAAGAAGAAGGTTATTCACATAATTACAGATCAGATAATCTTGACTTGGAATGGCTATCATTTTATGCATAGTCAAGAAATATACTGATCATGTTTACCACGTATAATAGTCTAATAAACTATTAACATCCCGCACCTCATCCAAACTTAAGTTTTTCTTGGTTAATGGTTTCTGTATATGGTATTAAACCCTTTGCAGTTAACATTGCTATTCAAGCTGCATCACCCTCTATCCTATGAACAAATTTTTAATTTCCACACAGGTGGCAGGCCTGTCTGTGGTCAAGCTTTCTACCCAACATGCTTGTGCATGAATCAGTGTGGAAATTTTAGCACATAATCAAAGTCCTGGGGACTAGCAGTTTAAAGTTTCAGAATAAATGATGTTTTGAAATCTACCAAACTGACTGCACACCAAAAAGCAAGGATCAGAACATCAATTATTTTCTTGACAAGTTTCTTAGGCATTACATATATCAAAATTAAAACTCAACCTTCAATATTTATTCAAAATTAGAAAGGGTGTACCTTATTGGACCATAAAAGATTCTTTAGAAAATGGTACGAAATAAAGACTGAAAGAACACAATATATATCTAACTTTAGTTGTGGTGAACAGCATGAAACTAAACATATGGATGCAAAAGCTATAAATTGGTTTTGGAAACAATTTTATCTGTATGTTCATTCATGGGGAGGAATTTATCAATACAGATACCATGTCAAGAATTGTGCAATGCTACAGATGTTAGTAACCAATTAGGAATTTATACAAACAATTCCTACTAACATCTAAATCACACTTTCATTAGATAGCCCTTTTATCAACAATAACCAAATTCATCAAGAATCACTAGGTCAATAGCCAGCCTGAAAAACTCCAATAGATGGCAAGTATATCTTAGATATGATGCAAGTGAAAAGAATAAGCATCCAAGATATAAATATTGAAGTTTAGAGCACCAACCAAATTACAAACAGAAATAAAATCAAGTATAAATTGACAGCGTTGATTTTTCTCATCCTAAAAAACTCCAATAGATTGCAAGTATATTTTAGATATGATACAATCCAACATTTGAAAAGGATTGTTCTAAGCAGCCAAGATATCAATATTGAAGATGAGAACACCAACCAAATTACAAACAGAAATAAAACCAAGTATAAACTGACATCTTTGATCTTTTATTCCAGATCATGTATGATTTGCACTTGATACAACAAAGCAATGATGGGATTAAGGGTTCCAATTGTGCATTCAGGCCTGCGGAACCAGGCACAGGATACCTGACACATTAGGTGAAACTCTCCTTCATCAGGATGAATGCCAAAATCTCCAGAGGCTTCTAAGGGAACATCACCAAACCAACCAATTGCATTGTGCAAGAATATTCGCTGACCACGAAAGCATAAGCTTGCTGACATGTCCTGCAACAAGAGATAGAAAGTCCAAAAATAATATTTCCAGACTACTCACAATAAAAAGCTTCATCTAACAAGTGAACATAAAACACAGTAAGTAGACAGATCTTAACCCTTAAAAGAAAATACAAAAAGCACTATGTTGAAAAATGAAACAATTAACATGCTTTGAGATGTTACACATGGGAACATATATTAAGGGTAGGCATAAAACAGAATAAAGGCAATCTAAGTGTTCTGCTAATAAATAGCTTGGATATGCTATATAATATTACTCAACAAGGGATTGATTCAAAGTGGAAAAACAAACAGTTTCATCAAAAGGCAATCAATCATCCAGCAGAAGACCATCAACCTTTTTATTTATCTTTAATTTCTAAATCGTCAAAAAGCAACAGACATTGTAATCATAATAGACAATCAATTCATGGCCATTTCATTAAACATAAAAATATGCCTCAGCTTTATAATACCAGGCATGCAGCTATAAGAACTTTTAGGGGCTGGAAAATAAGAAAACCCAAAAAGAAAAGAATCTAGAGGCATACAGAGAACCATGATGGAGCATCAAATATTTTAAAGCCTAATCCTGTCACATCAAGCTGCCCATGGAGATTAGGGAATATTTCCCCTCTTGACATGCATATATGAACCTGCATGTGGAGAAGGTATATACAACTCAAAAATCTGAAAGAATAACAGTCTACATTATAGCTATCAAAATTATTCAAATGAAGCAATAGTATTTATGAAGAACAGAAAATGTTTTGTGTGGCAGCAATCGTATCTGACAACTTTTCCTTTTCTCATCTTATTGGGAAACTTTAATAGGAATTGGGTGTAACAACATCATAAGTAAATGGTAAAGATGCTTTATATCCAAAATATAAATCTTGCATTCTAATGCATCTGTTTCCGCTCCAATGAATTCTGAATACCAACACTAAAAATTGATTAAAATAAATTATTCAAAACAGACAGCTATTACATCAAGAAGTGAATTTCCACACTATCTGTACTCTTATATTGATATGGTTATAGTTTAAAGTAAGAAATTAGAAATTAACCAAGAACAGGTTAAATATCAAAACCTGAACCAACAGCTGTTAATAGAATGACTGTTAGACCAATACATTCTAAAAAATTAGATTATATATTAGAAAACAGAGCTCCATTGGTGTGGACATTCTCAACACAATCATTGCAGGCATAGAATAGAAGTTTACTTTATGTTAATTTAGATCTAACCTATTTGGAGTTGTTTTGTAATAAACTTCTACTGTGATAAAGTTTGGTACTCTTTATTTTAGCTTGTTAGGTTAATTTCATCGAAGTTAGGGATTTGATGTTAGATGCTTTTTAATTGAAAGAAACTGTTTCTCCTGCACTTATTCCTCTCAACTCTTCGTCTCTCTCACCTCTTCTTCTCCCTTCTTCCCTATTCTCTTTTTGTGTCTTCTATGTATTTCTTTCTCTTCTTTTCTCGCTATTTTCTCATCTCTTGAGCCTACACTATTCGGAGGCAACAACTTCAACCATTATAGATCCCATTGTGGTTACTGATTGCTCAACAGCATGTATCCCACAGATCAACCTTTCAACAAAAAGCTCAAAGGGCTAAATTGAAAGCATTTAAGAAAAAACCCATGAAATTAAAATAATAGTAGCTAATTGCCCCATGTACTACATTCAGGGAAAAAAAACCACAATTTATTATGTAATGTGTATATGAATCTGGTTGTCATAAAGAAGCTTTTGCATGAATATGAAATGGCCATAAAATTCACTCATAGAGGCCTAAGTCTAAACTATTATGATAATAAACTCAAGTTGCATTTATCGATAAACAGAAGTTAGAAAAGCACCTCACCAGTAGCCCTCCCACTAGACCATTTTATTGGAATTTCTAAAATCCTTTCGAAAAGCTGTGAAAGAGGTAGATAGGGAAAAGTTCTTATAAGAAATCTACAATAAATAGTGCAATAAATTTAAACTTAAATATTCATGCATGTGTCAAATATACCGGAGCAAAAAGATTAGCAACTTTTAAATTGGCATGCCAGTTCTGCTCCAAAATGTCAACAAAAACATCTGCCGACAACCAACCACCATCTTCAGATATTGCATCAGATCTCCACATATTACAATTGCCACTCAACTGCACATGCAGCTTCCCATAGTGATTCTGGAACTTTACATATCCGTTGGCATTCTCCATCTCTCTTGAGACATTCAGTAACATTATAAATGCTGGGATGAGTACATAGTTTGACCAATAACAAATTTAACTATAAAACTGCAAACTAGTAGTATATGAATTGGGCATGGCCCTAACCTGGGTTCGCTGTCACCATATCCAAGCAGCATCAAGGTTCCACCTCTGAATTGAACAGAATCAAGTGAAAAATGAAGCATCTTCTCAATTTGTTCAGTCTGCACTATATCTACCTCATCAACGAGTTCAGAAACTATGTCGTCAATGTTTGGACTTGTGCCAGGTTTCACTGTTCCAATAGGACCAGCAAAAGAACCATGGAATCTGTCCCTCAAATTTCTTAAAAATGAAAGTAAACCAGATCTCAACTTCATGCGAAACATATTAATTGGATGTAATTTTTCAGGCTGAAGTTCAAGTTTTTCAATTGAAGGGTTTCCAGATTTCTGACCATATTGAACCTCAGATGCATCAGCATCCCCATATCTCTGCACAGAATCAACAATCGAGTCCTGCTTGTTTACATCAGTTTCGGCATCTTCTGAAAAACTTTTCAAATGTGCCAAAGCTCCATTCAATTTTCCTGCTGCATTCAGTCGAGCCAGAGCCATGAGAAATGGATCACGCAGAATAATATAACTTTCAATATTATGACAACAGTTTTGAGCCACAATAGGCAGCTGGATCCCCAAATCTTCACTTTTATTCCAATCATCATTGTTACTTTTTAGTTCTTCGTCAACAGTCAAATTAGTAGATTTGCTTCTGTTGTTATCACCCTCACTTTGCATGAAAAGACTCTGAAGATCCATAAAATCACTACCACCAAATGATTGAGACTCATCAAACTTTCCGCTGGATAAGGCTTGAAAATATGCAACTGCTGCAGAGGCACTACGGTCTAGAATCCGCCTTTTGGCATCAAAGCCTGAAGCCGGAATGTCAGTCTCATTAGCTTTCTTCTTAAACTTGAGCTTTTGGGGTCCTTTGATGACCTTGGACCAGAATCTGAGACCTGAATCAGGAAGTTTTATTCCAAATGATTTCTCTAGATCAGCATGTTTTCTATTATAATCAGGACCAGTGTTCATGCAGTGAAGATCCCTCCAATGAATCTTCCCATCCATACACAATAAAGACTCTGAATTTATAACATTTGTAGAACGAGTTGCTATTCCATCATAAACATCAGCTTCAAAACAATTAGAATCTCTTTCAGGTAAAATGAAACCCCTTTCTGCAGCTTCCTTAGCATCATCATCCCTTTCTCTAGCCCACCGAGCAGATGATTCCTCCCTTGCAATCCTTCTTGTCTTTGTACGATAATCAATCCCTTCTTCGCTGGATAAATGCCTTTGAAGACTCCCTTCAGATGAGGGTATCCCTAACCATGTGTAGTCCTTCTTTTGTACAACCACAAAGCTTGGATGAGACAAAACCGCATCAACTACAATCTTTCCCCTTCTCAAACTTGCGAAAGGGCAAACTCGAAGCTTCATAGATGGAACCTCACCACAAGAGAATTCTTCAAAATGTGTGCCAACTGAGCATGACTCCAAAGTAATGCTTAATGGAGAAATACTTCGAACCTTACCAAAGTTGACCTCACGCTGAATATAATTACTCAGCACCAAACAAACATGAGGCAAAAGCTTAGCCTCGATGTAAGCCTTGGCTTTGTTTTGTCCGTACCACATCAACAAGCAAACCGCAGATATCACTGCCATGAATACCGAACACCTCACCAACAGCAACCCCTCTTTCCACAAAGGGTTTAATGAATCCACAAAATCCTTGCTCCACACAAGAGGCTCCCTCACGCACTCCACGTTCAACCCATTTGTTGTACCAATGGCATTCCTCAGTAACTCTATATTTTTACCACAAAAGTGGGAAAATCTAATTGCTTGAGCAACCCAGTCATTGCGCTTTCTCGCGCACGCATAACTGCGAGAACGCCTTTTCAATAACTGTCCCCTACCCAGATAAAGAGAATGAGGATGAAGCTGAACCCCTAGAAACGCGCAGTGGAGCTTTAAGCTCGTCATGGTACGTCAACCATCTTGTTCACACGATAGCAACTCATCATTCAATCCTCTTACTTTCCTAATAATTTACCAAAATCCCAACCCTAAAAGAAATAAAACCGAAATTGGTAAAAAGAAGCTAAACCATATCAGTCTAACAACGTTTGATTGCTTACAGAGGGATTGGCCATCTGACAATTCAACAACTTTAGAGTATTCCCGGAATGAATTTCATTTCTCTTCAACAACCCTTGCTTCGGTGAAAAGGTTTCAGGGGTGCCGAATGCGAGGACAACGATTCTTAGTTTTCAAATCCTGTTTAACCGTACTGCCCGCCTGGATTATCATTTTGTTTTGGAAATTTTTTTAAATCTCTTGATTTCGGCTAAATCCTCTTCTTTTCTTTTGAGATATTAAAAAATATTTTCATTAATTAAATTATATAAACATATATATATATATATATATTCAATTAGTACGTCTAGAATCAACTTCAAAATACTCTCTTTCATATGTTTAAATTATATGTATAAATTTTTATCATGTATAATAGAAGTCAAGTAATCCTTTCTAAAAAAATAATATCTTCTTCAAAGAAGGGACAAAAATGGGTCGGGTATGGGGCAGTGGGCCCAAGCCCGAGCTCGACTACGCCCGGCCCAAATTTTTGTATAAATTAAAAAAACAAAATAATGTTGTTTTATTTATAAGAGTTGAACCTTGAACTTGAGTAGCCTGAGTTCGAACCTGGCCTAAGGTCTATGTTTTTTAGAAAACCTAAGCACAAGGCCCTATCAATTGAGACTTGACTCTTTGACTTCAAACCAGGCTAAGTGAGGTGTCATCCTACTTCAAAGATAATAAAAAGGGGAAAGGGTTTTAAATAATAAAATTTAACTAAAATAAAAGCGGATGTGGTATCTATGCATGGTATTAATAAGTTAAAATTAACAATAATAATAAGATTAAAGATATCTCTTACTCTTTGAATAATAAGTTTTTAAATGTTTAATTTATATATTTTTATTTATATTCAAATTATATTGAACTAAATGAATTATTATCGTGTAATACAATAACAGAATAATTTATTTACA
This sequence comes from Erythroxylum suave, assembly GCA_027563595.1. Taxonomy (NCBI): domain Eukaryota; kingdom Viridiplantae; phylum Streptophyta; class Magnoliopsida; order Malpighiales; family Erythroxylaceae; genus Erythroxylum; species Erythroxylum suave. The sequence goes on along the minus strand of JAOSBN010000008.1, from coordinate 21,809,676 downwards.
CAAAAGAACAATAAAAGTTATAAATAAGTAACAATAATGATGATGATGATGATGATGATGATGATGATGATGATGATGATGATGATGATAATAATAATAATAATATAATAATAATAATAATAAAGAAAAATAGTTAGCAAGAAGAATATGGCCTTCTTTGCTAATATCTTATCCGTTATGTTTTTGTGGATTGAGAGATATTTATCAATTTGACCATGTCGAACCGTTAATATTGTTTGGTAATTAGCTAATCAGGTTGGTAGATTGAACTCAATCTGCTATTTTTGAAAACACTTCTATGAGGAGTGCCTTACTCCAATTGTTGAAAAATTAAGGGACAAAAAGACGATTGAGCCCAAAAGTTATTACAAATTGCAAGAGAGGAGAGAGAAAGAGAGATAAAGATAGAGATAGATAAGCATAAAATGTGAAATCATTTTTTCAGCTTAGTTTTCAACATGAATTTAAATAATTATTTTTTATTTTGAACATATGCAAATAGGTTTTAATTTATTTAATTTTGACTGATTGACTAAAGCAAATTGAAACTTAAACATAAATTATCATGAGAATATTGAAAGAAATACTAAGATATAATACTCATATCCTTATTTTTTTTAAGTCATGCTCTCATAACTTATTTTACAAATAAACAGTTAATTTTACTAAAGATCTTTAAAAAACACCTGATGTTATTCGCTGGTCATATCAACTATATTAACTCGCTATTAGCTAACCACTGATAGAATCAACTAGCAGCTAATGCAACCTAATAATTGCCATTAATGATTTATATGTATAATTTATAATGATTTTGCTCCTTCTACTTAGTCTATAAATGTCTTGGTATTTAATTAATTGTATCATTTTTTTAAAGGTGAAGAAAAAACATTAACACTTTCACAACTTGAATTTATCAAAATACGTGGTAAGAATCCCAGCCAAACTTTAACTCTAATAAAAAGGTTAGTCAAGTGTGTAAGCACTCTAGTGGAAATTCACTTAAACTAATAAGTACAGTAGCTCACAAAAGCAATACAACAAAATGCTCGATTTGCTTACCTTATTGGAACTTCACTTAAGCTAACAAATGCACTAGCTCATAAAAGTATTATAACAAAATGTTTAATTTGCTCTCAAATAATTCTTGCAAATATTTTAAATCACACTTTACTTGAATTCCACTTCAAGTCCTATCAAATTTTCAATTAAATGGCCTTTATTTATATTATAAGAAATCAAATTAGTAGTTAGAACCTTATCATCATCGATTGGTCCCAAATATAAAATTATCATTGCACATAAAATTTCTTCATAATAGGTATATACCTTACATGTTACTTGGGGCTATATTACATGGTGACACTTTTACAATATGTTTAATATAGTTTTATAATGTTATAAGACCACTGGTCTATGTTTGAATTCAAAACAAACATCCCCTATTCGAATCGTTGTGTCCACTTCTAGTTCCCAAAGGGCTGCACTTCTATATGTGATCCTAAATAATCCTATTTGTCTCGTCCTCGGCTCCTCTTGTTTTGCTGGTAACAGCACTTGTTACTCATTATTTGTGGGAATAGTGGAGGAGACTGCAGTTATTTCTCTTATGCAATTTCAAGTGATCATTCCAAACCAACAGCCTTGGGCTTTCAACCCCAACTCGCACTTGACATGATTTTTAACAATCATGAGTTAGGAGGGGGTCAGCCCAGAAAGAGACTAGTCGACGGATCTCCGGCTCAATATAGATTTTATATTGTTTTTCTATGTTTAGTTAATTATCTTATACGAAATGATTTTAAGGAGAAAACACAAAATTTAGTGTAACTTTCTCTATTATTGTCCAATTGAAGAAATACTAGAGCGATTTATAAGATAACATGAAAAGTAATAACTTTGTAGAAGAATTTGGGGGCCAATTCTAACCCAAAAATATCGAAAAATTGAGAAGTTAGTTGAACAAGGCACAATAAGTGTTGGACATAGCTTGGTAACAAGCATCTATCTTTCATAAAAATATAAGGAGTTAAGAAATATAATAAGACTAATGCTGGAGGTGATCCTAGGCTGGCTCCAAACTCATCATTATTTTACACAAAGAGTTTTAGAACAAAATCAGTGTTAGTTATAACTTGGAATTAGGTGTCAATTATATGTAATTTCATGATGGGTTAAGAGTTTTAAAAATATTCGGCAGTAGTCTAGATATTAGTTTGTATACCTTGAGAGAGGGTATAAATTAATTTTTATTTCAACCTAATAATTAATCTTGTTTAATACTTGGACTTCTATGTAACTGAATCTTGAAGCCTCACCACTTGAGCTATTAATTTCTTTCATCTAGTTTATCTACATTATTCTTATTAGTTTAGTGAATTATCTTCTATATTCTTTTATTTGTCTTTAGTTTCATTATGTTAGTATTAATAGATATATTGACATAGTCCTCTATGGGAGTCAATACTTTGGAATTACTCTAGTTTAATAAACTTGCTACAATTGATATGTATGCTTGCATATTAGTTGTAATCAAGTTTTTAGTGTTGTTATCAACAAATGATTGTTATTTTTATTAATCTTAGTTTTATTTTAGTAAAAGTCTAATTAAGTCCCTACCGTTATGTTCGATATCACTTTGCACCTCCCACTACTAAAATAGTACTCATTGCAATAAAATGTTATTAAAATAGTACTTATTGCACCCTAATGTTACTATAATAATATTAATTTTACCCTTAAAGTGATAATAGAGATAACGGTAGGAGCTTATTTAGAACTTTTGTGAAATGTTAAGGTGAAAATCACATGTTTAATAAGAGTTTAAAGAAATCATTTTTAAGATCACACCAGTGCCTAAGAGGTTTAAATTGCCTAGTTGTGATATGATATAGGCTAAATTTATCACTTATATACTAAAAGGTGCTAAAAACTTAACTCAGTAATTCGAATTTAAGGTATTAATAATATTATTTCGAAAACATTAAGCTGTAACGTGATACCATAGATATTAGTAAAGACTAACTTAACACCTTTTAAGAAATGTTAGGGGTAATTCATACATTTTACCTTACTTTTGTTTTCACTTATGATTTCTTTCATTTGTTTTAGGAAGTTAATGCAAAAAAGATCTAAGGGTGATATCTTAGATTCCCTAATTTAATTTGATCCCTAAAATGAATGAACATTATAGGAAAAAATAAAGTGACAAGGAGAGAATAGATGGATGAATATCAAAAGGATATAATTATTGGTATAGAGCAATTGTAACCATAGAAGATACATTTAGGGGATACCCAACTGCTTATGATAAATGCCAATCCCTCATGCATAAGATGAAGTCAAAGAACCTGAAATAATCAGTTAAAGTAAGTTTATCTATACTTACTCCAGACCTTTAACAGATTACCTGTGGATGATATGATCACATTCATCAAGGAATTTTATTCAGTGATCCAAACACTTCCAAGAAATGACCCTATAGAAGGAAAGTTCTGGATACGGTACTACCGATATTGCATTAGAGTTTAAGGACATGATTGATATTGATAGAGGTAGACTCTTTTGAGGAGTGGGAATAGGTTTATAATGTATTCGTATTGAGATTTTGCACTCTATTTAAGAACATCAAAATGAGGATGCAAATATAAAGCTTTATATAAAAAGAGATTGTTTTATGAAGCTTGGGAGAGATACAAAGCCTTACTTAGTTAGTGCCCTTATTGTTAGTACTCCTTGTAAAGTAATGATGCAATTCTTCATTGACAACTTTATACTGGCATGTTAAACTTTGGTGGACATTGTAGCTTAAGGCATTATTTATACAAAGACTGTTAAGGAGTTTAAAGAAATCATAAAGATCTCAACAAGAAATTTGTCAACCAAAGTGGTAAGGGGGAAGTCAAAGGTATGCCTTTATAAGGTACAAGCATCTTCAATTCTAGCAACACAAATAGCAAATATTTCAAATCAAATGAAGATGATTATAAACCAAGCTATGGGCAATAAGGATGTGTTCTATTAGTATGGCATATATAGGCATCCATCTCTAGCATGTATGAATATCGAGCCAACCTTTTGGTACAACAAGGAAGACAACTATATGATTGCTTATAGAGGAAAACAAGGTATGATGAATAAGCCCTTCTCCAACATATATAATCTTGGATGGAGTACTCACTTAAACTTTTCATAGAAGGACTAGGGAGTAGCTAGAGTGGGTAGACCAATAAGATCATCTAGGTTCCAAAATAGACCTTAGTTTTAACAGCCACTAGCTTATAGTAATGGTACAAATGATATGCCAAATAGTTCATATCTTTCATAGATGCAAAAGTGGTTAAATTGGATAAAGTAGAAAAAATTAAAAACATGTTGTAATCCAATTATACGTCAATTTATAACTTAAAGGTATAACTCAGCTATCTAGCATAGGAGATAAATGAAAGAGGATAAAGAAGGCTTCTAAGTAACACCAAGGTAAAACCTAAGAGATTGAGTGTTAACCATTGCATTTATGAGTGGCTCAACTCTTAATGTTAGTAGTTTGAGAGACATGAAAGTGTTAAAGTGAAAAAAGCCTGAGAATGAGGCCAAAAAAAAAAGGAAGTAGAAGTAAATTGATGAGTCTCTTTTTATTCAATGATAGTGTTGATCTAGAAATAAAGATACATAAGAACACAATGGAAAGTGTTAGTTCCTTTTAACAAGTGTCGATCATGAATAAATACCTAAGCATTATGTGAAGCCTTATATGCTGATAATTCCATATCCTTTAAAGAATAAAAAGAAGATGAATAAGGATAATTTCCAAAATTTTTAAATGTCTTCAAAAAATTGAACACCAATATATCCTTCATCAAAGCATTAGCTTAAGTACCTTCTTTTGTGAAAAATTTGAGGTAGATTATCTCCAATAAAAGTAAATTAAAGTAGCACACTATGATTTCTTTAAAGAGGAATCTAATGTCATATTAGACAATAAATTAACTCAAAATTTGAAGGATCTAAGAAGTTTTACTATTCCCTGCAAATTTAGTGATTTTAAACTATTAAATATTTATGTGATTTAAGTGTTAATTTAAATATAATGTCTTTGTCCACTTTTAAGAAGCTAGGAATGGGCGACCTCAAGATGACCAATGTTTTACTCTTACTGGTGGATTGTTTCGTGAAGTAGCCAATAGAGGTTTTGGAAGGCCAACATATGATAATAGGAAAATTTATCCTTTCAGCCAATTTTCCAATGATGGACATAAAGAATGACATTGGTGTTCCCATCATCCTGTAAAGACCTTTCTTGGCTATTAGAGGGACTAATTGTTGTTGTTAAGGGGAAGTTTACACTTAAGGATGGTGATATGCAGTATGAATGAAACAACTAAATTTTTTTTAAAGAAATCACCTAGATAAGTGCACATATCATTTAAAGGAATCATTTATGAAACTTGATTATAATCTACACCTGAATCTTTAAATCTAGCTTTTTGAAGGCCTCTTAGTCTTTATATTATGACCCCTTAAATTTCTTTTTATGTAGAACCTAGTATTGCTTTAGTTGAAACTCAATTGTAAAATGGAGCATATGAGCTGGTTGCTTTATAGGTGGCACAAAGGATGGCATATCTACTAAAAGTGGGTGTTAGGGCTTATGATCCCTTAAAGCAATTGTAGGACTACTCTTTTTCCTATCTATGTTATGCCATAGTTACTAATTATCTTATCATAATCGATGGACAATCCAGAAAGGAAAAGTTATCACATAATCATAATATTCATATCTCATATATAAATAAGGATAAGTTTAAAGTTAGTCTAACACAACACCTAACATCAAGATATGTCAAATGGTGACTTAGAAATATCGAAAATATCCCCATATATAATTAGGTCTTTCATTAACTTAGTAATTACCAATATAAATGCTTTTGTAAACATCCATTCATAGCATTTTAGCCTCAAAGTTCAACTCCATTCACGTCTACTTATAACCTAAACACCAAACTTGACATAATGTTATCATAAACATAGGCTAAGAATAAAGATTCACTCTAGAATTCAATTAATAACCCATAGAGCATTCTCAAACTAGGAAACTTCATTCACATAGATGTATGGATGACATCATATTAACAATTTTAAGAAATTGACAATGCAATTTAATCATATTCCATATTAATCCATTGAAAAATCCCAACTTTAAGAATTTAACAGTCAAACATAACCATAATTAGAATTAATAATGGAAAACCACTATAAGAAAGAAAGGGCACACTAGTGCATACTGAGAAAAATTCACTATTAGACAATTTCATCCACAATTCAATACTAAGAAAAATTCACTATTGGACAACTTCATCCATAATTTAATCACACCCTCATCAAAACTAGAATCTAAGCCTTAATTCAACAAAATTATACCTAAGTAGCCCCTCATAGCCAATACCTTCAAATAGTGAAATTCTAACAATTTCGTGATTGCACCACCATAAATTCATCGTAAAGCAATCCATTAAAAGTAAAAATAAAGCAATTCAAAACTTAAGGATAATGTACTTTAAATGGAGACACAAAATAGGGATGAAAAAGTTGGAACCAAATTCTAAAGATTTGACTAAAATCCTGATATGAAAATTTTTGGTTTACTAAAGAATGATGCATATAACTCCAAATTTTAGGCATTTAAAAAGTGAAAATAGGGGAAATCCAAGTTGGGAGTATCAAAATTTAAGAGATTGAGGGAAGGGATTGAGTTAAGAGAAAAAGGTCAAATGCAAAATATATTTCAAGACTTTGTTTTATAGCCTTAAATTGTTAATAAACACGAGTCATACACAATAGAATATTTAGAACATGGGTAAAGTGGTTCTATCTTAGGGAAAACATGAGGATTACATAGGGATTATATAGGAGCATGTTAATTAAATAAGGCTAATATAGGGCAAATATAGTATGGTGTTTATCAAATACAAGACAAAAACAATGAGAACATGGTCCTATGTTGTTTCTATAAACAAATATAAAAAGAAGTAGAGGTAATATGAAACCAACAAATTGAAAGAGCATACCTTTTTCAGCATAGGATTAAGTAAAATTTTATGTCATTTTTAGACTAAAGAGAACATGACCTCTATATGGACGTGTTAAAAAATATGGTAGATATAGTACTATATTGCAACTATGTTTTTAAAGGGTCATCCCGACTTATATAGGCAATAAGAACTTGAACATAGCATGTCACCTTATTCCTCTTATATTATGTATACAATACTTTAGATGTTCCTTATCTAATATAAGTGCATGTCTAGTGGTGTGTTTCTTATACTAGATGGGGCAGATAACAAGGAGTCTACTGGTAGCGCATTGTAACACTACACAAAATAACTAAACATAAAACTATAGCTAATGATAAGTCTTGGTCGATCCTATAGAGAATGTGCGTAACGCTTTTGAAAGAATTGGTGTTTAAGTTGGGGGGGGGGGGGGTTGGTTTGATACAAATAACAAAATAGAGTGAAATTAAACTAAAGAACACAAATTAAAGAAAACAAATAAAAAGTGATAAAAGTGATGAATGGATTTGGTCTAGGCCTACACATAATCAATCACACTTCATTATCTTGTTATTTTCATACCTCTCCTAGCAACTATTAATTGTAGGTTAACAACAAGCTCTATTAACCTCAGTTTTCCCTTAGGTCATGTTCAATTAAAACAAGTTGTTTAACTAAACCTAGCTATCGAACAACCTAGAACAAGTTCTTTAGATTTAATAGGATAGTAGCATTACGGGGTTAGGAAAATAGATCAATCTAGGTAATAACCACACAAGCTCGAGTTATTTAACCTATGTTACGTTATCCCTAACGATTCAAAACCATTATTTGCCACAAATAAATCAGAAAAACAACAATTACTCATTTTATTTAGGATTCTAGCAATGGGTTTTCATAAAAACAAACTAATGACAGATTCAGATAATGTTTATACAAATACCCAAATCAAAAAACATAGAATAACAAAATCAATACCTAAAAGAGAGAATAATTGAATGTTACACAATGAAGATACGCACAAAAGTGTTCTTCAGCTTCGAATTCACCTTAGAATTGAAATAAGGAAACCTAGCCCTCCATAGATCTCCAAATGGTGCATGCCTTGCCCCTCCTTTTCTCCTAAAATTGATCCCTACTGTGTTTTGTCATTCAAATGTCGTTTTATATAAAAAAAGGGTATGTGTATGTCATGAAAATGTGCCCAATTTGTTAACTTACACACACAGTCGTGTATCTCCTAAATCATGTTGAATTGATGTTCTTCTTACATATCTTTGCTGCAATCTATCCCCTTCTTATTCCATAATGACAATTGAGTTTGAACATTAAGAGGATGACTAAAAAAAATGTGCTTTTAACTCACTTTAGCTCCTTTGCTTCTAGATTGCAACTAAAACCAAATATGAACCAAAGTAAGTTCCTTAAACATTTCATATCATTAATCACCACTATGATTCACATGCATAATCATAATTCAAAGAACTTTTCAAGGTTGTAACATGGGCAAGGGTTAAGGTATTTGGATAGTGTAGTGCAAAGGTCATCAAAGCTAGTGAAATAAGAAAACATTAATGGAATATCAAACGCAAAAATCTAACATTCACTCAAAATTGTGTACTGTCAGTTATGATGAATGAAAAAACTATATTCCACATCTTATATTCAAGCCCTCACACCATAAACCTCATAAAGCATAACAAGTTAGAAGGGACCACTCATACAATTGATAAAAACCAATACATTATAACCATAAGTAGTGATCATTTAAAACAACATCTACCTCATATGCATCATATTCAAATCGCCCATTTCATATAATTTTAGGAGGAGAAAACTAATCATGAATAACTTTGCAAAATAATTGCATTTCCTCCTTAATACTTTTTTTAACATATATTTTTCTTTTCTTCTCTTTTCTTTTTTTTTCTTGTCTCTTTTTCTTTCTTCTATATATATGAAAGAAGCTGCATCAACATTTGGAATTCATTAATAAGATAAAATGATATTCCAACAATTATAACCAACCCACACATATGCACACTGTTGGACCCCAAACTTTTCTTGGAAGATTTGAATTAATAAATAAGAAAAGTGGAGAGGCTCATATATATATTATTTGGTGCTTTCATTGGCTAGGATATTTTGAAATGAGAAGAATTAAGGTGAAAGTTAGAAGTAGAATGCAAACAAAAATGGAATTGAAATTGTGTAGTAAGTTGATAAAGAATATGTAAATATGTGTATGTTCTGTTATTGGTGTTCATAATTAATCATGGGTTAAATTTCCTTATGGATGATGTTGATTTGAAATGGAGATGAGAATGAGGAATGAATGAAGTAGAAAGGTGATCATGTTATGAGTTGTGCTAAAGAAAGATTGTGAAACAAAATAAGTGGTTGACCTGGAAAATGTGCACTGAGCGTGCTTCGGTCTATTAGCCATAACTTTTTCTCTAGTTATCCAAATGAGACGATTATTAGTTTGGATTAAATTAGAAACATATGGCTTCATTTCTTATGAATACATAGAATTTAAATTCGGTCTGTAAGAATCTCAAAATTTGTTATGAAGTTGAGAACTGGGTGTAGTACATTAGAGGATGGATGTAAAAATTCATGTTCTACATTTGAGGGAAAATCTGAATTAATCTACGCTTATTTAGGTAAATGTGCCTTCTTGAAAGTTGTAGATATTTCTTTTAGCTTTTCAACAATATATAACATGAATTTTTTGGATATCTGAGCTAAAAGTTATGGTCCTTATAAAGGAGGATGTATCTTTTATCTTTTCATCTTCGTCTATGTTTTTCTTCTATGATGACGTCATCTTCGTCTATGCTTCTTCTATGATGACATCATCTTTGTCTATACTTCTTCTATGATGACGTCATCTTCGTCTATGTTTTTCCTTCTACGATGACGTCATCTTCGTCTATACTTTTTCTATGATGACGTTATCTTCGTCTATGTTTTTCCTTCTATGATGACGTCATCTTCGTTTACACTTCTTCTATCATAACGTCATCTTCGTCTATGTTTTGCTTCTATGTTTGACTTTTGTCATCTATATTTGACTTCTATTGTCTATCCAATTTTTGACCCTTTAGATGATAAAATCTATCTTTGAGGTCTTCATCAAAGTTGTAGATCTTAAAGTCCTCTATCTAACCATATAAAGAATACCTCAATCGGATATCTGTAGAGAAAGTTATAGCAATTTTCCCAATGCATCTGTCTTTTCCATTTTGCATTTGCTTCTATGTTTGACTTTTATTGTCTATGATTGATTTTATCATCTATCCCATTTTTGACCCTTCAGATGATAAAATCTATCTTTGAGGTCTTCATCAAAGTTGTAGATGTTGAAGTTATCTTTCTAACCATATAAAGAACACCTCAATCTAACATCTGTAAAGAAAGTTATAGGAATTTTTCCAATGCATCTGTCTTTTCCATTTTGCATTTGCTTCTATGTTTGACTTTTATCGTCTATGATTGACTTTTATTGTTTATCCCATTTTGGACCCTTCAGACGACAAAATCTATCTTTGAGGTCTTCATCAAAGTTGTAGATTTTTAAGTCTTCTTTCTAACCATATAAAGAAAACCTCTATCAAATATCTGTAGGAAAAGTTATAGCAATTTTTCCAATGCATCTGTCTTTTCCATTTTGCATTTGCTTCTATGTTTGACTTTTATCGTCTATGTTTGACTTTTATCATCTATCCCATTTTCAACCCTTCAGATGATAAAATTTGTCTTTAAGGTCTACATCAAAGCTTTAGATCTTGAAGTCTTCTTTCTAACCATATAAAGAACACCTCAATCAGATATCTGTAGGGAAAGTTATGGCAGTTTTCCCAATGCATCTGTCTTTTCCATTTTGCATTTGCTTCTATGTTCAACTTTTATCGTCTATCCCATTTTTAACCCTTCATATGATAAAATCTATCTTTAAGGTCTTCATCAAACTTGTAGATGTTGAAGTCCTCTTTCTAACCATATAAAGAACACCTCAATCAGATATCTCTAGCGAAAGTTATAGCAATTTTCCCAGTGTATCTGTCTTTTCCATTTTGCATTTGCTTCTATGTGTTGACTTTTATCGTGTATATTTGACTTTTATTGTCTATCCCATTTTCGACCCTTCAGAAGATAAAATCGGTCTTTGAGGTCTTCATCAAAGTTATAGATCTTAAAGTCCTCTTTCTGACCATGTAAAGAACACCTCAACAAATATTTCTAGAGAAAGTTATGGCTGTTTCTTTGAAACAGATTCAGTATGATTGAGGACAAAACCAGGTTTGATTCTTTTGGCCATAACTTCTTCTCTAGACACTCAAATGATTTGATTCTTGAACCATTGAACTCGTAAGACAATAGAGAACAATTTTCTAGAATAAAGTATTATGTCAAAATATTCTAGGGTGTTTTTGGCGAGACACTTAAGTATAAAAGACATAAGGCTTAAAGGGAAGCGCAAATAGGACAATTCTCAATCATTAAGGGCATAATTGGAAGAAGAAGTGTTGTCTTGCTTATAAATAAAGAAGAAAAACGTGAATAAAAGGATGAGCAGTAGAGAATCTCAAAAATGAGAGAGAAAGAGAAAGAAGAGAAAACAAGTTAGGGTTTGATTTTTCTTAGTCTTCAAGAAAGATTTTGAAGCTGTCCAAGAAGAGAACAAGGAAGAGGAAGAAAAGAGCTTTCTTTTGAGCTAAGGATTCCTTCATTTGGTGAAGAATGAAGGTAAGACCATTTTGAGACTTTTGGATTTTTGAAAAGGATTTTAGTCCATGGAATTTGGAAAATGTTTGGGTTTAAGTATTCTAGAACAAATTTCAGTGATTGTGTTTTAGGGATTTTCAATTGGAAACCCTAATGAGTGAGATCTTTGTTATTATATAAATGGATCAAAGAGGCAAGAGAAACAAGAGAAGAAGCATGTTTAAGCAAGGCTATAAGCAAGGAAATCAAGATGGGTACATGTTTATAATAGAGTAAATGAGCCATTAATGTGTTCTTTGAACCAAGAAAATTTAAAATGTTTTCAATTGTGTGCGTAAATGTGCCACATGTTTGTATGCGAATTGTGCAGTTATTTGATGAAAACAATTTTTGAAAGAACCTTGATTATGAAAAGATTTTGAAAAAGTTTTGTTTTTGAAAAGAATCAAGTTTTTAAGAATTGTCATTTGGGCAACATGCTATATGTTATATTATGCATTGAAAAATGTATGACCATGTTATGCCATTAAGTTGTGTTATGACATTTTTTATAAAGAACAACATGAGAATATGCAAATTGATTATGTTTGGGCGAGAGTGGAACCGTTCTGCTCGTCACGTGCACGTTGACAAGAGCCTTCACCCGGCTACCCGCTTGTGGCCCACGAGATCCGAAAAGTGGATTCATTTTGTTCACAGAGTAAACTTCGGTTTCTCTGTTCTGTTTCACGAAACCCTCGAGCCATTTGTTGTGCATTTGCATTTGATGTGATAAGTTTGATGCATATATGACTTCTAATTTCTTATGAATTGTTTAAAAGTGAGAATTTTGAGAAATAAGTATTTGATTATTTTTCATACAAAATTTCTATGGTTTCTAAAATGTATAATACAATGAGTTTTGAAAATGATTTTTGCTTGTTACTCGTTATAAACTGTTACCCATGAGCTTCTAGGCTCACCCCCTTCGTGTCCCCATGTCCAGGTGATGAGTGAAAGATGGAGTAAAAGAGAGTCAAGACCTAACTTCGATTATGCATATCTTTGTATTATAAGTTAGATTTTGTAAACCAAGGCTTTAGTTGTATGTTGAGTAATTATAGTTTAAGCATTGTATGTATTTTGGGATTTTGTGAAATATTGTACTATGGCTCAGAATGTCATTGAATTTTGTAAAACTCTTAATTTATGATGTTAATGAAACATGGATTTGTGTATGGTTTTGAAATGTGAATTTGTGTATGGATGATGTTAAGTTGGAATTTGGTACGCTTGAAGAAGTCATCCAATTGAGTGGATGAACTTTGAACATAAATCGTTGTTATCTATATATATACGTACCTAAGTGAGATGTTATGGAAAAAGGAAAGATAGGGTTTTTGGTGAATAATGAAAATTCGTTGTAAGTGATGTATTAAAAAGTAAGATGATGAAGTAAAGACTTAAGAGTCATTATGATTTTCCGATTAAAGGCCCAACAGTTGCGATGTTAGAACAAGAAGATGAACCAAAAGCCAGATTAGAAATTCGATGATGGATAAGGAGACATCATCAGTTTGAGCTCACGTCACATGATTTTCCAATCAAGAGTTGGGTTTCAGAAACGGGATCCAATAGTACTCTTTAACACTCTTAGACCCCTGTTTTAGGTTTTGGAGTCTTTGATGTCGTTCCCTATAATAATGACTAGGAACAAATCTTGCTCTCATGATAACCTTCATTTCATCCCAAGTTCGAATAAGTCTCTCCCCATTTATTCTTTTGGTAATTTGAACCTTCCACCAAACTATGGCATAGTCTGTAAATTCTACAGCTGCTAATTTAACCTTCTTTTCTTCTGAGTAGTGATGATAGTCAAACACAAGCTCCATCTTTCTTTCTCACTCCAAATATTGGTCTAGATTACTTCGACCTTGAAAAGAAGGGATCTTCATTTTTATACTACTCAGGTTTCGATCAACTTCTTCCCTAGCCCTCAGTTCTCTTCTAGGCATGTCACCTCTTCTTCAACCTCTTGTCGCATACTCCCTAGTTTTTTATCTATCTCATTCTCCTATGTTGGATTCAATTTCAACATCCTCAAATTTAGGTTGGTTGGTCAGTGGTGGTGTTGGCCGACCTTGTTTTGGAGCCTCCAAGCCTTCTAATCTCTCTCCATATCTTTCAAATACAAGATTCATTCGGGTCATTTGTTTTTGTAAAGCCTTTAAAGTTGTGGCTAGGTCTTTTGAATCCCTTTCGTCTCTTGCCTTAGACATTACAAAGTAACAAGAAAAACAAGTGTAATAATGTTAGTTAAAAATATACCTCATTCACTCCCTTACATGTTTCACTCGAATAGATGATGATTCACTCTTTTTTTATTGGCTTTTTCTTTTGATGTAAATCACTCTTGCCTTTTACCACTCGTGATTCTTTCCCAAAATTCTTTGCCATCCAAAAATTCCAAACAAATCAAGGACAATCAAATTGAAAGTGACACTCTTACAAAAGAAAAACTGAAGAAATCAAAAGGAAGCAATAAGAGAGCAATGAAAAATAACACGTATGGGTCAAAAACCAAAGAAATTCAAAGGATCGAAAGAGAAATTTTGTAATAGGAATTGGCTTTTCAAAATTTTTGTTGTTTAAGTTTCTAGAATTTCAATTTCAACTTGAGCAATAATGCAATATGACTTCTAGCAACCCACACAATTTTTCTATCAATCACCAAACTTCACAAATTCCAACAAACTTCTTTCATTAACAACTTACATTCACAACAACACTTAAAGATGAACTATCAACAATCTCAACAAATTAAGATCAACAAATCAACACTTCAGATTTTTTCGGATTGTTTTCATTTTTTTGATTTAAATAATTTTTTGACCTTTTATTTTGGATTTTTTTCACAAGAACAACCTTAACAAAAAAAAAACTAATTGCAAACAAAACACGAAGTATGAATTGAAATAAAATTATGAAACAAGAACAACAAAGACGATGATAACAAACGGCAATGGAACGATAAAACACGGAGCGAAATAAACAGTAGAAGGGAAATAATGACAAAAGTAAAAAGAAATTGAAACAGCTAAGAAACAAGAAAAACAAGTGAAGATGATAAGAACAATGGATAGGAACTTGAAATCGAGCCAAGGCTCTAATACCAAATGACGCGGAACCCCTAGAATCGACTCGATTAGGAACCCCTTGATTGATCAAATCAAAACCCCAACCTAAGAAATAAAAGTTATCTGAAGATCCTTTGACACCTTGACCCAAGATTAACAATGCAATCAGAAACCAAATCACGTAAAGATATCAAAAGAACGCCACAAGAAATTCTGACTAATCACTTGATAAGTTCGTAAAATCGGTTTGTAGAGAGTTTCAAGATTGAATCCCTCACCAACTGACCTAAAAATTATTCTTAACCTAATATCTCTAGGAAGTTCAGAAAATAAGCTTTTTAAGTCTAAAAAATTGGGCCTAAAAATGAAAAACCTAACTAGAAAAATTGAAAAGTCCATTAAGAAGTTGTAACAATTTTCTAGCAGAACAACCTTTAGTAAATTGAGCATATCTTGAGCTACGGACTTCTTATTAAGGCAAATCTTATACCGTTGGAAACCTAAGACGTAAATCTAGAACTTTGATGTTGATCAGTTGAGCTGCTTCAGCCTGAATCAATGCCATAATTTTGTCCCAATTCAGAACACGTGAATAGCGTTATTGCCTTGATGTTATTGATTGTAACTTGATCTCCAAACGCTTTTTCTTCATCAACCAGGGTGCATATGGGCCCACTAATAGCTTCTCTAAGCCTCTTAGCATTAGTACAAGTAATTGGTTCTTTCAACATGGTCATCCGATAGTTGACTTGTCTTTCAACTCTCTCTTAAGCTCACATCAATTTTCATTGAGTTAATTGTGATCCAATTTTTATGCTTAATAATTCGTTAATAAACTAAGAGGATGAGCCAAGTGAATATGATCAAATTGGGCTAATGATAGAATTGAATCAAATTGGTAGTTTGATGGATAAGAATTGAATGAAATCGATAAAATCGTGTAACCAGAGATCGAGCATAGGTTTTTGATAGGTTATTAGATAAATTTAGAACTAATTTAGGTTTTGGGTAAATTGGAAATTGAGACATTACAATTCCATAATCTAAATTATGGTTAAAGATTATAACCCAAGAAAGAGCAATCCACGCTAAGATTGTCTTGGTAATTCAGTGATTCCATAATAAATTAGATTTTCATTAAATTCGGATTAAAATCCCCTTTCTCTCAATTGGTAAGTTCTAGGTTGATTTTTGATTGGGTTGTGCAAAATTGCTATCTTGTTTATATTTCTAAATTTTAATTCCCTTAATTGATTAATTAATTTTCTACTTTAGTTATTTATTTTTAATTATTGCGATTTAGTTCCGCCTTAGATTTTAGGATTAAATTATCCTCCTCGAGAAAACGATACCTTACGTTCTATGTAAACCACCCATGTGCTTACGGAAATATCAAGGTTATAAATATTAAAACTTGGCATACATAAAACAGTTCAATCAACTACAACACCTGATCAATAGTTTCCTTTCTTGGTTCTTCCATCTGCTCTTCCTCAATCACCTTTATCCATTATTCTTCTTCTTCTTTTTAGACAAAGGATTCTCACTCATCTTCTTCAGTTATCTTGTGCCACTCTGCTACTTTCTCTTCTTAGATGGAGGTTTCTTTGTCATCTTCTTCAAGAGGCCCTTCTTCACTACTAAGGGTGATTGTATCTCAGTTAATAATATTAGTTTCAATAGAACTATGCACACTCCTTTGCATCTCGTCAGATAATATATCTACTACTTGATCGATTTGATTCACTATATTCTGTATACGAGCCTTCATTTCCGGATGCCTCATGTTTGAATCTTGAATAAACTTGGTCATCATATTTTTCAAAACAGCAGTTACCTCCTCACCTTCTTAAAATGTATCTTCATTCATGAAATCAAATGTTGTCTCTTATTCACTCTAATACAGTTGGAAGCTTAAATTATACTCATTATATGTAAGTAAAGGAGGTCTCTTATCAAATTCATGTTGACTAGCTACTTTCTAGACAAGGCATTCCATTAGTCAATTTGTAATACTTTCTTTTTCTTCAGGAAGCTCTTTTTGAAATAACCTTTCATTCATGAAACCCACCTTTGTCTTTTCTTTACTCTCAAATTTGCATCAGTCAGCTTTCATTTCAGTTAGTTTTTCCAATAATTTTTCTTTAAAAGTTGGCTCATTAATTAGAGGTGATTGGTGTCATAAATATCCAATTGGAGCGTAATTATTCCATCTATAAGTATAAGAATTTCTCTACTCTGAATTGTAGTTATTCTTGTATAGCACACCTTGAGGTCGATTGTAATGCTTGGTTGCTTCTATATATAAGTGGGTGCTCGACATTCATGATTGTACTAATAACTCCCACCAATGTCACTAAAATGCTTAAATACCGGTTGAGCTTCCAAAAACTTACGAGAACACCTCACTCTCCCATATGGTGATGTCATCATTCGCGAAGGCATATTGTGGCTACTATAAACTCTCATCTGCTCCATCCTTTCATTGTAAGCTGTGACTATGACAATGGATCGTAATTCCTACAAAACTATTTGTATAAAATTGGATCAACTACTTCTACTCAACAATCTATTTCTTATCATGTATTGAATATTATAATAATGTTATAATTTCAATATTAAATATTCATAAGTATGAATTAGAAATACATATGATCTCTATCATATCTTGTATAGGTAAGAAAAGTTATCTAATCATTTTTCTTTTTATGACAACTATTATCATACTATAGCAAATTTCTTTAATTGATGTCCATGTTTATGCTTTTAGTTGGCCAAATTAAGTGGAACAATTCCCACAAAGTACTATTCCTTTCCACTTTACTTTATGCAACCTCTTGCATCTTACTATTAGGGTGTTGACATACATCTTACATATTGTCATCAAAGTTTATGAGACATTAGTCAACTCAAAATGTCATTACATTTTTTTAATCTATATGATTTGACATATCTTTAAAACTTTTTCACCAAATCCTCAACATGGATTATATTAAAATAACATAATGGGCATACAAATTTCCATCATACTTTTATAACTCTTCTCAAACATATCCTATGTCCAAGAAATTTGATTCACTAACTTAGTATCAACTATTCTAAACAATGTAAATTCCACTCAAAAAAAAAATTAAATGTAAGAAAAGTAAGTAATTAATTATATGTTATGACTACCAAATAAGATTAAGACTTTAATAATGTATTTGATTACTCCTATTATTTTATTCAAAATAATAACCCTCACTATTATTTGGAAAGATTATCTAATCTCTCTAGTGGGCTAGGAGCCTATTCAAATTTAGTTGATCTTGATTTTGCTTAATAAACTAACTAAACTTAAATTAGGCAAATAATAACCAATGAGGATCTCCAAGGCCATAGTGTTGGAGTATACCTCACCTTCTTTTCTCTCATAGGGACCAAATGATCCTTTCAACTCCAGACCACTTGCTTCAACAGGAGCTCAAATGGGGTCAGACTCAAGAGACAAATCTTTTGTTTTGAGAAATGTAGATAATATGGACTCCAGAGTTGATGGTTTGAAAGATCGATCAAAGGGGCAGTACATTTCAACATCATGGTATCCAGAAGGAGTAACTAATTCATTGAGACTAAGTTCTACAGATGTTAACAAAGTTGATCCTAATGACAGGCTGCCAACTTCAGATATTTTCAAGGGTCTGATCATGGAGTCTATAGGTTTTCCTAAAAGATGGGAGAGTTTATTTGTAAACATTTAAATAGATGAAGGCAATTAAGATCAATTCCATACACCCCACCACTAAGTATTCCACGATAATGACCTTCCTTACCATTGTGGACTAGCTTATTTGTAAAAACTAGGTGATGAGCTCACTTGTAGGATATGATCCCAAAATAACCTACAAACATGATATGCACAGCGTTAACTCTCAAACCTTACTCCAAATTTCCAAAACAATTCCAATCTTTCAAGATTTTCATTTTCACAAAGGAATAACTCTGAACTTTTCATATTTCCCAATTTAATCTAGTTTGATTTTTCTTTTGGGTTTTTCATATATTCAACTTTTGCATAAAATGATATGAACTACTTAGAGAGTTTGTTATTTATATTTCAAACTTTAAGATTGATAACAATCAATCAACATGATCAAATCATAGAATTAAAGTTAGTTTTGATACCACTTTTGGAAAATTAGGATGAGATTTGATCTTAACCTCATCGAAATAATTACAAAAAATTTTCATATTTTGATTAATTCTCTAAAATGATTAATAATTAAATCATAATAAAGCATGAATCTTAATTTGTATGTTAATCCAAAGTTTGACCATATTCTTGTCACATCCATTAAAATGTTTCCAAAATCGATCCATCTCAATCATGATAGCCATATAAATATCCAAACTCTAACAGTATCCATAGAATAGGTTAAGAGAACTCTATAACTCTTACAGAGAGGGTTAAGCAAGAAGTGCGAGCTTTATTAGAGCTTAAGCCTATTTATAATAAGTTTTGGCCATTTTAGTAATATAATTGAAATTAAATTTTAATTTCAGTTAAACTTTAATTAGAATTACTAATAATTCTAATTAAATACCCATTTATGCCTGAATAAGATCTAACATCTCATATTGATCCTTATTTATTAAATATCTCATATTTATTTATAAAGTTTCTCAAACCTTACAATGACTAGAAACAATTTAGGGATAGTACGTAAATGCAATATGAATATCATTATTGTAATCTCATTATAATTTCATTTGCTATGTATAATTATCTCATAGACTTTATCGTATACATTTAAACATATATAAGATAAAGAATGCCTTTAAATTATTTTGTACAAGATTTGTTAATAAACTCCTCTATAGAATACCCTAGCCAGCTTTAGATGTCTTCCCTTCTTGTACAAGGAATATAGCTAATTAATGTTGCAATCAATACTTGCTCTAATGGTCATTATTTGTCTACCTATTCACCCTTAAATTCTTTGAGATATCCTATAAATGGTTTAAAATTGGGGATTATATTAAAGGACTAATGTTGCTATATTTATCATAAAAAAAGGTGATATTCTTTCCCCACTTCTAATTATGCATTTGATATACGCTGTCAAGTTTCTTCTTAATTTTAATAGTTAAGACATAAAGGAGTGTAAAGGCTTTGGTTTAATTTCCTATATAATTCTTCTTTTAAGGAAGTAAGTATGAATCCACTCCTTTAATTTTTCTTTCTTGTTAGACAATTAATTTATAAATTATGGTAAATAAGTGAATAGAATATGAGAATGTTAATAGTTAATACTTATTGATTACTTACTAAAGTTATCAAATTAATTTAGGGGTTCATTTATCCAAATTATAGTATTAATATGTTCAAAATAAAAAAGATTAACCAAATAATGAATTAGATTTATTCAAAAGAACATTTATGAGTCTTAAAATTAAATCTTATTAATATTAACAAATTGCAACTTTAGACATAATTAATTGAATTTCTATGGTTACTACTTTCTTAAATTTAATTTGTTATGTTGATGATATAAATCATTTTAATATATAAGGATAGTAAATTATAAGGTTTCAAAATTTTCATATATAATGTTTGAGCATCAAACAAGTGATTATGTTTCAAATTTATAACTTGTAATATATTTGTTATATAAGGTTTCAAAATTATGATGACAAAAACGAAGAATTACGTAGCTTCTCCAAATATCAGTCTTTACATTATTTACCAATCACATTAATAAAATGTTAAAAAAGATAATAATTTTTAAAACTTTTAAAAATAACTAAAACTTTTTAAAGATTAAACACTAAAACAAAGAATTAGAAATTATCACTTCTGAATTCATTATTCCACTACAAAACAAAATAAATATATTTAACTTTATGTGATACCTATTTTCACAATTATAAATATTAAATTAAATTCATTATGTTTTATGAAAACTTTATATCTTTCTATATATATATATCGGAAACAACTTCTCTACTAGTTAGAGATAATGTTGTGTACTTCTGAACATCCTCAGACCCAACATATTAATGAGACTTTTTTCAGGATGTTATTGCCATTATTGTTGTTTTATACTCTGTGAAAACTTAAAAATTCTGTTTATGATTCATTTATTTTTGTGATACGCCTACTTTATATTTATTATTTTTTAAATTGTATTATATGTTACATATGGTCTATTATGTAATATCTCAAATCATGCAAAATGTCATAGAGCTTCACAAGCATTAAGTACAAAAAAAATGATAAATCAACTTATAAACAATATCATTCAATTAAAAGATGTCAAAAGATTACATCTAAACTTTAAATCAAAGAAGTTAAATTCTCATTCATACAAAAGAACAAACAATCATTTTTACTACATTAAGCTCAAATACAATAAAGCAATATAAACTATTTTCCAAAGATATCAAATAGTTAGATCTAAATAAAATGGAGATAACTATAAAAACCACAGGAAATAAGATTTACAAATTGCTTTATTATTACTCCATTAGCTTAATTTGAAGAAAAATGTCTTCAAGTTGGCTAGTGTTACAAAGGTTTTTCTAGTGAAGTCGTGTCTACTCCTTTGCACTAAAATCTCACTTATGTCTATTTAAGCAAGATTGAGCTTTCCCACGTGATCATTGATAAACAAAAACTTGTTATTGAATTCCTTGTGATCTTGGAAAATTTTGATTCTCACGCTCAACTATGAATATAACGAAAAGGATTAAATAAACATAGGCAAAAATAAACATATAAGAGCTACAGTAAAAATTAACATTTAGTACTTCCCCAAAAGTATACAAAGGAATGCTCTCTCTCAATGTGTTCCTTTCCCTTCTATCTCTCTTCTCCCAGGAGCAAGGCTCAAATTTTTATAGTAACCTTTGACTTTACAATTCAGAACTGTAGTTAAAGTAAACTAACTAGATCACCTCTATCCTTATCAGATTACATCACACTAACCAATTGAATGACACCTTAATCCAAATAAGTCTTTATCTAAAAAGATTTAGCTACATCATAACTTATAAGATAAGAGATTATATTTAACTAGGAATAATACATCCATATACATAAAAAACTCTACTATCGTCAAATGATACTCCCATGTGCACTTTATCATTTAAAGATAATTTATAACTACTATGATCTTATCCACTATATCATCTAAGATCTTCCCTTGATCTCTATCCATTGATGATGAGTTATCTAAGTCCAAAGCCTTTCATAGCACACTGGTCCAGTCCCATTCTTACCTATCTTAAGTACATTAGCCATTATCCATCTATTTAAGCCCAAATTAAGTTTCTGGAGCGTTCATATGTCACCCTCATGCATGTGATCTAACTACCTTCAACCCAAGGTCCTCTAAAGCTATCTTTTGGTCTCATGTCTGAATCTTGCATCTTGTCGACAATTTTCGCCAATATGCACCAATGCATGTCTACTCATTGGCAATGCCCATATTTCTTACCTTCTTCTAAGTATTTACCTTGTTCTATTATCCCGAGTGTCAAACATTGATCAAGGCTCTTCAATATTCCCACGATTATGCAATTAAAAACTCGATGTCCTCATCAAAATAATTCTTAAGCACTCATCTAAATGTGGTTCTCTTGAAGAATCCTTAGTTATTGTCACATCTTTAACATACCAAATTCCCTCTCTCTTAGTTTTATCCTTACTTTTGTTTGAATTCACATTTGGGAGGCCTTTCACATTTTACCTCTGAAGATCTATTTGTGTCCAACCTTGCAAGTCACTTATGAAGTTGAACAACTTGTCTTCCTTAGACATGTTCTACACATCCAACACCAAAGATTTAAATTTCCTCACATACTCTCACACTGAGCCATCTTGCTTTAACGTCTTCAAACCTTCCCTCATGAGCCGTGAAGCGTTAATGGGGAGAAACTGGTCTGTTAGCTCCTTCTTAATCTTCCTCCAAGTGTCAATAATAGGTCTACTCACACTGATGTCATTGAAGATTCTCATTTTTTCACCACAACTTAGCATCCTTTACCACATATATAGTTGTGATTAACACCTTCTCCAAATGAGAAATCTTGCTTTAACATCTTCAAACCTTCCCTCATGAGCCGTGAAGCATTAATGGGGAGGAACTGGTCTATTAGCTCCTTCTTAATCTTCCTCCAAGTGTCAATAATAGGTCTACTCACACTGATGTCATTGAAGATTCTCATTTTT
>JAOSBN010000008.1:21763974-21786465 GCA_027563595.1 Erythroxylum suave | reverse complement strand
TTTACCACAACTTAGCATCCTTCACCACATATATAGTTGTGATTAACACCTTCTCCAAATGAGACACCTTTGTAGCTACAAAGTAATGCTCCATGTCCTACAAGAAATTTTATAACTCCTTGGCACTCCACTTGATTTAAAAAACTTGGGGCTCTCGCATGCTTTTGGTATGCCCAACATCTGGTCCTATAACAACATACCTTAGGATCATAATTTCCAATCTAGAATCCTCTTATGCCTTTATTAAGGCCGCTATTTGATGTTACAAATGTTAAATCTATGCATCTAAAATCTTTAATTGAGATGAGTAAGAAGTGGCTTCTCCCTTCTATTAAAATGCTCTCTCAAATTGTTGTCTCCTGCTATTTCTAAATTTGACTCTAATACTATTTGTTACAAAGGTTTTCCCAGATGCCAAACTTATACTCAAATTGCATCTACTCCTTTGTACGACAATTTTAGTTTGGTTTGTTTAAGCAAGACTCAATCTTCCCATGTAATCGTTGACCAAAAAAGCCTTATTCTTGAACACTACACAACCCTTAAAACGTTTAACTCTTACACTCGAGTAAGAACACTACAAAAATACTAAATAATTGGAGGCAATAATAAATGTACATGAGTTAGAGTAAAAATCAACCTTTATTACTTCCACAAAAGTATGCTAAGGAACGCTCTCTCTCAATATATTCCCTTCCCCTCTATCTCTCTTCTTCTAGGAGCAATGCTCAAATAAGCTATTTATTTGCACCTCTAGCTTTATAATTCAGAATCTTCCTAATTGCAATGAACTAGCTAGATCACCTCTACTCTTGTCAAATTACATCACACTAACCAATTGGACGACACCTTAATCCAAATAGGTCTCTATCTAATAAGATTTAGCTACATCACAACTAACAAGATAAGATATTACAATTAACTAGGTATGATACATCCATATCCATAAAGAAACTTTACTATCTTCAGATGATCTTATCACATGATCTTTATCTTTTAGGCCTAATGTATATCTACTGTGATCTTATCCACCAAATAATTGCACAATGGTCCATTCTAATACTTCCTCATGTCAAGGCCATTAGTTATGGTTTGTCCATTTGAGCGCATATTAAGTTTTTAGAGCTCTTACATGTCTTCCTCATGCATTGATCTAACTTACTTTCAACCTAATGTCCATCTTAAGATATCTTTAAGTCTCATATCCGAATCTTACATCTCATCGAAGATTTCCATCAATGTGCATAAATGCATGTCAACTTATTGACAATGCCTATTTTTCTTGCCCACTCACACTTCATTGCCTTGTTTTGTCGTCTCGAGTGTCAAACATTGGTCAAAGCTCTTTAATGCTCACACGATTCAGCAATTAGGACTAAAGGGTTTAACAACTAGCATATATGATGATATAAATAAGAGTGATATATTATTAAAGTCTCACAAGTAAGAAATATGAAAAATTTTTAAAGAATATAGTTGACGATATAAAATTGCTTTTGAATTATAATATATATATATGTCAACTTTTTAGATTTTTTAAAGAAGAATTATATTGTCTTTTCTTCAATTATGTGTATATTAACACCCATTTGAGTCTAAATTATAGCAAAGGAAAGTGCACCAATTTAGGGTTTAATTTTAAAAAATTTTGTCAATATAATGTTAAATTAAATGCTATAGGAAAATAACTTCTTATTTAAGAGAGGATCTATAGGGATTTGTCCCATGACTTTTTCTAACTTTAAATAGATACTCTAATCAATTATATATCAATTTTAAGTTTTCTACTTCAAAATTAAAATTTCGAGCTATTTTAAATAATAAATTTCACCCAAATCACTCCTATACACCTACATATTCACAACAAATTTTCATCTTTTTCTTTTTATACCTTTTCTCATGTAACTTTTTGTAGTTGAATAAATTACCCATTAATCTCATAAATCTTTCTCCTAATCTCTCTCTTAATCTAATTAAGTTGTTAAACATGGAATTAACATAAAAATAAAAATTAATAAAATAAAATTCGAAAATAGTAACATAATACTTTATTAAATTAAATATTAATTCATATAAAATACATTCAAAATTCGACTGAAAATCTAACCGCATCACCTCTTAATGTAAGGTTAAAAAGAATTTGTTGAACATTTTCCATGTTGCACTTCGTTATTTAACTATGTGAACGTCTATGCACTGCATTACTAGTTATTATGAACTTTTTGAATTTATTTGTTATAAACTTACAAATTAATCACTAAATTCAATAAAGAAATGTTTGACAGATATGAATTATTTATACTAGAATTTTTAATATACTTAGAGTATAGAACTCGTTAACAAGAATTGAGTTACCATTTCCACTTTAACCTTTTTAACTTTTTATGTTTGGTCAATATGAGATACTCTAACACTTCTTTTCAAGTGCAATTGAGACTAAACATCCAGTTGTTACTTGAAATAAACGCAGAAAAACTGAGCCGGGCCGTTAGGATTGGACACTGAAACGGATAACTAAGAAATTAATGATCCGGATAAAACTTGGTCTGATACCATATTAGAATTTTTAATATGGATAGAGTTTAAAGTCTATTAACAAGAATTGAGCTTGAGTCAATTATTGCAAAATGACTAGAACTAGTTATTTAAATAGTTGACCCATGTCACTTATAAACTCTTTAATATTTTTATGTTTAAAACAATATATATATATACTGCGAATCTAGCCACACACATAGCATAGTCCTGGTTGCATATAGAACGTGAACAAGTCAAACTCTTAAATTTAGGCTTTATCGATAGTGGCCAGTAGTCGATGCTGTCCTGTCTCGATGCCCAACTTGATCATCAACCTTATCTAAAATTCTAAATACCAAAGTGTATGCAAACACCACTTTCCCTTTTTTGCTTTCATCATTCACACAGCGACTTTGTAGCCTTTCTCATTGAAAATGAGTTCCAATTTTCTCATGGGACACTACTTTTGATGACCTCATTCTCTATGTATTTCAGTCGTTGGTCATTAATTTCGTGGGTTTGAAAATTAATGGCCATTGATTGAAGATGCAACGCATCTCTATAAAGCAACAAATGAGGATACTTAGCAGTATGTAATTTAATATGTGACATGGTGTGGATGGTTTAAGTGATATAAGAGAATTCTCTAACATCCATTTTGATTTTGAATTGCTACGAAAACAGTTCAAATATCACCAAATATTAGAAGGCTAGGTTAGCATTGGACAAAAAATATAAAAAAAAATATATTTGAATTAATCTCATTATATTGCTTCAAATTGAAAGTTTATCTAAACGAGTTATTTGGAATATATATAGTGAATTACTCTGTACATATATTCAAAAGATCTTGATTGATATATATTCAAAAAATTGCGTCCAACAGCTTCATTATTATAAAGAATTATATGACCAAACTTCATAAAGGAATTATGTTGGTAAGGAATTGAATCACTGAAACTCCTAGGGCATGAGGGTCCTTAAGGAAGAAATGCTTTACAACGACACATGTTAGTTTTGACAAATGAGGAATCATAATCTCATTATTTACTTCATGCTTCCTAGGAGAGATATAAATACAAACTTATGACTCGATCGAGCAGTTAAACTGTCCTTTTTCCTCTTATTGCCCTACAAAGCACTCTATGTGATGGGGAGTGGATAAAGGAGTTGGAAATTATAAGAGACATAAGTGATCGAAGATTTTTTTAATCCAGTCCACTGCATGACAGAAGAGGCCCCATGTCCTTGGAGATTTTTATCCACTACTCTCCCATTTCATCGATTCTCCTCCATCAGGCTGGATATAAGGTCATATGTCTTAATTGATTAGTCTCAACTTTCAAGTACAAACTCAAGCAAGTATTGATTCATCACAGTTTTTTACCCCGACAAACTTTGGCAAATAACTAGTTCACTCTTTTTTGTACTGAATAAGTGATCAGTTCTTGTCATAAACATGTATCTAAAACCTACTGCAATATACGGAATTGTACTAATTTTTAAGCTGAAGATGTGAGATATATAAGGTGCTACAGAAATGGGCAACTTGAGCATTTATGACAATACAATCCTGAATATTTTCCGCGTAATAAAGTGATTCGTTTGTTCACACCACGAATCTCTTCTTGCGTTCATAAAACAATGCAAGAACTCTGATCTCAAATCCTCTGGTTAGTCGATGTGTGCTAAAAGAATGCATGCGCATCTAAGGGCACGCTTGAACATATGATGCCAAAACGAATCCCATTTTTAAGACTATGATTAGGTTTGATGACTGCTCTGCACCCATATAAATTTTCAAATAGGTGGGGCAATTGGAAAGAGACTTGAGAAGATATTAAGCATTGCACAAACATCAATCTAAAAAGCAGCATCAGTAGATTTGACTGTCCCTAAAGAAGTGGCAATCATCGCATTATTCAGTCACCGATTTTTACTTTATCGTCCAGATAACATCCTACGGCATATCTCTTGTAATGGCCGAGAATGTTGTTCGTTTGCTACGTGTATTCGCAGGGCAAGTCCTGGCTGTGCTGCATAACTTGAGCAAAAGTTTCAAATAGCAAGTTGTGGACAACACCTTTACTACTCTCTGATCTCCGCATATTCACATGATTTTCTTATGTTCCAATGGCTAGGAGCTCGAGACTAAGGAACTGAGATATATGCTGTTTTGCAATATGCCGAGAAGGTGGTTAAATATGTCCGGTTCGACAAAAGGTGGAGGATGTTATGTGAGATTATCTTCAATATGCAATTGGTTTAGTACTTTTCTCTTCGCTCGCTTTCCTGTCTCGAAATTGACTTAATTGTCTAGAAAATCACATACCAATATAGCGGAATGACCAATTAAGGGACGCAAACGTGCAGCGAAATTTTTAGATTATTTAATTGTCTTTTCATGGCATATAATAAAGCCCTTAAAAATATGATTAATGAGAATTATTCTGTCTCTACTACCCATCTCAGACACTATCTTAGCCTACAATGGCGCACACGGACAAACCTTTGTTGTCCTTTCGCTTAAAATCCCTGTCAATAGATTCCCTCCCTAAATAATTATCAATCCGACCCAAATTGATCAACCAATCAGGTTCATAAGTTCTCTATCACCCTCTTTTTCAATTTGTTTCATTTACTCTCTTTTTTTCTTGGCAAAGAAGCAAGAAGAGAGTTATGGATTGCACAAGCATGGAAAAGGGTACACCGTTATCCTTTGTGGATTGTGGTTACAATTTTATCTCCAGAAGTTTCTAACAATTGTGTAAGGACCTACAAATTAAGATCAACCGTAGAAATAGAAACAGATCCAGAGATTTAAGACGCTTTCAAGGGATCCAAGTTGGATCTCTAGGGCTAAAGAATGAGGCCTTGACGCAGGTATTAAGCAACTTAAGCGCAGTATTAGATTTGATGCACCTTGGAGTTTTATACTGATTGATTGATCCTCCTTGGCTGATGAGCAAATCCATGAGTGCCTCAAACGTACCAGCCTTCACTACACGTATCTCCAGTGGTCCGATGGATTTGTCAAAGGCACGGCACCGCCTGTAAACATAGTCAAGCTCTTCTTCCACAGCAATGCAACATTCTTGGAGCACCTTAGTGTCTAGTGGGGTCGGAGCCTTTGTGTCTGATTCATGCTGAACGATTTCCCAATACAATACGTAGTGGCCAGGCAGAGATGATGTGTCGGCATGACTAGTGTATTCCACTAGTAGAGCATTGTAGGGTTCCAGCAACTTCTTCGCAGTTGTGATGCTCTTGTGTAGATCTTCCTCGTTCGTTTTGTCGTTGTCGATGCTGAGGACCACATTTCTCCTGCAAATGAATCGGAAATTCGGGGCTTGATTGTGAAATCCTGTCACTTGAAGGACATCACCTATGCGATAGCGATACAGCCCTGGAGCAACGTAAACCAAAAGATTCAGCATGTTTGGCAATTTTTAATGGAAAAGGGCAAGACTCAGAAGAAGAATCTTAATCCCATATGGATCACAGAAAATATCTATATATTTAGTAATTAGTAAGAGTACCACACTAATTTTTACTTAAAACAATTTGTTAACTAATCAACAACTGCTAAAATGAACAAGGGGGTGTTATAAGATGAAAAGGTAAAGCTTATTTACCAGCAAAGGTAGTGACAACCAACTCATAGTAACAGCCGAGTCTGACATGCACCAAATCAACAAGCTTATCATTAGCCACCTCTTCTTCTTCATCGACGCACGTTAACCAACTTCCATTCTCTCCCAGAGGTATAAACTCAAAATAACACATATTAGGCAAGATGGTAAACGACACATCTGCAGGATCACACAGAGGGTTCAAGTTGACACCAAAGTAACACTCGGAGGAAGCATACATGCAGCAAACTAGCGGCAGCTTGCCTTCACTATAGTACTGAAGAGATGGTATATATTGTGCCATAGAACCAGTCACCACGGCCTCAATGTACTTAGCCCTAGGCCAAAGGTGGCATAAAATACCCTTCCATGAAGAGCTGTTACATATCTCTTCAATTTCGTCTGCAAGAGCAGGGATTGGTGATGATAATATCCTAGACATACACAAACGACATTCAGGATCTGTGACCAAAGGATCCAGTTCACCTCTGCGAATGTCATTGCAGAGGTGAACCCAGTTGCGTTCCAGGAATGAAATGGCTCGGAGTAGAGCTGATGCGAACACCGCTCCTAACCTTAGAACTTGGTGACGGTATATTAAGCCAGCTAGCAACTGGCAATACATGCTCTGATTGCTGTCTTTGCACAAGATGGCTTGGTCAGGGCTAGTGAAGTCATGAAATGAATCTCTAGTTCGACCCTTGAAGTGTTTGCTCTTGTAGTAACTGGTTAACACCGTTCTTGCGGGTAGGCCACAAGGTGTAGACATCTCTGCTTTCACAAAGTTCAGGAACATGGCCTTGCCTTCATCGAGACCAGGAACACACCTGAAATCACAAATTAGACTCGAATATAATACAGTCAACTTCTCATTTAGCCGTACCATCCCCAATATATATAATATAAAGGATCTAAAAGCTTGATCATATAATAGCAAATCGCTCACTCTTGCCAATAAAGATGACAAATCCAATTGCTATTCCTTTCATTTACTATGAAGTTTAGGTTTGGTGACTGCCACATGAAGAAGTAGTTTAGTAAAATATGGAAATTAGTGAAACTAAGGTAAGAGAAGTGTGGAAATGTTTCTCCAAACAATAAAGGAAAGAGTTTGCCTCTACTTCCATATTAATGCATGCATGGCATTGGGTCCCTTCCGTTTCCTTCATACTTAGAAACACGAACCACACCTTGACATTTTCAAGTTGGCCGGTGAAACATTAAGAAAGAAAACATATTTTCCAAGATAATGACACTATGAGATAAAGGATCAAGTAGGGTTTTAAACTATCGTTCAACTATAAAAACACCTCGTATATGCATTAGGTGCAAGTATACAAGTCAAGACGACAAGACCTCATGTCAATCACATAAACTTGGTAATTATGTAATAGCATGCGGATGCAATAATTGATTTTGAAGGCGTAACTAACTGGTTAATGATAGGCGTGATGAGATTGTAGAAAAAGGTTCGCCGGTCTAAGTCTTCTGCTATAGAAGGCATCAGTTTTGGCTCTCCTGCAGAAGTCCCAGAACTGAAAATGCATAAATACAAGTAATTAGCTCCCAACTTAAAATCCCGTGGTGTCTGTGTGCTTTCAGATTTGAGTTAGAGATACAGACCTGCATAACATCTCGGTTATGGGACGACCAGTGATAAGAGAAGAGTCTTCTCCATTAGCAATCCTCTGGATATAAGGGTATACATCCTTGTAAGTAGTGACAGGGACTGTACGCTTAAACTCTGCAACGTTTGTCAATCCCTTCAAGTACTTACTCAAGTACTCAGTTTCTCCATTCTGCTCCAGGATCTGTTTCAACAAGTTCTGTTGTACTTCATCAGCTTTCTTAGTAATATTCTCAATCTCCTTTAGTGCCTCCTCACCTTTGTACTCCAGTTTCTTCCCATCCATATTTTCACTTATCAAGTACTAAGCAAAGGGGTGAAAACAGTTGTTATTAGATTGATGTTGAAATCGATGGTTCTATATATAACACGAGCAGCTACGTGGATGGTTCATCTATTATTACGATAGGGAGACTACAGTACACAACTTGGTGGGGTGAGTACTTATTCCACTTCTAATGTGGCAGCTCATAGCTTTTCTGGGGAAAATTATGGACTATGTCATTTCTTTATTTACGAATATCAGATTGGTACAACTTTTTTTCCTACCACCGATTAGTCATCTCAAATGAAAATCGAGCAAAAAATGCTTACTCGTGCATATATACAAGTATATAGTACCCTACATGCACATATATACACACAGCATAAAACAAACATCACATTTTTGCTTAGTTTCTAATTAATTAATCTTGTAGAAATGTCAAGTCATCCTATCTGTTTCTTTATTGTATGTCTTTCTTTACAGCAGAATATACACTATGTTTTAAATTTTTGATAAGTTGTCCGTAAAGCCTTTCAGTTTCTTTACGGATAAAAAGGATTAAATAGTAATTAAAAATTTAGTTAGTTAGTAACTCCCATTTGGTTCTCTTTTCCTTTACAAAGATTCATTATGAGCATTGTAGAGAGAATAGAGGCTATCAGTATCTGGTTCTACATCACATGTAGTCAGCATATAACAACATCTTCAGAACAGGGCTAAACAAATCAACCATTTTTCTTTAGAGGATCTGTTCCTTACTATCTAAATCAGAATACGAAACTACTTCATTCCTCCGCGAATCAACGAAAGCGCACCATTTACATAAATTTAACCGATATTCTTCAAGTTGTACAGGTACCATGATATCATTGTCACTATGTAAAAGTTATTCTTCTTAGCAACAGGAAAAAATTGAAGCTGTGGCCTCTATTCAAGATTATTTTTGCCTTTTTCGTAGCACGTGAAGATATTTTATTATGACACAGCCAAAATGAGTTATTAATCGTGTCTAAAACGGTCTTTAAACATAAAAAGAGAAGAGGTAAAACAAAAAAAGCAAGAAATTATCTGGACCATCGAATAGCTTTAATATGCTTGATCCATGGGTCTGCATGTCAGCAAATATCCTTATCCAAATAAAGATCAAGCAGCGTCATAATCGTAATCTTCAGCAGTAGCACATATACATTGCATGATTTGACAAGATTATTTGGCTGGTGCTCGCCGCATCTGTTTATATGATCTTTCTTTTCTTTGCTTTGCTTTTCCATTTCTTTCTCAATTTAACTAATCAAAAGACTCTGTGGAGAAGCTCTGCTCATCTATGGTTATATTTCTTCTCTCCTTTAATTTCTTTCTTTCAACAATATCGTGATCACAAGGCAGGTGTCAGTAGTGCAATATGTATTAGTAGTTTCCTATACCCGGAAAAAGGATGCCTTCGACAATTCAGGGAAAAGGTGAACTTCACAGTGGCTTGTTCCAGATGACTAGATCATGGAGCACATGGCGTGCCAACTATAAAATTATGATGTCCTCCATTAATACTATACGTGGTTGGATGCATTATCCGTACATATCGGTGATGCGTCATCAATGGAGTGAAAAACCGTAGTTTCATCATTACACTTCTGTACTTCAACAACATGTGCAGCAATTTTATCTATAGTTGACATCCACACATTCTCATATCGAAAGTGTACATGAACTTGGTGTGCTTAAAGCCTTTGAACCGATTTTACTTTAGTAATACATTAGTTTCAGCCGAATGCGTTTAGGTCGCCCGAGCATAGGTAAAATTTGGATTTTAATGAATCTAATGCATTATATGGCGGTAGTAGGATTGCACTCTTTAACCAACCTACAACTAACACACATTGAATTTCGGCTGAGCACATTTCAATTGTATTGAATATACTTTATTACTAATATTATCACAAACCCAACTATTCTCAAAGAGCTCATACCTTTATCTGATGTAAGCCTTGCTACACTGACAGCTAGCTAGGGACAACACTAGGACAAAAGCAGGAACAAGGACAAATGCTTCCTCAAAATGACTGGTTGAGCATTTCTTTCTTGCAATCAGCAGTATAATGGAGACAATCTTCTGAGCACAATGGAGAAAGGGGGAAAAATGTGCTTAATAAGACATACGAGTACCTTTCTCGTGAAAAGCAGGTTTCTTTTACTTTTGGCAATGTGGATGTCATCAATTGTCATATCCCCTCAACCAGTAAAGCTTGTTGGGAAATGACATAGCCATGTAGGTGACCAATTTAAAGCAATTAATATTTTAAGCTTTTTTAAATTTTAGAATCAAAATTTTTTAATATTTTTAATATAATAATTGATTTTTTAAAACTTGTAGAATTCAAGCCAATATGTTATCTTCTTTAAATTTTGATGCATGCGGCATATCCATCAAATATCATATGAGTATCTACATGTTAGTCGCATTAATAAACAGCTAATGAAAACAATATTTTAACTTGAGTTGTATGAGTTTTGAAAGATTAATTATTAAATTAAAAATTTTGAAACTAAATTAAAAATATCAGAAAATTGAATAATTTTAATTTATAATCTTATTTCATCAAGAAATAAAACTTCCAATATTAGCGTCCTTGAATTTGTTAAATTATTCATGTTAGTTATAATTCTACAAAATCAAATATTAGTAATTTTAAATATATAAATAAAGAAATATATATAAGTAATACATCTATAGACATGTAATAGATGTTAAAATAAATTTATACATATGATAAAATTTTATTTTTGAATGTAATCTAATAAATTTGAAATTTATATACACTATGACTTTATAAGTTGCTATGAATAATGTATTTATAAAATAAAGAGATAATATAATTTATAGTATTTTTAAAATTATAAAAATATATTTATAAAATAAGGTTAAAATGTATACTAAATGCATGTATAAGTCAAAGTGCAACTTTAAAAAGTTTATAAAATCGAAGCATGATTATAGGTAGATTTGTATCTACTCGGAGAAATATATTAATAAAAATAATTCCAACTATATATATAGATATCTTAATATTTGAGTAAATTCATATATATATATAAGTATTGGAAACTAAGAATGGAAAACAAATACTTTTAAGTTGGCGAGAGTTAGAGAACGAAAAATAAGAGACTTGGATTAAGTTTGTTATATAAAAAATAAAGTAGAACAGGTGCTTGTGGATGAGAAAGATATCTGTTATCTAGAGAAGATGACAGAAATACTTTTATAGGCTTTTCATGAAGGCAAAAGTAACAACATTTCCTTACATGATCTTAGCACTTTTGAACAATACCATATCTTCACTTAGTTTCTCGTATAAAACGAGAGAAGAAATTAAAGGAGTTTTGAGAAAGATGAAGAATGAAAACGTAGTAGGACCTAATGAATTACATACAGAGGAGTAGAAGAGCCTAAAAGAAGAGGATCTTAATTGGTTAGCCAAGCTTTTTAATATGATTTTCAAGTTCGCTTAAATATCAGATGAGTGAAAACTTAGCACACTAATCCTCTACAAGAACTAATTGGACATCCAAAGTTGTAACAACTATAAAGATATTAAACTATTTAGTCATGCTATGAAGTTATCAAAGAGTGCGATTGATAAAAGAGTGAGAAAGAGTGCATATCTCTTAAAGAACCAATTTGGTATTATACTAACGAGGTCCATGACAAAATCTATACATCTGCTTAGAAAATTTATGGAATATTGTAGGGATAGAAAAAGGGACTTGTACATAGTTTCATTAATTTAGAGAAAACTTATGGCTTGTATCTAGAGAAGTCATGTGAAGGTGTTTAAAAGCTAATGGAGTTCATATTGTCTACGTACATATTATTAAGGATATGTATGAAGGTAATAAAATTAGAGTAAGGATGATAGGAAGAGATCCATAACATTTTTTAATTAATATCAAGCTTCACCAAGGATCCATACTGGGCTCCTTTTTGTTTGCAATAGTTATATATGTATGAGCTTACCTAGAATATCCAAGGAGATGTGCCTTGGTAAATAAAGTTTGTTGATGATATTGTTTTAGTGGATGAAATAAAAGAGGGTATTACTGTCACGCTAGAACTTTAGATGAATATGCTAGAGGCAACAGGCTTTAAATTGAGCAAGACTAAGACTGAGTACTTAAAATGTAACTTTTTAGGTTGTAGAGTTGTATCTGATATGGAGATCATGATTAGTATAGAAGGTATATCATAGAGAGATTGTTTAAGTACCTTATATCCATAATTCAAAGCAATGATAATTGACAAGATAGATGACAATATAGTTCATAGTATCAAATCAGGGTGACTTAAATGGAAGGACGTATCAGGAGTTTTATGTGACAATAACATGTCACTCAAGCTAAAAGGTAAATTATACTATTTAGCAATTAGGTTGGTCATGCTTTATGAGTAGAGTGTTGGCCCATCAAAAAAGTGCATAGTCATAAGTTAATAATGGCAGGGATAGAATAGGTTGTTAGATGTGCAACTTTACAAGAAGAGATCAGGATAGGAATGTAGCTGCAAGAGATAATTTGGACGTGACCAGCATTAATAGTGAATTAAGGGAAACAAGGCTTAGGTGGTTCAAATATGTTAAAAGGAAAGATCCTGTTGCCCCAATAAGAACTTGCCAGAAGATTATACTTAGGAATTATAAGAGAAGAAGAGGAAGACTCAAGAAGAATCAAGGAAAGGTGCGTGACTAAGAAAAATATGACCCTACTAAAGCTTACCGAGGACTTGACCCTCAATATGATACTTTGGCAAACTAGGATATTAGGAAGAAGACCATACATAGGGAGGACCATCTCTTTTTATAAAGAGGTCCTTCTCTTTTCATAGGCCTTGAACATTTTCCTTCGATTCTTGTGACTTTTATTTAGCCCAAATACTTTTGTTTATAGCACTTACTTCTTTAGTTATTTTATTTATTTATTTTGTATTTTTTCAATTGCTTGTTTATTTTATTTACTTATTTATTTTCTTCAATTGTTTGTTTATTTTATTTACTTATTTATTTTCTTTCTTGTCTACTTATTTATTTTCTTAATTTTGCCTATATTTTTTTTATTTATATGGTTATTTGTTTATATATTTGGCTATTTTTTCTTTGAACTATTTTTAATTTTTCGGTGGGTATATCACAAAAATCTCTCTATAAGCTAGGGACAAGGCTACATACTTTTAGACCTCCCTAGACCTCTCATCTCGCTAAATTTTAAGACTGTATTTAGATTTTAGAAAATTTTAAGAGGAAGATAAATGCATGTTATAATAAAGCTCTCTCACAAGTTAGAAGAGGATAGCTCGTTATTTTGGCACTTAACAATCTATAAACTCATTAGAGCAATGACCTCTTTTTACCCAAGAAAATCAACATGGAAATAGAGAAATGCAACAAGAACTTTCTCTGGTATGGTAAGGTTGAAAATTCCAAAGAAGCTAAAATCAAATGAGAGCAATTATACTAAAGAAAATAGGAAGGTGGAGTAGGATTTGTCTCTATACATATGATTCAAAATATCCAAATGGCTAGGAGTATTAAGAGCTATTTAATAAAAAGGAGGCTCTTTGGAGCAAATGAATGAATGAGTATTACTTAAAGGAATCCAACCAAATAAGTGAAAAGAAAGAACATTCATGTCCTTTCATACAAATACTCAGAAAAAGACAAATTGTATGTCGCTTCATCATAATTCAAGTTGGCAATGGTGAAGGCACTTGGTTATTGTTTAACAGTTGGGCCAACCAAAGCTGCTTATTCTTGAGAGAAGAAATCTAAATACTCACATCTAGAATCCCAATCCATGCTCCAGCCAAGAAGGTTATCAATCTAAGCTCATGGCTAGTTATTGATAGGGGTATTGAAAGATTGCAGAACCACCTTCCTAACAACTTGCCTAACCCCATAGTGACTAACAAACCCAATATGGTCCATTAACAGAAATGGATAGTTCTCTAACTCCTCCTATCTAAAAGCCCTCAAGACCTTGCATTTCTATCATTCCTTGGTGCAACATTGTTTAGAAAGGCTCCTTAATGCCCAAAGCCTCCTTGGTCATTTAGTTAGTTGCTTGAGGGACACTAAAAACTAAGGACATATTAGAGGTATCCAATGGCTAGATTTGTATACTATGTTGTCTTAAAGCTAAATCTAAAACCGTATTTTCTTTAAATGTAATTGCAAAACTACTATTTGGGCTAAAATACAACAAATCATTAATCTCTGCTGTTCAATTACAGACTAGGATCTTATATTACTGTGGGATGAAAATCAATTAAAAATTTGTGGAGAAATTAACATTGCCTAAACTAAGTATAAATTGTTTAGTGTATTAAGTATGGATGGAGAGGAATCAAAGATTGTTCAACAATTGTAAAATTGATAAATATGCTTTAGCTCACAGAATTTGCTGATGGATTAGACAGATCGTTATTGCTCAACAAGCTACTAAAGGCATGAGTCTCTCACTTAGAAGAAGATGGAATTTGTTATAACTTGAACTTTTGATTTATAACATTCCATACAAATAGTAGGTTGCAAAAATATTGTATCAAATACTTTCAGTGTAGCACAACCTTGTACTAGTACTCTATTGTTGTCCTTTAGATTGCTCATCAATGAATTCATTTCACATTTTAAAAAAAAACAGAATACTAAACATATTCAATTTTTAAAAGTATTTGTCTATAATTTGTTTTATATTTTTTAAAATATTTACAAAATCAAGACATAACATATTATTTTTAATATCCAATAATTATCTATGACAGCTTATATATTAATTTGAAATAAATGTAATTACACATAATATCAATTATTTTTAAGTAAATAGATTTAGAAAATGGAAATGCAACACAAACACACATGTGCGTGCGCACACACGCACACAAAATTTTAAAAAATATATTTAATATTGTAAATATACAATTTAAAATTTTCAATATATATATATATAATATTCACTTTGAGATAAGGAAATATATCAAAATTTAAAGATATGAAATATTGAAAATAAAACTAATATGTACCAACTTAAAATTTGGTATTGTAACTTATCAAAATTTATTATTGAATCAGTTTAAAAACTTATAAATTACGATATTAATTAATCTTATATAAAATCTTTTTAATGATTGACAATTAATTAGCACAATAAGAATACAAATAACCATATAACGTGATTAAATTGGTAAAGTAACGCTAATTACATAATATTTACCTATCATTTTTAATTTTATATAACGTTTTTACTAAGAATTGTTACGAAGCATATAGTGTGGGACTAGTTACTCTCTACGTTGGTCTATTGACTATAGAGTTAGCAAGGCTCGACAAATGATTTGCGTCTGTCGCAATTAGTTCAGACCGCGGTGCATCCGTACAACATGTATGTAGTGTTACAAAATAGAAGTTCTAAAGCACAGACGTGACAATCCACTACTACTCTATCGTTTTCTCTCGCTTTACACCAAATATTCAAGTACTAACTTGCAATCCAAAAGGAACACAAATAGAAAAACAGACAGCCAAGTTGGGTTAGACATTCAATATATAAGTCGTATTTTGGCAAATTGTGTGGGGAATATAAGATAAAAATGACTTATCAATAACCTTCTAGTAAGAACGCAAACGACCAACAGATAATGCAAGTACATGAACCTTGATTTAACATCATGGGTTTCATTGTTTTCCTTGGCGACCATGTTAAATTGAAAACAACTAAACGCGGGTTGTTTGGGAATTGGGATATTGGATGTATCCGAGGTTAAGTAACCTGTTTTGGAAAAGAATCCCACGATTGTTGATGATTTCCCATAAATGGCAGCATTCTTTAGGCTCGCTTTAATTATGGGTTAACCTACCCCATGCTCGGTGTCCTGGAGGTAAGGGTCGTAGAACTTTTATCAGGGATAAAACCGGGTTGGAATGTTGTCGTTTTTGATGAGGGAAAGAGCGAGTAATACAAAACTGGCATGAAATCGTAGAAGGTAACGGCTACAATATCAACCGTCCGTGACCAATTATGGCTTAAATAAATTTAATTTTATTACATAGAAAGCAGTAAGGATATAATTGTAATATTTTAATATTTACTTGTTATTTTTTTCTATTAGTTGTTTAACGTCTTCTATCTTCCTCTTATTTTTTCAATTTTTTATCGTTTTGAAAAAAATAAAATTGAAAACTTAGTTGTGTTAATATTGTTACTACGACAGCAATTTAAAAGAAACAGGAATATTGTCAATTGACACAACTGAATTCCAAAACGATAACAAAGCCCTTATTTGGCAACGTCTTCTCTCCAGCTTTCTATCTTCTGTCTTCTCTCCAGCTACAGTTCCCTTTTTACCCTTAGTTTTTCTTTTTTCCTTTTCTCACCTCTCGTATTTGTTACCAGTTTGGTCCACTTAATAACTTCATAGGACCCCTCCTTACTAGGGTTTCTACCCATATAGAGGGCCTCCTAAAGGCCGACATCTCCACTATAAAGATTGGGGAGTCTTCTGGTGTTATGGAAGAATTCCCTGTGCTCTCAAGAGATACTCTACTCAGTAAGCCCTAAGTTCTTAACAATATAAACAGCCTCCAAAAAGTTACAAGAGATAAGGAAGGAGTTGAAGCTTCTCACCTTTTTAGGGCTTGGAAGAAGAAGCTATTTACTCAGCATAAAAAAGTTTCCCTCAAGCACTTTCAAAATGTAGTGATTGAAAGAACTATCACTCCACCGATTGAACTCCATAATGTAGGTGCTAAAGTGTGGTCTTCAACTTTAATCAGGCTCTTTTGGAATAGAAGGCCAACTTTCCAAGTGGTCAACGAATAGGAAAAAAGTAAATGGGGATCTAAGAGGTTAGAAAAGATTATGTTAAGAGAGAATGGAACATTCTTATTCAAGTTTGTAGATGAAGGTGGATTGAGTGATATTATTGAACAAGGGCTATGAGTCATAAGTGATTAACCCTTATTCATTCAAAGATGGAGGCCAGATATGGAGATAAAAAGAGGAAATTTTGACTCAATTCCCTTGTGGGTGTGCTTTCATAGCCTTCCTCTAGAATTCTGCTAGCTTTCTAGGCAAACCACTTTGTATGGATTCTCAAACCTTAAGTATAGAAAGGATAAG
Source organism: Erythroxylum suave (assembly GCA_027563595.1). Taxonomy (NCBI): domain Eukaryota; kingdom Viridiplantae; phylum Streptophyta; class Magnoliopsida; order Malpighiales; family Erythroxylaceae; genus Erythroxylum; species Erythroxylum suave. The sequence continues at coordinate 21,769,262 of JAOSBN010000008.1, read as the reverse complement.
CTATGCAAAAATTTGTATTAAAACTTATAAAAACTGAAGGTTACTAGAGTGCCTGTCAGTCATGCACCTTGGAGAAAATGGCAAGTTGATTAAAAGGGAGATCACCCTTTCTTATCATTGAGAGCCCAGTAGCTCTACCAAAAAATGGGTGCCAACTAGAAGAGTTTTCAAAATAGGTACGTAGTTAAGAGGAAATTATAGGACATGAATTCAAAGAAAACCAACTAGAAGAAAAAGACAATAAATAGATTGACTTTGAGGTCACTAAGGTGAATGAAACAAATGAATATCCACTGCAAGAGAACAAAAAAAAAGAATAAAGAAAATGCAGAAAATGAAGCTAGAATAAGGGAATCAAAATTTGAAATGAAACTAATTGTAACATGGAATCTGACAATATGGTGTAAGGTCATGAGATGAAGGTAGTACATGGAAACTAGGATATTGCTTCTGGAGGATCTAAAAAGAAAAGATGAGATTGCAGTTGAGAAAAATACTGAAATTTGAAATAATTAGAATAAGGTGACAATGTTAGCACAATCAGGTTCTTAAGGGGAATTAGAAATCTAATTACAAGTCTATGAGGAGTATAAAGACTAGGAAATCTATAAGGTTACTTCCAAAAGTTCTAAGTTCATTGTGGATTTATTAGGTGAGCATAATTCTAAAATCTCTAGCAATCTAAGCAAGAAGGCTACATTGCAAGCTGTTTATAGAGGGAATAAGTTAACTATAGAAGAAGGTCTGCTAAGGAAAAATAAAAAGGCAAGAACATAAACAAAGGGGGAATTCCCTAATACAAAAGTCCTAATTTGTAAGATTAGAGGGCTTAATGAACCTCTCAAAAGGGCTATAGTAAAGGAGGTAGCCAAAGAAAAGCAAGCTTATTTTGTAGGATTACTAGATACCAAAATAAAAAAACCTCATTTACATAGTTGTCTGAATTTTTTGAGTGCTCAACGGAAGTCATTCTCAAATCATCGATCCCACTATAATGGGAGAATCATTTGCTTTTACAATTTTGATATGATAAAAGCTCAAAAATTGACGAAAGTGACCAATATATCCATTTTAGTTGTTGCTTAGGAGGTTAGTCCACTAAATTTGATCTTACTTTAATTTATGTGGCTAATTTTAGTTTTCAGATAAGTAAGTTATTGACCTGAGCAGACTTTAAACAAAAATTTTGTAGTTGGGGATTTCAGCTATACTTTCAGCTCTAAATAGGTGGAAGGGGAACAATTTTCATGCTAGGAGACATTAAAGAGGTCACAAACCTTTTAAGTTATACTGAATTGATGGATTCTAGCTTAATAGGTCAGCTCTACACTTGGTCAAATAAACAACAAGGTAGTATGCACATTGGGGAAAAACTAGATAGGACTCTAGTGAACATATCTTGGATACATCAGTTTCCACAATCCTTTATGCATTTTGGAGAAAATCGGTTCTCTGATCATTCCCATTTTCTGATTTATAACTTATTAGAATTTAAGAAATTTGGAGCACCACTTAAATTCTTCAATTGAGTTACACAAATGGAGGGATTCTCGAACTTAATTGACAGATGCTGGAGATAAGAAGTGAAAGGGTAAAAAGCATATCAACTTATGTAAAAACTAAAAATTGTAAAAGTTGCTCTCAAAGCACTCACGCATAATAACTCTCGTGACATCACTATGCTTGGGGAGAAGTTGAAACTAGCCTAAGAAAATTATTACATCTCACTTCATGACTTAAATTTGAGGTGCATTGAGATGAAATTGCTAACCAAATATCAACAAGTTTTGAACCTCCACAGTACTATTCTCAAGCAAAAAGTAAGACTAAATTGGTTAAGGGATGGGGACTTGAATACAAAATTCTTCCACTCTCCACTAACTTCCAAAAGAAACATGAATATAATAGTTGCATTATATGACAACACAGGTAACATGTATTTAGATAAGGAAAACCTTCTTGAGCTAGCAAGGAGCTTTTTTTGTACAGCTAATGGGATCAAAGAATAATGATCAACCCACAACAACATGAAAAGAATTATGGAAAGTTTAGTTAGACAAAAGAGTTAAAGTAGTCACTAGCCTTACCTTTTTCAGAAGAGGAAGTCAAGTGAACTGTATTTAGTTTACACCCCTTTAAAGCAGCAGGACCTAATGGATTTTTGGCGTGGTTCTTTCAACACACTTCATATATTACTGGGGAGTTGTTTACATAAACTATATTGGAGCTCTTCTCTTCTTCGAAGATGATCCAAGAAATTAACCACACGTATATCAATTTAGTGTGAAAGAAGCTTCATCCTCTAAACATGGTCAACTTCATACCAATTTCGTATTGTAACACAATTTATAAAGTCATAACCAAGCTCCTAGCTAGAAGAATAAAGAATTTGCTTAAGGAACTTATCGATGCCTCTCAAGGAGCCTTAATTCTGGACAAGAATATAGGTGACAACATTTTGGTCCTTTAAGAGACATCGAAAGAATATTCATCAGGGAGGAGAATAAGTAGTTGCTTACTAAAAATTGACTTTACAAATCCTTTGATATTGTTAATTGAAAATTTATAAAACTTTGCTTAGAAGCTATGGATATTCTTGGTTAGTTTATAAAGTGGATCATACCTGCATGAAATATACTTCTCTTAGTATACTTGTAAATGGTATTCCATCAAAACCTATTAAAAATGCAAGGGCAATAAGACAAGGGGATCCCTTATCTTATTATCTTTTTTTCTATAATAATGGAGGGACTTTCAAGAATGCTAAACAAGTTCACTTCCACTAGTGGAAATTTCAATTTCCATCATAAATGTTTACAAACACAAGCTAACTCAATTGATTTTTGCAGATGACCTTATTCTTCTCTTTGTCATAGACAATTACTTGATAAATATCATGCGTCAATCTTTGAACATTTTCTTGAATTGGTTTGGCTTAAAAATCAACTTAGATAAAAGCAACATATATTTGTCTTCATATGTGAGGAATAAGGAAAAGCTTAGTAGAATCACTGGTATACACATTTAACCTCCATCATTTAAATACCACGGAGTACCTATCACCACCTCAGAACCTAAATATTTAGATTGTCTCCCTCTTCTGGAAAGGATAAAATCTAGAGTGAACACATGTCAAAATAGATTTCTGTCTTATGTAACTTGACTCACCCTTTTAATTTCAGTACCTAGCAGTTTACATATACATGGGACAACTCACATTGTACTTCCAAAGAAGGTCATAAAAAAGATTGATAGAATTGTGAAAGCTTTTCTATAGAGTGGGAGAACTGAAAATTCCAAAAAAGAAAAGGTCAAATGGAGTGAGATAATAATTTATAAAAAATAAGGTGCATTGGGAATAATTTCTATTTCAATTATATAAAAGGTGCTGTTAAGTAAGAGAGTTTGGAGGCTACCTATAGACAAGGAAGCTCTCTGGACCAATGGGTCCATAATTATCACCTTGGAAATCAGAACTTTTGTTAAATGATAACTTCTAGTCAATAATCATGGATCTTTAATCAGGTGCTAATTTTGAGAAGCTTACTTTATCAATAAATTAAACATAAGGTAGGAAATGGACAAAACACTTGGGTTTGGATTGATAATTGGATGGAAGTAAGTCCTTTAATTCACAGGTATGAAATTTCTCAGCTAAGAAATCGATTACCCCTTAACTCTAAAGTATCCTCTTTAATCTAACTAAAATGCGACATGGAAACTTTAGGGCTTTCATGACTTATATAGAGAATGCTATCTATTAGACTCCTTTAAAGATTTTTCTTTAATGAAACCTATCGCAGATTATTTAATAACAGACAAGTAGTAGTGTCTTGGTATAATATCCTTTAGAAGAATCCTCTTAATCTAAAAGCCTTAATAATCATTTAGGTTATGATTAAAAACAAGTTAGAACCAAATCTACATGATTTGCACCTAGTGAGTCAACGTGTGTTCTATGTAAGACAGCTGAAGGAAATCAGGACCATTTATTCTTCTCTTGTAGTTACTCCAAAGCCATTTGGAGCATAATTCAAGTTATGTTGGATGCTGTAACATATATATACAAATGGGAGACAACATTGAACATGTTTATTAGTCTCTCCAGTTTAGGGTAAAAGAATGATATTCTAAACAAAGTTGCTTTCTCCACTACCATCTACATAATTTAGAAAGAGCAAATCTGTAGACTTAACAAACAATCCAAATAAGATAACCACCTGCTAGCTGGAAAAAATATTGAACTAGATTAGGCGTACTTTAAATGCTAAAAAAGTTGATCAACTTCTCTCCACCAGAATGAAGAGTAAATGAAACTTATGATCAACATGCTGCACATCCCTTTCAACATATGTTCTTTGTTTATCTCATCAATTTATTATGTAACTGAGTTTTCTTTGATTTTGTAAAAAGCTAGGATACTTATAACTCTAAAAACATTGTAATGTCTACTAGCTTTCTCTATTGTTAATAAACATTCTTTCATTTTCCAAAAAAAAAAAAGATCTAATATGTTTACAATTTCATTTTTGTTGGTCTTAAATAGAGGCATTATTGTTTCTATAGGATGGTAAATGCTTTAGATGATAATGATGGAAAATAAAGATCAAGTACTGACTTGTACTACCTTCAATTTTAAGATTGGTTTTGCATTCTTAGTTTATGATGAATGAGTTTATATAAAACTTTAAAACTTTTATTAATAACTTGTAAAATTTATAAGAATACCATTACCCAATAAAAATACTTTGGCTCAATAAAAACCATAGTAGATATTCATACATTTAATATCACGATTATGAAGAGATAACCACCATTCATAATAGATAAGTCATATGTTTACCTTAAAATGGGAATACCATCACTCTGTACAAAGAATATCATATCTCATTTAAAACTATACCAAGCCTTTATATATCCAATACTATGCTTATGTTTGAAAAATATCACCATATATACATAATAGATAAGTCGCATCTTCACCTTAAAATAGGAATAACATTACTCAGTATGAAGAATACCATGCTTCGGTTAAAACTATACCAGATCTTCATATATTCAATACCATGCTTACATACCAAAAATACCACTACTTATATATAATACCATCACTCTGTACAAAGAATATCATATCTCATTTAAAACTATACCAAGCCTTTGTATATCCAATACTATGCTTATGTTTGAAAAATATCATCATATATACATAACAGATAAGTCGCATCTTCACCTTAAAATAGGAATAACATTACTCAGTATGAAGAATACCATGCTTCGGTTAAAACTAT
>JAOSBN010000008.1:21751320-21763874 GCA_027563595.1 Erythroxylum suave | reverse complement strand
ACCAGATCTTCATATATTCAATACCATGCTTACATACCAAAAATACCACTACTTATATATAATACATAAGTCACACTGTTTACCTTAAAATGAGAATATCATCACTCAGTACAAAGAATACCATATCTTAACTAAACCTATACCAGGTCTTCATACATCTAACGTCATGCTTATATTGAAAAAATTACAACTATCCATCATAGATAAGTCGTATGTTCAACTTAAAAATGAGAAAATCATCACTCATTGTGAAGAATATCATGTCTCAGTTAAAACTATACCACACCTTTATATATCCAGTACCATGTTTATATACAACAAATGACACCATCTGTATATAATAGATAAATAAGATGTTCACCTTAAAATGGAAATATTATTACTTATTATAAAGAATATCATATCTTGGTTAAAATTATACCAAGCCTTTATACATCTATTACAACATTGATGTTCAAACAATGTCACCAGCTATACATAACAAATAGGCACACGTTCACCTTTAAATGAGAATGCTATTATGCAGTACAAAGAATACCATGTCTTAGTTAAAACTGTAATAGGCCTTCATCTAATACTATGTTTATATTCGAAAAATATCACCAACCATTACAAATAAGTAACACATTTACCTTAAAATGAGAATACCATCACTCAGTACGAAGAATAACATGACTTGGTTAAAATTATTCCAGGCCTTCATATATCTAAAATCATGCTTATATTAAAAAAAACCGATCACATACACAATAAATGTGTCATACATTTACCTAGAAATGGAAATACCATCATTAAATACAAAGAATCCCATAGTTTAGTTAAAAATATACTACAACTTCACACATCTAGTAGCATGCTTATACATAACCACTACCAATAATAGATTGGTCACATGTTTATCTTTAAATGGAAATACCATTAATTAGTATGAAGAATATCATGTCTTAATTATCCTAAACCTTCGTACCTTCAATACCATGCTTATGTTCAAAAATACCATACCTACTATAAATAAGTCACTTGTTCACCTTAAAATGATCACTTATTATGAAGAATACTATAACTCAATTAAAGCTATAGTAGACCTTTATACATCTAATAACTTATGCAAAAAAAGAAAAGAATAACTGCCACCTATACATAATAGATAAGTCACATGTTCAACCTTAAATTAGAATATCAGCTCTCAGTATAAAGAATACCATAAATCAGTTAGAACTACACTAGGCCTTCATATTGAAAAATACCACAATGTATACGTAATAGATCAGTCATGCGTTTACCTTGAAATGGGAATACCATCACTTGGTACAAAGAATACCATGGTTTATTTAAAAGTATACCAAAACTTCGTACATCTAATATTCCACTTATGCGCAAAAGAAATACCACTAAAAATAATAGATAAATCAAAAGTTCAAGTTTAAAAGGGAATTCCATCACTCAATATAAAGAATATTATGGCTTAGTTAAAACTATTCTAGATTTTTATACATCTAATACCACACATCTTTTCAAAAAGTGTCACTAATCATTGCACACATTCACCTAAAAATGGGAATACCATCACTCAGTATAACAAAATAGCATGCCTCAATTAAAAATATACTCAACTGTTCGTTCGCAAACTAACTATTACTTTTACGTCAAACATTGCAAGCATACGGGTCGTTACTTGTAGTTAAAAATAGATATCCTCCTATAGAGATTGATGTTAGAAACTACTTAATATATGTTATGCTTTGTTTAAGAAAACAATTTCAAAAGAGTAAAAACTGGAATTTAAATGAAAATTAATTAAACTAGCAATGAACACCCAATTAAGGTAAAGTGCAGTAATTTGATGGCCACGGTTTAAAACTAGGAGTTGCTCTATCCTTATTTTGCTTTCCTCTTGCATTCTTGATCCAATTATTCTTGAACCAAGATTTTCCAATATTCAACTACCCTCTCTCAAGGCATAATTAGTTGACGCTAATTGAATGGATTAAAATTAGTTATGCTATCTTTAGACTTACTAACTTTTCCTAAACCTTCAACAAGATTTTAAGCACATTATAGGTGATTTTTAACAAACAAGTAATATCACTCTTCAACTATTTAGAAAAACCTGAATATTTATTAGATCCATTAGGAGCTAACTCTCATTACAGTATCCAACTCAAATAACCACACTTACCCTCTCCGTCTATTGTATGATATAAGCATGATAAATATCACAAAAAATCTTTCATTGCCTTAAAGATAATAAGAGTTCCACAAATAGTTCAAGAATAACTCCTACAAAATTTTTACCTACTCATATTCATGAACAATCCAACAAAATCCATGTTTTTCACACTGAAAGTTATAAAGAGAAAGGAATAAAAACTGGGTAAAGTCAAGAACTCCTCCTCTTTACTCCAACATGCTAGAAAAATTCTAAAGTTTGATGTTATTGCCACTTTTCCCAAGATAGATTCGGTGTTTCCTTCTTTGGCTAGACTCCAAAGACTAACTTATGTTATTTTTGAGGGTTTTGTTAATGTATGACGACTTCTAAGGTTTAGAGCCCTTATATATGTCGAAGGTAGGGTCAAACCACTTAAAAGTCTATATTTAATTTGATTTTCGTGAGTTTTTTTTGTCACCCTCATGCTTGCACATGATCGTGAGAGAGAGGCAGTTGTTCATATTTTTAGGATTGTATGCAAGCACGATCATGCACTGCTGTCTGACAGCTTTCTTCACTCTTCACTTTGTTGGCCATAAATTCCTCTCTAGACCTCTGATTGACTTGAAATTTGATCCGCAAGCTCCTTACACATTGTCCTTCCTGTCCACCAGATTTCATTGGCATCTAAATTCTCTAAGTCTGCCCAGTGGTGCCATTACATCATCTGTACCACATCCACAACTGCAAATCTAATACCTGTATAATTCATCAACAAGGTGCATCAATCCATCCTAGAAAAAGAAGCTCTAAAACAACCCTCAAACTCTAGATAATGTAAAGAAACAACTAAACACTTAAAAAATCAATAAAAGATGCAAAAATCAAATAAAATAGAACTAAAAACAAACAAAGAAGCACTTAAAACACATGAAAACACACTAGAAACATAACCTAAAAACACATTTATCAACTTCCCCACACTTAAACCTTTGCTTGTCCTCAAGCAAAATCAATTACAACCTATCCATTCCATCAATTCATCATCACAAGGATTAAGAGCATGCAATCTTTCAAACTTCGGCCACTTGAATATCTAATTACTACACACATCCTGACTAGTTTTTATCGGTATGCTTAAACAAACTCAAGTTATGACACTATTGATCAAGGGCAAGCATAAACTTAAAATGGATCTTCGTCATGGAATTCGCTCATTTCACTTAAGTGTTTAAGGTTAGTGTTTCACTTAGGACTCCCTATAGGAAAGTACATCACTATAGGCTTGCAAATACACCAATTCTTCTCCATAGTGATTACATGCACAAATAGATCAAAAGGACTTTGCTAAGGGTTGTAATGGGGCTGGGGTTTAAGGTATGTAAAAAGGGGTTTGAGGGCTCATCACAAGCACTTATAGATTACTGAGTATGCAAAGGGACACAAAATGATTTCTGAGACATGCAAATGGATATAAATAGCTACTCCGCACTTATTGTTTCCACTATATGTCATTCTTTTCCTTTTTCCTTTTCCTTCTGTCTTTTTTAATTAAAAAATACAGAAATACAAACTAACATTAGCAGCTAGACGCAATGTGCTCTAAAAGTAAAAGTACAAAGAAAGCGGCTCAAAGTGTCTCAGAAGTTAAAAATTGGAGTAAAAAATCCCAAATTAATGCAAACTTAGCACTCTATTAAACTTGTGATAGGGTAGGCTAATATGGTTTAAGGTTTAGAATGAGGTATTTTCTAGAAACAAAAGTGGTCAAAGGCTCAAAGGGATTTGAAAGGGACAATGACATAGGTTGGTTGTTTAAGTCAAGGGTTAAAAGAATGAGGGCCTTAATCACTTCTATTTCGCATGCATATAGTAGATTTAAATTGGATCATGGCAAGTTTTAGGGATACTACCTATGGGAGTATCAACAATCCAGGGAATGATATGACTATGGAACAGAGTCACATAGGCTTAACTCCTCACTTAGGCTCAAATGAAAATCCATCATATTTCTACACATCACCTAATCACTCCAATATCAATTTCTGAGTAAGCCTATGTAACCAACTACTCAAGCCAATTCGCATGGTTCACCTTTTATCTAAGTGGCCTAATTCAATCTCCAAGTGTATGACTCAATCATATTTTGACTACTATGATAGAATATCAAGGCAACAACTTCTATCTCAAAGATTTAAAAGTAGGGAAAAAGATAAACCTAAAACTGGCAACTTAATATGCAACCTACAAGACATGTCAAAATGCAATGCAAACATAAATATCAAATAATTAGTTACTTAGCTACCAAGCTCCCTCCCCACACTTAAAGGACGCATTGTCCTCAATGTGTGATGAGATAACTACAAACAAAGAACACAATGCAACTAATAACGCAACGGTCACAAAAGAACTGGAAACTGATAAACAAACAAATATAAAAAAACAATGAAAGAGGGAGTTTAGAAAGCTTATGGAGAGGGCGGAGGTGATGGGGCTGGAGATGGCCCATAGAGTCCTTGTATCTCCCGAGATTTATGGATTTTCTTGTAAAGGTACCGCTATTGACGACTTATCTTGGTGGTGATCTTCTACCTTTCACCTTCTTCCGTGGAATAAATGGGAAAAGGGGCATCATAATCAGCTGCAATGTTTGTAGCATTTCGGCCTTCCCTCTCAGCTTGGATGATTTCAACAAATTTGCTGTAAGGAGTCTTGGTTCATGGAGCATAATGGCGTGAAAATTAGCAAAAATCACAAAAGAAACATCAGAAATTTGAAGAAGGAATACTCTCAGCCCTTAGAGAGATTAACCTGCGAAAATGGAGGGAAGGAAGGGGAAAAGAAAAGCAAAAACAACACAAAGTTGCTCAAAATTGAAGGTTTTGATGAAAAACCTAAGTAAACTTACAAGACTTGGTGAAAACTTGGAAGAGAATGAGTAAGCTTTCATGAAGACGGGTTTTGGGTGCCAAATCTAAAGAAAAGGGAGCAAAGGGAAAAGAATAATAAAAAGGGGGAGGGGGTGTTTTTAGGGTTGTTTTAAAAGAGGGGTGGGCAAGATCTATAACTCACCCTGTACAATCGTGCTGGTATATGATAGTACACACCTAATGCATGAAAGGTTTTGTCACGATCATGCTAGTACACAATCGTGTACTCTTGATGAATGGAGAGATATGTCACGATTGTGCATCAAGTGAAGCATTATGTCATGATCATGCATCCCATATGAGCAAAGGCTTTTGTCATGGTCGTGCTAGTGTATGATTATGCATCACTGATGTGCGAAGGCTTTTGTCACGTTTGTGCGCAATTGATGTCACTCAAACTTGGGCACTCTAAATGGCTCCTAACTTGGTTCTAAGTCACTTCAAACTTGCAATTTCAAATTCAAATTTTAACAAAAAAAACTACCATCAAACTCAAGAAAAGACAAGATTAAAGCAAGAAACAACTTGAAAACAACTTAAACAACCTAAGAACTAACCATAACATGCTTCATTTAAGGTCATAAGCTTGACCAATGTTCAATTTAATGAAAAAGAGTAAGGGAAAGGTAAGAAATCACTTCCCTTTTATGAGAGAGAGCTCCTCTAATGTAAAGCTTGCATCGATTTCCATTGACCTTAAAGGCTTAACCCTTAATGTTCTCCAATTCTATTGCTCCATGATCAAATACTTGAAGTACCTTAAAAGGTCTACTCTACCTTAACTTAATCTTTCTGGGAAATAAGCGAAGTTTTGAATGGTACAGAAGCACTAAATCCCCACTTTTGAACACCTTCTCCTTGATGCGAGCATCATGCTACTTCTTAACTTTCTTTTTGTACAACTTAGCATTTTCATAAGCATCAAATCTCACCTCTTCCAATTCATCAATTTGCAACAATCTCTTCTCGCCCATAAGTTTCCAATCCTTGTTCAATTTCTTCATAGACCAATAAGCCTTATGCTCCAACTCCAAGGGTAAATGGCAAGCCTTCCCATACACAAGTTTATAAGGAGTAGTGTCTTGAAGGCTGTCTTATATGCCCAAAGTATGTCTTCCAACTTCAAAGCTCAGTCATTTTTTAAGGTGCTCACTATGTTCTCTAAAATTTGGCCATTAGTTTGTGGGTGATATGGGGTAGCCACTCTATAGTGAACATTATACTTCCTTAAAAGAACTTCCAATGACTACCCCTGTCACTTATAATTTCATTTGGTACCCCAAATTAGTGAATATCCTCTTGAGGAAACAGTAGCCATAGCTTTAACCCTCTTAGCAACATCCACTCCAATTAAGATATATTTATTATGTAGGGAAGATGGGAAAGGTCCTATTAAATCCAAGCCCCACACATCAAATATCTCTACCTTTATGATGTTTGAAAGTGGCATCTCATCCCTCTTTGATATATTGCCCACTCGTTGGCACCTATCACACTTCAGCACAAAATTTTGAGCATCCTTAAACAAGGTTGGTCAATAGAATCCACTCTCCAAGACTCGAGTAGTTGTCTTATTTGCTCCATAATGCCCTGTATAAATAAAACTATGACATTGCGTCATCACTTCATGTATCACATCAACAAGGACACACCTATGGATCATACTATTAGCACAAATCTTATACAGTATGGGTTCACCCAGATGTAATGAGAATACTGGTATAAAAAGCATTTCCTTTATTGATAAGAAATATTAGAGGGAAGAACACCACTTGAGAGATAATTTGCGATATCTGCAAACCAAGGAAGAAAGGGACTTTCTACCATTATTAAAGCTTCATCAGGGAAGCGCTCCTCAATTTCCTCTTCTTCTTCTTTATATTCCCCTTTAAGTCTTGATAAGTGGTATGCCACAACATTTTCTGCTCTTTTCTGGTCTTTAATCTCAAGGTTGAACTCTTAGAGTAGAAGTACCCATCTGATAATCCTTACCTTGACATCCTTCTTTGTAAAGAGATAACATAACGTCGTATGATCTGTAAAGACAATAACATATGAGCCTAAAAGATAAGAGTGAAATTTCTCACATGCAAAAACTGTTATCAAGGTCTTGCTCATATAGTAGATAGCATGTAGTTTCTTCTACTTCCACTGTCTAAGCATACACCCCCACCCAACTACATGGCCACTTACATCATACATAATCTTGAAAGGGAGTAACCAATCTCATGTTGCCAAGATATGTGTTGTTGTGAGTGCCTTCTTCAACCTATTAAAAGAATCTAAGCAATCATTAATAAACACAAAAGGCACAAGTTTTACTAACAAATGGGTTGAAGGTCTAGCAATAAGGGAAAAATCCTTGATCAACTCTCTATAGAACCTTGCATGTCCAAGAAAAGCTCAGATGCCTTTAATGTTGGTGGGAGGGGGTAACTTTTCAATCACTTCGATCTTTGCTCGATCCACTTCAATCCCTTTTCATGAGATCTTATGGCCCAATACAATCCCCTCTTGGACTATGAAATGACATTTCTCCCAATTTAGAACAAAATGAGACTCCTCACATCTTTGAAGCACTCTGTCTAAATTAAACAAATAATCCTCAAAAGGATCTTCAAAGACAGAGAAGTCATCTATAAATACCTCCATGAAGTTTTCATTCATGTCTACAAAAATGGCCATCATGCAACTTTGGAATGTGGTAGATGCATTCCATAATCTAAAAGGCATCCTCCGATAAGAAAAAGTCCCATAAAGACAAGTGAAAGTGGTCTTTTTTTGATCCTGTGGGTATATGAACACCTGATTGTACCCTGAGTGTCCATCAAGAAAACAATAAAATGCTCAAACGACTACCCTCTCAATCATTTTGTCCATAAAAGGTAAAGGAAAATGGTCTTTCTTGGTGGCCAAGTTAAGCTCTCTGTAATCAATACACACTCTCCAACTCGTGATGGTCTTAGTAGAAATCTGTTCACCTTTTTCATTTTCCATCATTGTTATATCTCCTTTCTTAGGCACAAACTACACAGGGCTCGTCTACTCACCATCTAAAATGGGGTAAATAATCCCCACATACAAAAGCTTCACCACTTCATTCTTCACAACCTCTTGCATATGTGAATTTAAGCTTCTTTGTCTCTCCCTCACTGTTTTGCATCCTTCCTTCCAAGGCTAATCCTATACATCACCACATTAGGGCTAATCCCCCTAATATCAGTAATTTACGACACCAAGGCTTTCATTCGCTTCCTAATAGTCTCTACCACTTTCATTTCTTCTAGAAAATCCAATGAATTGGATATGATGATGGGTAGGGTGTGATCCTTACCTAAGAAAGTACATTTTAAGTGAGAAGGTAAGAGTTTTAGGTCTAAGGTGGGTGGCCTAACAAGGGAGGATGTTGTAGGGGTATTCAATCTCTCCAACTTCTCTTACTCTCTTCCCTCACATAATTCTTCTTCATTCACACCGTCATCTATATTCGCTTCAGCAACCTTTTCAATCTACTTTTCAACTTCCTTCACACAATCATCTAAAACATCAATCTTTATACATATAGTACCTTGCATCGGTTTCTTTAGGGTTTTAGACATATTAAATTCAACCTACTCATCGATAATTCTCAAAACAAGTTTCCCTTCATACACATCAACTAATGCCCTACCAATATTTATAAAGGGTCTACCTAAAATCAAAAGACAATTCCTATCCTCTTAAAAATTCAACACAATAAAATCCAATTTATCTACTTTTACCAATACATCTTCGACAACTCCGAATGTCTTCTTGATGGATTGATCCACAAGTTGAATGAGCATAGATGTTGACTTGACATCTCCTAAGCCCAGTTTCCTAAAAATAGATAAGGGCATTAGATTAATATTGTCTCCTAAGTCACATGAGCATTTAGTAGATTCAAAGTCACCAAAAACACATGGAATCATAAAAATCATAAAACTCCCTACATCTTGTAGTTTTTATGACAAGGTGCCTAAAATGATTGAACTATAATTTTCTGTCAGGATCACCGTTTGATTGTCCTCCCAAGTGCAGTTGTGTGTGAGTATATCCTTGAGAAACTTCGTATACATAGGCATGCACTCTAATGCTTCCACCAATGACAAGTTTATCTGAAGCTTCTGTTTGCTCAAGGTTACTCGCGCTAAGTTTTAGTATTTATAACCTTGGTAATTACTGTAAGCGCATAAGTCGTTTGTATAGTACCTAAGGTGTCGATCCCATGAGGAAGGGAACTAGTCCTAAAATCTAAAGCAACTAAGTTCAAAATTCCTAATTAACTAGCTAGTGCAAAAATTAAAATTAATCAAGAATCACTTTTGAGAAATTTAAGCGCCAAGAAATAAACAAAATAGTAAATCACACAATTAATCCGACAATCAACCTAGAAATGACCAAATGAGAGGAAGGGGGAATTTATTTGAAATTAAAGAAGATCTACTCAATTATGGAAATTCCAACTTAATAGGCCTAGACGATCCTAGGGTGAATTACTCTCTTTTAAGTTATAATTCTTAACCATAATTGACAATTCCTAATTTAAATCATGGAACTGCAATCTCTCGATTTACGATTGACCCAAAACCTAAATTAGTTCTCAGTTTTCTATTAACTTACCAGGAATCTATGTTCGATCTCTTGTTACACGACTCTACTGATTTGATTCAACTTTCTACCTATCAATTTACCTAACTCTCATTAGCTTAAATCGATGATTTTCAATCAGCACACCCTCTTAGTTTATTGCTGAGTTATAAAGAATCAAATTGAATCACAATTAAATAGAATAAACATAATCAAAGACACTTTATTAATCTCAAGAACAAAACACCACAAAAGTTAGTTTAGATAAAAGATCAACACTCAATAACAAATATTCCAATAAATCCTCAAATCTCATACATAAATGAAATTCAAATAAAAATCGAAAGTACTGTTGGAATGGATCTTAAAGGTTGCTACTGTGGGAAATCACTTGTTTTGAGAAGTATGTTGCGTCAAGCGTATTTTCATGCCTGTCTTCTTTCGTCTCCTTCCTCAATCACTCAATCTCTCTCTAGGTCACTGTCAAATAATTTCAAATTTTCACCTCTTTACTTAAGTCTCTTCGCTTTCTTCTTCACCCTCTTTTTACAGCTATTAGGGATTGTTCTATTTATTCTCTGGCAGCCCTAGGTCAAACTCGGGGTTGAAACGATTCGAAAATTAATTCAAAAATTAAGTTTTTGCATCAGTCAATACACGACATGATCGTGGCTGGCGCTTTACCCTTCTGTCACAATCGTGGCTTAGAGTGCACGATTGTGGCCTGGCTGCTTCTTTTTCCTCCTTCTCTATCACGATCATGGCCTATGTCCTTAAACCTGAAACTCTTTTAATCTTCACTATTCTTCCCTGTTTACCTTGTAACATTAGGACACACATCAAGATACCTAAAAAATATACAATTTAAGCTCAAGAATTCCAACTACCATAAACATACTTAAATACAAAAAATAACCTAGTTAAGTTCTAAATGCATGCTCAACACTCACTCTAACACTAAATGCATAACAAATTAAACTCTAAAACATCGTGTACAATATAACTATTAACATCCCCACACTTAAAAACAACAGCACATAACAAAAAATAACACACACACAATGCAATAATGCGACAATGACTCTAATTTTCATGAAACAAATTTAACCTTGGACACAACTATTCTAATTATGGCAAATCATTAACAAGAAAAATAGGTTGTTTACCGCTTAGGCTTAATGTACAACTAATTCAAGACCTAGATGTTAACTTAATTACCTTTTTCTGTTGTACACACACATTGCTAATTTTTCGGTCCTTTAGGCTTTTGTAACTATTCCTAAGTATAAATCCATGAAAATTCAAGCTTATTACAAGTCTAGAAGGTTTTTAATTAAGGTAACACACATTTTTTTAGGACTTAGCCTTTTACTCACAGGCAAACATTTATGATGAATGTCGATTCGGCTACTGGACTAAGTCATTTGTTAACAACTTGGTTGAAACTTCATCATAGCCTTTTTACACGAAGGCACACTTTTGTGATGCATATCAATCCAATTACTCAGCTATATCACGTTTTCAACTAGCTACAAGTTCTATTCATAACCCGAGGGCCAGCAGAATAGTGATTATTAACATATCCTTCCTTTTTTTTATTTTATGTATTACTTACCTTGTCGTTTTTTTGCTTTTCGTTTCTATGAAAAATAGTAGTCAGGGTACCTAAGCTAAATGGCCTCAAATTATAAATGAATGTGATAGTCTAGAGGGTGCTAAATTTACACTAAATCAAAATTAGGTTGTATATATATCCAAGGCCTTAATGTACTAATTTTTCAGGCTAATTATCATTCACAACCTAATAGACTATGTCCAAAGTTGAAAAATTTTCACTCAATCTAATCCATTGACACATTCACACAATTTACGGTGCATCCTAATGCTATCATGCAAAATCATATACAAAAGAAAAACACAGAATCCCTCCACACACTTGAACAACACATTGGCCTCAATGTGAGATAGGAAGCCACAAAAGAAAACACATAACAAATTGTAAAGATATGAATTGACGTAACATCAAACAATTAAAAGTAACAAAATAAGAAAAAGTAAAAATAAAAATAAAAAGAATATAAAAAGTTAACAAAAAAAACCAAATAAAACTAAAGCAGATTTGGGTCCTACGGTGACAAAGGTGGTGATGGTGTAGGAGGTGGCACTGGAATCCCTTGAGCTTCAAAATACTGATGGAGACGTCGGATCTCTCAGCTCTAGCATTGCTGTGCATGCACCACTTCATTGAGCGTTTGGTTGGTTTTGGACATGGCATTGCCCAGCATTGGTCTTCTTCTCCAGCATCATTGGATCGTACATTCATCAAGTCCGCTCGTGTCTGCCGAGGTGGTGTAGAGCTCAAACTTGCTTGACCTGCCTTGGTTCACACCAATGTCTTTTCGTGAATATCTTGCAATTTCATGTTAGTGGAATGGATAATTTTTGCCCAAAACAAGTGATGGTGATTAAGAAATTCTGGCAAATGAACTGTTAATCGACTCCAAAATGTTTGGCAATGTTAGAGATCATGCACCCCATTCCCAAATGGTTAGTCCACTTTCGCGGAGTTGTAGCAAAAGCATTGAGCACATGTGTAAATGTACATATCGGTATACTATGGTCTATGCACCACATTATGAAAAGGTCTCTGATTTATCAAAGACTAGCTGACACATGAACTTGTGCAGCAGGAAGTGTTCGTGAGTCTTGAAAATATTGTTATGAGCATTTTTAGCGTAAAAATGCTTTATTCCGGTAAGCTCATGCTAGTATTGGGAGGCACAGAAATCATCATGTTGGTCGACAATAATGGATTGGGGGAATCCACATATGTGGCACATGATCTCTATCATCAGTTCATACCC
>JAOSBN010000008.1:21738945-21751220 GCA_027563595.1 Erythroxylum suave | reverse complement strand
GTCCAGGTGATGAGTGAAAGATGGAGTAAAAGAGAGTCAAGACCTAACTTCGATTATGCATATCTTTGTATTATAAGCTAGATTTTGTAAACCAAAGCTTTAGTTGTATTTAAAGTATTATTAGTTCAAGTATCTTATGTATTTTGGGATGTTAAGACATTGGTGTATTATGGACTGAAATGTCATCTTAGCTTTGTAAAGAACTTCTATTACTTTTGATGTAAATGAATTATGAGTCATGTATGGATGATGTCTAAGTAGAATGATGAATTGTGATCATGAATTGTTGATACATAAGTAAGATGTCATGGGAGAAAGATAGAAATGTGAATGATGAAAACTAGTTGTAAGTGAAGTATTAAGAAAAAGATTAAAGAGTATGATAAAGTAAAGATTGGGGAGTTTTATGATAAATGTATTCCAATTAGGAGTTGGGTTCCGGAAACGGGATCCAACATTTGTAGTATCAAAGCAAGGTTAAGGAATCGATGGTGGTTAAAGAGTCATCATCGGTGTGAGCTCACGTTACATGATTTTTCGATCAAGAGTTGGGCTCCGGATACAGGGTCCAACACACACCCCCGCACTTACATTTTTGTATATCCAAAAACATCAACGGTCAACAAATGCTTTGCTAGCTTTAAAGCTTGGAAAGGACATTTGGTTAGGTTTAAGACATGTAAAGTGGTTAGCACAAAAGGAAAAGATAAATAAAGCTTAAAAGGGAATTAACAAATTGATAATTCATATCGACAGGTGGGCTATTTGGTTGATTTAACTGATGAAACTAAGAATGCTTATATCATTTCCAATTAATGCATGTGATAAAAAAAGTAGTCTTAAACATAAAATCGAAGCAAAGTCAGGACGCACATGTTAGGTTACACATAAATAAAAGACAATGAGACTGATAATGCATATTGACTAATCAAAATCTCAATAGCTTGTGTCTACCACTAGTTACTACTCTACTAACGATAATGCATATTGGCTAATAGAGTAGAAGTACATGTTCAAGTTGCCATGAAATTTTCTAGTTAATTCACTCTCTAATTATAACTGTATATTCTTATAAGCAATAAAAAAAGAGAAATTGTTTGTTTTTTTTAAACACTTAAGAAACACATATAAGTAACAAACTAGCTTTAAAATGTCTTTGAAAACTAAGATCTCCACCCCCATACTTAAAACTTACATTGTCCCTAATATAACATCATATGTAAGGAATGGAGCATTTAATGGAAACCATAATTGCAAGAACATAAATTGCAAGAAATAAACTTCCCTTAGGTTGCCTCCCAAGCAGTGGCTTTGTTTATTGTCATTGGCTTAAATTCTTGTTGCCCTCATCAAGTTATGATGTTTTGATCTCCAAGAATCACAACTTTGGCATTTACCATTTGACCTTCATCAGGATAAGACTTGAGTCGAAGAACACTTACATGCAATGTCTTCCTTGTTTGTAAACTTTTAATCTCTACTACATCATAAGGAAAGACATTAGTTATCACAAAAGGATAGACCCAATAAGGACAAAATTTATGCCAAAATAGTTTATATTTAGCACAATAGAGAAGCACTTTTTAACCAATGATAAAATTTTTGATGAGACATTAAAAGCTTTGATCTTCTCTTTTGTTGAATCCTCTTTTTGTTTATTTGTATGCTTTTTCTTACAATCTTCCTATACTAAAAGGTCAATCACATTAATTGCAAAAACAAAGTGGTCATTATGGAAGTGCTTATTGAGGGTACCCTCACGAACAACTATTTTAGTTCGGGCTGTGTTAAGAAATGACCTCCCTAGTAAGATAGGTACTAGGTTAGGAAGTTTCATCATTCATGTCAATCATATAAAAGTTAGTAGGAAAAATTAGTTAATTTACTTGCATAAGCTCATCCTTAATCACCCCATCTGGGTAAGTGTTAGAATGATCAATCAATTATATGGTAACACTAGTTTCTTTTAAAGACCCTAAATTTAAAGAACCATACATGGACTGATCGTTTCCCTAAGTCTAACTTTGCCTATTTAATCTCAGTGTTACCAATTTTGCAAGGAATAGTAAACATTTCTGGATCTTTACACTTAGGAGGTATTTTCTTTTTAAAAATTGAATAAATATTTTCACTCCTCCTAATCATTTCATTACCTCTTAACTTCTGCTTGTTCATACTTAATTAGTCGAGGAATTTCAAATACCTTGGCATTTGCTTGTTCGTATCCAACAGTGGAATATTCACTTCAATCTTCCGAAAGATCTCCTAGATCTCTTTATCCTTATCCTCCTTATTTGACTTTGCTAACCTACTAGGAAAAGGTGGAGGATTAGTATTTTCAACATTTGGGAATTCAACATTTATCTTTGAGCTCAATTGTATATCGATTTCTTCTTCAAGCTCCTTCTTAATGTCTTCTTCATTAGCCATCCTTTGAGCAATTATTTTAGTCTCCTTAAGCTTCCTACCCCTCCTCAAGGGTATTACACTAACATTCTTCATATTTGTCTTAGGTTGTGATGGCAATTTTCCTCCTCTTTGGGCTTCTAGACGATTTATCACCAGTACCATCTAGCTCACTTGGTTCTCCAAATTATGAATGCTAGAATTCACCTCATAAAATTTAAGTATGATCTCCCACAGAAATTGTTACATACCCTATTGGAATTGAAAAGTGTTAGTTGCAATAGACTTAACCACATCTTCTAGCAACGTACTTGAGGTAGAGGAGGCTATCATCCTAACTTGAGTTATTTCCCCTGTAACTCAAGTTAGGATGAATTGGCTTATACGTTTAGGAATACATGTTGTACTGATCGTGAAAATTTCCTCCTATAATATTTACATATGTCATACTTCTCTCTTGTAATGTTAGGCACCTATTAGTCGGATGGATGGTATTTGAACATATTTTGCGTGCCTTTAATTGTGCCTATCCAACTTTAATTTTTCTAACATAAGATGTTAACTGATCTAAATGATGTCTCATAGATGAAGTACTTACCTTATTTATGCGACAAACATCATTACGAGTGTCCAATTGTTAGGTGTTTAAGGCCATACGCTCAATTAGAATCCTAGCATTCAAAGGAGTCTTCTCACATAATGTCCTACCACTCACATCATCTAACAAATTACTTTCCATAGGTAACAATCCCTCATAGAAATACTAGGTAAGGAGTTGTTCTGATATGCTATAGTGGGGACAACTGGAACAAAACTTCTTAAAGCACTTCCAATACTCACAAAGGGATCTTCCATTGTGTTGTTTTTTTCCACCTATTTCTTTCCTTATACTCGCTATCTTTGATGTTGGAAAATATTTTTCTGAGAATAGCCTCTTCATCTCGATCCATGTGTTACTGCTCCCAAGGGGTATACCAAAAAGCCAGTCTTTTGTTACATCCTTCAATGAGAATGGGAAGGCTCTCAATAGAATCTACTCTTCTGTCCCTAGAGGTTTTATAATAAGATAAATAACGTCGAGCTCCTTACGATGCTTATGAGCATCTTTACCTGCAAAACTATCCAAGTTCGGCAAAAAGGTGTGGATTAGGCCAGATCTAAGCTCAACAGCAAGATTTTCAGCAAAATTTGGAAAAGTTATGAATAAAGACTTTGAGTCAAATCTGGAGCAACCAACTCTTTGAAAGTTTTTGGATTGGCTATTACTTCCTCAAGTTCAATTATTTGTTATATTCCCTGAGTTGTTTTGTTTTCGCTATGTAACCTCCACAATGTCTTTTCAATCTCTAGATCAAATTGTAGAGGTACACAACCATGTATCAAGTAGTGTATATCATTAAAAAGAGCCCAATTTGTGAACTTACACGATTGTGTAAGCAGATACGTATGTACCTCCCAAGTCATAATTTTCTACAATGACAATTGAGTTTGAACATCAAGAGGATGACTCAAAGAATGTGCTTTTAACTTACTTTAGCTGTTATGCTTTCAAATTGCACCTAAAACCAAATATGAACCAAAGTGAGTTTCTTAAACATTTTATAGCATTAATTGCTAAGCGTTGTAGAGTAAATGTATAATCAATCAAGCACCTATCACCTACATGTTACCATATTAACCCCATGTTCTATAATGGTAATTGCTATTTCTTCACTTAATAGCAATATGGGATTAATAAGCTAAAATGTTCCTCGATAAAAGGTGTAAACAATGGCATGTTCTACCCTCGTGCTCCATTTTAGCGCTCTCAACTTCTCAAGTGTTAATAAGCATAAGGCAACGCTTAAAAGCCATATTACTATGCTTATTGTTGTATTGCCTATTCTCTTAATAAACTTACATAACACTAAAACCAAAATAAATAACCGAAGAATATAGTTAAAAACATCAAATTGTACTTTAATCCTTGAGTCTTAAACTACTAAAATACCTTATAACTACAATTAAAATCTTAAAAATTTTAAATTATAAAATAGTTAATCCTTCTTTATAAGTCATTTAGATGGACTTCTTATTTAGCTTTACCTATTTGGTTCCCAATTTAAAAAAGATTGGTTATATCCTTTTAGTTTCCATTAACTACCTCAAAATTTTTGTTCCTTCTAATAAGCTTATAAGCATTTGGGGATGCCACCTACTTCTATAGGATGAGGCTATCTATATCCTATTTTTCTAATATAACACACTTCTCTATGAGATCTTGTGTGGTTGTTTCCTATATAATATAAGATATATTAGTCTCAATCACATTAAAATAGAGGCACATACATGATTATTAATGGTAGGTTTCATGGTTTTAAATCTCTTAAATACTACTTCATTCCTTATATTTAGGATCAATTTTCCCTCATGTACATCTATTAAGACCTCAGTTGTAGATAGATTTTTTTTTTAATATCATAGGAAACTTTATATTATGCTCCATGTCCAAAACTACAAACTCCATAAAGAAGAAGAATTGTCAACCTAAGTAATAAATCCTCTAATGTACCCTTGTGACACTTAATTGATTTATCAAAAAATTGAAGCCTTATCCTAGTTAGGTTAAGGATGTTTGGAAACTAGTCATGATCAATTCATACAGGCGTATAAAATAAATAATTTCTCATTTAGATTTTTTAATTGAAAAACTAAAATTACAAATAAAAGGTTGAATCGTTCCCAGTTTAGATTCTTACAAAAATTTTATTCCCAAGTTGTGATAAGACTATAACTAACCAATTGGCTATAATATATACACCATCATTATATTACTTGTGCTAAGCCAATCACTTAATTATCTTATACCATATCTCCATATGATAATCATGCTACTATTGGGACAGTCGTTTAGTGAAAGAATTCTACAAGATTCTCTATGGTTAGCACTTGCTTAAATCTTAAATGTTGGACCCTGAACTTTTTCGGAAGTTAGAATTATTAAATGAGAATTTGATGGCATTTCGTTATGAGTAAAAATTAGAATTTTTGAGTTAATAATTTTTGTAGTTTAATTAGGTATATTATTATTTATATATGGTTGTATATATTAAATGGAAGTGTTAGAATTAAGTTAAGGAGTTAGAGGGTATTAGATTAAATGTAGAAGGGAAAGTTTAGAAAGGATAGAGTTTGTGTTAGAATAATAAGAGAAGAAAAAGTGTATATGCCTGAGGGAAGAGTTGAAAAAAATAAAAATAAAATAGGAATAAGAAAGAATTCATGTAAGAAAGAAAGAAAGAGAGAAATTATAGAAGAACCTAGAAGAAACTAGAGAAGAGAGAGTCATGTAAGGGAGAGATATATTTGAGAGATTAGGAAAAAGGAGAGAGACATGTATATTAGGAAAGAAAAAGAGAGGGAGTCATAGAAAGGAGTAGAAGAGGAGAAGTAGAAAAATGAATTAGAAAAGAAAAAGAAGGAAAGAAAAAGAAAGGAGAAAGAAAAGGAAGAGAAGATTCAGTTGAGTTTTTGGTAATATCTATCTTCTTTTCTTGTTTTGATGGGAGAAGAAAGTAGAGAAACTAGGTTTTTATGAGCTGAAATAAAGAGAGAAAGAAGATGAATAAGAGATTATGTTTTTAGATTTTTATGAACCCTTAGGTAGATTTTATTTCTTCTAATTAGATAAACCAAGAGTGGATTAAATCTAAGCTCATTTTTGGATAGTAGAGATTTATGGAAGTTATATTCATGTATGATGATTAAATGAAAACATGCTTGTTTGAACGGAATAAGAAAGTCAAAATCAAGAACAAGAAGAAAAACAAGCTTGAGCTTGAATGTATAAGAAAACAGGTGGGTAATATGCTTATAATTTTTGCGATGATGAGATGAAATTATTTGTTTGTATGTGTACTTAAATGCTTGCTTTACTCATTGTGAATATGGGAAAAATATGTTCTATGAATTTGATATCATGTTTATGTAAAAGATACTGCATTTCTGTATTAGTGAAAAGCAAAAAATTTAAGAAGCATGAAAAATATGAATATGTTATGAACTATGTATGCATCAGAAAATCTGCTTATGTGGGCAAGAGAGATACCATTTCGTTTGTCATATGCACATCGACTTAAAACTTTCTCCCGGCTGCTCGCTTGTGGCATATGAGCTTTGAAAGATGGACTCATTTTGTTTATGGTGTAAACTTCGGTTTCACCATTTCGTTTTATGGGATTCTCTCGAGCCATTATGTTTATGCATTGCATCTTGAATTGTTGAGTGTAAAGCATAATTAAGTTTACGATTTGATTATGACTTGCTTTTATGATCTGATTGTGGGATGAAGTATTCATGTTATGTAGACCTCTCAAATTTTGAATGTGTTATTTTAATCTCAACTTTTGAATGTAAATGTTATGATCTGTTGAGATTAAAATAACACTACATATATATATATATGCTTGATATAAGTGTGGTTTGTTATCACTGGCTATAAACATATTAGCCACTGAGCTTCCCAGCTCACCCCATCAATTTTCACTCCTTAGGTGAAGTAAAAGCAGATCACTATTAGCCCTTACAAAGTTTGGCAACTTCAAGATTTCAAACTTTTGTAATTAGTTAGTTTAGAATCTTTTGGTATTTAGAAGCATATCACACATGAGCATTCAAGACTGTAATTTTTTTGTATTATGCTATTGATGTGGCTTCTTATAAGAAGTGTGAAGATGTGTATCAATTCTATTTTGTTGAAAATAGACAGTGAAAGTTGTAGAGATTCTCTGGAAGTAAATCACTTGTTAATATAGGAATTATGTATAATATATAAAATACACAAGAAGGGGGGTTGAATTATGTTAAATTGTCTAAGATAGTAATCTTTAAAATCTTCTTGATTTTCTTGAAAAAATCAGACGATTACAAAACAATGTATTTAATTCATTTAAGTAATGTAACAGCGGAAAATAGTATCTATTCTTCTAACAACAAGAAATTAAAGAGATAAAGGTTAGAGAATATGACACCGCGGTTTATACTGGTTTACCCTTAACCTTTGGGCTACCTCTGGTCCTCAGAATTTATCTGAGATTTCACCATCTCTTGCAACTTTACAAGTATTATTTCTAGTCTTCTAGAGTCTCTTCAAGTCTCTTTCATAAAGTATTCGTTATCTGCTATCTTAGCTTCTTTAGGCTCTAGCCTTCCTTTCACTTGAAAAGATATTATTTGAGCTTTCTACGCTCACGTTACAGATGTTCTTGATCTCTCTTCTTCCTTTTTTTCACTCAGGATATTTTTTACTATATACTCACTTGATCATATAATTATTTCGTGTAAGTAAAAGTAAGTAAAATGTTGTTTTGTTTATAACTGCAATTGATATTTATAGTCTAATTCTCTAACGCTCTTCTTGAGAAAACTACTTGTATAATCTTCAGAGATCAGTTATTAGTTGAGTCATGTAACCAACTCTAACTAACTAACTAACTAACTGACATTGTAGATTATTCTCAATTATATCATCTTGATTTGATTTGTGTGCTTCATCTTATGTCTTCGCTTCATCTTATGACTTCGCTTCGTCTTATGACTTCACTTTGTCTTAGACATGTGACTTCGTCTTAATCACTTCGTTTGGTCTATCTTACACTTTGTCTTAGTCAGCTTTTGAATATCCTCTTGATTTGATGATTTGTGCTACTTACATTTATCTGGGCACTTAACAAACTCATCAAAACAGTTTACACGCTTCTTTTATTATTATTATTTGACTTTCATCAAAATCAATAGAAGAAGTGAACTCTTCTTGACTTAACAATCTCCCCCTTTTTGTTGATAACAAATAATCATAATATTAGAAGATAAAAAATATTCAGACGAATAATGATAATATTAAGATGAATGATTTTTAGGCAAATAATATATTTATTTAGATGAATAATGCACGATATACAATACATATAAAAACAATTTCTAATTCTAATAATAATTCTCCTCTCCTTTCTACTATTCTTCCATATTCTTATTAATAAAAAAATGTCATTTCAGATGCTTCAAAATTTCATAAAATATATGTTGAATATCAGTGTGGATTGTTTTGAGGTCTTCTTCTATAGTCACACGTAGAAATACTACTTCCTCATAAAGATCACCCACTGAGTAACTTAGTTCATCAACCTTAGTATCAATGTCTTCAATATGTTTAGCTAAGGCTTTTTTAACTTCCTTCTGCTTTTGACTAGCTTCAGTCTATTCGATAAAATTCTTCAAGAGCTCTTAACTAATGGTAGAATCTTATAGCTTTTCACTTAGTGGATGAAGATACTCAGAGACAGACGGTTTTCTAATTGAATCGTCTAATTCAATTATTTTAATAGAGGATAATTGGAAAGGTTGTGTTTGGTGAGGGATGTTAAGATCCTCAGGTTTAGGTAGTTTGAAAATTGGTTTCCTAGAAGGGGTAGGATATCTTTTACTGAAGGAATGAAACCTAAGGGTTTAAAATGAATAAGTAAATGCACAAAGGTTTCTAAGTAGAAATTGATACCATCAATTGTAATACTTTTATACCTTCTAATGGCCTTGATATTTCATTTGAAATATAGATGCCTACAGATTGAGTTGCACGACATATATCGTCTATATTCTTCATCGCCACTTGAATTTCTTCTTCCGTGAGATCATCTTCTTGTTTGTTAGGAAATTTCTTCTTCTTTCCTTTGTCTTTGCTGTCTACCAGTGTTAGACGTCTAGGTTATACATCTGGTACAATCTTAATTGTTGTTCTGCTTGTCAATAGGTAGATGGTGTAAGGATTTTTTTTCATCTTCAATGGATATGGTTCTGCCTTTTCATCTCGTAAAATACCATACAATCTTCTTTCTTCAGGGATTATAAGATGTATCGTCTAATCATTTACTCTTACAGGTTCAACTTGAAACTTAACTTTCTGCATGAGAGGTTCTCTGATGATAACTGAACCTCTGTTGTGATTAGGTATTGATTCTTCTATAATCTTCTTTCTTCATTGGTTGAGGGGGATTGTAAGTTACTTGTTGCTTTCCAACAGTCTGTGTCTTTTGTTGGATATCAGACGATGAAACCTTCTTTTTCTAAACCGATTTTGTCTTCTTTTGTTCTTCTACTGGCTTGGAAGAGAGTTGTTGTTGAGACTTCTTTTGCTCAAATACTAACTTCCTTTTTATCTCTGTCTCTCCAGATGGTTGTTCTGATTGAGTCTGAGGGATAGAGACAATTGCTTTGGTAGGTTGTTGTTGTTGTTGTTGTTGTTGCTCCTTTGCACTTTCAGAAACTTGAGCAAGAATCAAAGTTTTTTTGCTTTTTTTGTTCTTGTTGTGGTAAGGTCATTAATCTTGGTGGCCTTCTTAACTTCTCGGGTCTTTCTGATTAGAGCGTCTCAGCCTTCCTCTTTAAAGACACTTTGTAAGTTGGTTGTTAAACCTTTACACTTTCCTTCCTTTTAGGAATCATCTTGGCTTGTATTGACTTATAAGACGATTGTTTAACTTTTACCTTTATTGAGATTCTTCCGGATGATTGAGGTTTTGCTTGCATTCCAGATGAAACATCTTCTTTCTTGCTTCATCTGATTGAAAGCTCCCCCTTAGACTGTGCTTTTGGTGTGAAATCTTTATCCATTTCAACTTCAGTCTTGATCCCCATTTTGCGAATAGTAGAGGCATTGATAACATTCTTAATATTCGGCTTTACTCTGTTTCCTTTATCAAGTTCAATTCTAGATTCTTTGAAGAATCTTATCAACAACATACCTTAAAGTAATGAACCCCTCTTCAAATGATAATCCTCCTTAGCCTTTATCATGTAGTTCATAATTAAGAACTGATGATTAATAGATTGGTGTGTGATTAGATGAAAAAGACAATGTTCATCATTCATTGTCACCAAATCCTTTGATCCCACTCTTAGTATAAAATAGTGAAAAAGAATTGAATATTAGATTTGAAGACTTCTTAACTCCTGGATTACTCAATCCATATAGTTGTTGATTGATGTTGTCTTCATTTATGTGATTTTGAGCAATCCACTTTGTATTGTTGAACATTTTACTCAATAGCCCTCACAATAGAATCTTGTGTGACAATCACCGACAACCTATCTACCACTGATACTAAGGTGTTATCTACCACCTTTGCATTCTTCCAGAAATCATATACTTCATTTGGATACACTGGTTCTCAAATATTGAAGAAAATTTCCCATCCAGCTGCTTTGAGCTCAGGTTTGATTTCCATTCGATCTTCCTTTAGAGAAGTGAAATCTATAAGTCTCCCATAGACAAGAGATTTCAACATTTTTTAAATCTATAATGAATAAACACTAAACACAAAAATGTATTTTGCTTAAGGAACCGAGGTTAGTATATAGAAATAATTGAGAGAAAGATATGAAATGAAAATAAGAAAGATTTGATGTAGAGAACAAAGAATTGAATCGTCTTTGTTGAGAGCACTTTGAAGCAAGTCAGTTACTAAGAAAATTCTAGAATGTAGAGTGTTGCAGATTTTGAGAGATTTCTTTTTATAAACACTCTTAAAAAGTTACTATTTGTAATGTATGTGACTGATCCATAAGTAATCATAAAATTGATACTACCGAGTGAAAGTTATTTTTGCTATTCCTTCTGAAAACTTGCAACTTTTCTCCTTCATTAGGATGTATCATCTAGGTCATGAAGTTTCAGATAAATGGTTATTTAACATTACCATGTTCAGATTTCGTTTGATTTCCTTGAATCTGTCTTCACTTAAGGGTTTGGTGAAGATATCTGCCCATTGTTGATTTGTCTCAACAAATTGTAGATTGATGATCCTTTTCTGTACATAGTCTCTTATAAAATGATGTCTAACTTTACTATGCTTTACCCTTCAGTGTTGTATTGAATTCTTTAGGAGATTGATAGCACTTGTGTTGTCACAAAAGATTGAAATTTGATCTTCTTAGATAGAATAATCTTCTAAATGATACTTTATCCATAACATTTGTGAACAACAACTTGCAGCTAACATATATTTAGCCTCTACAATAGATAGAGCAATTGAACTTTGCCTCTTGCTTGACCAAGAAATTAGACTATAACCTAGAAAGTGAACCACCACATGTACTCTTTCTATCAATCCTATCTCC
This sequence comes from Erythroxylum suave, assembly GCA_027563595.1. NCBI lineage: Eukaryota > Viridiplantae > Streptophyta > Magnoliopsida > Malpighiales > Erythroxylaceae > Erythroxylum > Erythroxylum suave. The sequence continues at coordinate 21,739,664 of JAOSBN010000008.1, read as the reverse complement.
AGCATAATCAGCATCACAGTAGCCAATTAACCTGAAATCTTTACCTTTCTCATACATTAGGCAAAGATCAACAGAACCTACCAAGTATCTCAATATTCTTTTAATAATAATATGATGAGATTCTCTAGGATTTACTTGAAATCTTGCACACAAATAAACACTAAACATTATATTAGGTCTGCTTGCAGTTAGGTAAAGCAAAGAACTAACAATTTCTCTAAAGAGAGTTTGATCAATCTTCTTACTAACTTTATCCTTAGATAAGACGATTAAAGAATGCATAGGATTTGACATTGGTTTAACATTTTCCATCTTATATTTGACCAAAAGTTCTTTGATATACTTTTGGTGATGAATAAAAATATTTTTATTAGTTTATTTAATGTGTAAACTAAGAAAGAACTTTATGAAGTGAATCACAACTTAATACAATGATAATCAACACACAAGAAGGGGGGGTTGAATTGTGTATACTTTTTTGTTTTACCCTCTTCTTAAAAATTGCTTAATTCAGAATACACGTAAGTAATAAGAAAATTAAGAAATAGTTGGACACAGAGATTTTATCCTGGTTCACCCCAAACCGTGGGCTACGTCCAGTCCTCAGAAACCTTCTGAGATTTCACTATCTCTTCAAAGATCACAAGTATTCTTTTCACCGAGCCTCTTCAGGTCTCTTTACAGTAGGTACTCTTTTACACTTAGCCTCCTCAGGCTAT
>JAOSBN010000008.1:21691048-21738845 GCA_027563595.1 Erythroxylum suave | reverse complement strand
ATCTTAATTTTCCCTTATGTTAGGTTTAATTAACAAGCATCTCTTAATTAAACCTAACATAAGGGAAAATTAAGATTAACAAACCTGTTTGTTAGTCCAAGATTAATAGTTCTAGGAGAGGGTGAAAGCATCTAACTACTAAATAACCTAGGATAAAATCACTAGATTCAATTGGGCAACCACATTACAAAGTGGAAAATGAATCAATATATATAGTAACCTTACACGTTTAGGCTATCTACCCTAAGTTATATTATTCTTAACAATTCAAGACCATTATTAACTACCAACGAACATCAAATATAACAATTACATATTATATTTAAGATTCTAGCAATGGGTTCGTAATAAAATAATCTAATGAATGCATTAAGGTCATCTTTACAAATCTTGATTCAATCAACTTCAAACGAGAGATTCAAAATTAAGCAAGATAAGATAAGTTTAATTGTGACTTGTGCATTGACTTCATCTTTGAACCAATGTCGGGAAGTTATCCCTCCATCTTTTACATTAATCTCCAAGAAGAATGACCATGAGAATTGCTTCTCTTATTGAAGATTGAAGAGAGAAATGGAGAAAACCTGTTCTGTCCGCTGCTGTCTCTATCTCCCTCTCTGTCGTCACAAAACATTCTTTATATGGTAAAGAGATATGTTAAAAGTGGGCAACTGAACCTTCTCATGTCTGAAAAGTGTCTCATGGCCATGAGACGCATTGCATTGGCATGACTCATGCCCATACAAATCATTTCATGGTTGTGAGTTAATGCTCACGACCATAAAAATTTGGTTTTATGGTCGTGAGTCACAATGTTTCATTCTCCATTTTTATGCTCTATCTTATCTCTTCTTCCTTTAATATTCTTCTTCTTCTTGCTCCATAAAGACAATGGAGTATGAATATAGATGGGTCAATAAGTATACATTCAGCTCACTTTAGTTATTATGCTTCTAAATTATACTTAAAATCAAATATGAACTAAAATGAGTGTCATAAGAATTCTAAAACATTAATCACAAAGTGTCATGGATCAATTTTATCAACAATTAAGCACATACCATAAGTCAACCTAGTAGGTTACATTAGTAGAGGCAGGATTTCTACGCAAACATGTTGCACAATTCGCACTAATGTATTTTCCAATTAGTGCATATACTACTCCTAGTATAAAGATACATATGGTTGGACTGCTTATGTATTGCTCCTACAGTTTGATGCTCTTAGGTTGAAGTGTCATTTGCTACTCGTGGTATTGCTCTAACGAGCACAAAAAGCTTTCCTCTCCCATCTATTTAAAGCTTCACTATGTTTATGACTCATGGGATGTCTATCATAAGGGGCATAGGAGTGTTTACCATCGTCAAAGTGAGCTCATCCACTAGCACTCTTAAACTTCTCATCAAATAGGTAAAGATCAAGTTGTCACCAATGATGCCAAAGTTAGCCTAGCACATATATCTATAGACCAACTAGATGAAGGAAATGTCATGGTGTGTCGTTTTCCTATAGTAGATGTAATAAACAATAAAGAGATCTCGTTGTCTTACCACACTCATACTATCCCTCCTAGCACAAAGCTAGAGCTCTAATCACATCATTAGGAACCAAAATCTTAAAGCTTTAGAATTTGTGGGCTAGTTTAGGTATACTATAGCCATTGTGTTATAATAGTTCCTAGAATCTATGTTTGGTCAATCTTAGTATAAGGAGATCTCGTTATTCTACAAGGTTAGTGCATGCTCCTTGGTGTGAAAGCCAATATGGTTCATAAATTAGTTATAGCTAAGGCTATAATTTATGCCTCCTAAGTTGAACTTAAAGACAATTTCATAATCCTTTAATGCCTTATGTCATTAACATCTAAGATGCATATAAACTCTAGACGAAGCTCTTTATAAACCGATTCTTAAATATTGCAGAAGTTAGAGCATCTATAAAGAGAGAGGATATCCCTCATAACATTCGCTAAATTACCTCCCTAAAATATATACCAATTGATGTACCTAAATGTCTCAAATTATTATGCTTGGAAGGTTAGGTAGTTCTTCCTTTGTTTCGTTATGGTGAAGTGGAGCAATGGCTAATTTAACTACTTTCATGGCTCCTGGGATATTTTTTAAGGTAGTGGTGGTGGTTTTGGTGGTTCCTGTGGTGGTAGCTACTGTCTCCTCAAGGCATGCATCCTAGGAGCAATCACACATAAACTAGATACATAAGAATTAACCTTAGCCCTCTTATACAAGGGCAACATTGAGAGCCTTTTAGGTGGTTATAGTGGCCCTGCTACGCTTGAAATAATATGTTATTATGAAGAAAAAAATGACCAAAAACTTAAAAAACAACCTTTGGCTCCTAATAAATAGAGCATATTGCAACAAATTGGAATGTAATAATATATAACTAAAAGATATCAAACTAGACTATAACATTTCCATGTTCATATTTTCTTTATTCTTGCATCATATTGCTATCACTCATAATTCAACTAAGTCATTTTCCTATAACCCTAAAAATTATGATAATGGAAATTTAGTTAACTTTAAGTACCAAAAACAATTTATAACTCTAAATAATCCAATATGTGTAAAAATAGTAAAATAAAAAGTGCAAAAACAAAAGTACCTCAATGATGCTAAAAATGGTGAATAAGAAATGAAAATAATGATAGGTTATATAAACTGTGGCTGGGGAGGGCCTAAGGAATTGGAAATCTATCTAAAAACCTAAGAGAAAGATGAAATGTTTAGAGAAAATAAGTGAAAGCTATGGTGAAAATTTATGAAATAATGTCTGGACATGCCTTTTCTAGGGCAAAGCACAACACTGGCATGGTACAATGTAAGTGATGTGTTTGGTGTTAATACGGGGATGTGTTAAAGTATATAAGGGCATGGTTGAGAAATAAGGGAAACATGGGTATTACACAATAGGGTGTTAACATAGCATGGGTTCACAAAGTGACAACTACAGCTATATTGATTGAAATTAAATTTGAGAAAGGAAATAGAAAAGTTAAATTTGAATAGGGTGGACATAGGGTTATGTAGGTCCTTTATCGTAACATGTTTCATTCTTTTTCTTTCTTTTCACACCTAAACATAGACTTAACATGATGTTATATTACACTTACCTAGGGGTGTGTTGTAGAATATAGAAGGTAAGCTACCATATAGGGGTAGTGTTTAAAAGCATCAAATTTTATTTCTTTTTGGTCCATTCTTATAGATGAAAATAGGTTTGGCTAGAGAAACATGGTAAAGTGTGTTGCAATATGAACCCTACATCATATCATGCAAAGGGTGTGTTTAAGTACAACATATTATGTTTCTCCTATTAGGTCAATAAAGAGCCAAAGATGGGGGCATTTAGGACCCACATTAACATAAAAACCTATAAAACCAAAAATAAACTAGCTCCAAACACTTGTCATGAAAAATCAATCAAGATGCAATAGAATAAGACTCAAAAAATGAAATTAATAACTAAGTGAAATGAATGACTAATAACTAAAACAACTATGAACACTAAAGTCTAGAGCATGAAAAATGAAAGGATATAAGTTTGACCGTTTTCTCCTTAAACTTCTACCTGGTGGACCCTTATTCATGGCGTGTACACTTCCTTAAAAATGCCTTCTACTTTACTCATCCTCACTACAACACACTAGGATATAGCAAAGATTAAAAATATACCACTTTGTCAAAAAAAATTATATTATTATTAGCCATGTTTTTAATTCATGTTAATTCCCATTCGAAAAAAAATTAGGTAATGATTCCCAAAATCATAGACACAAATTTACTATGTTTTGGTAACTTTACAAATGTAGTCTTTTAATTACATTTTTGTAACTTCGCAAGTAAAATATTTTAATTATAAGGATGTGAAAACGTTTTTAAAAACCTTTTTACGTAATTTGTAGTATTGAGTAATTTGTGATGTTTTCTATATAATGTCTTCACATTTTTATGTGAATTATTTGCTTATTATCATCAAATTAAGCTTATTTCATGATTTTTGTTAGTCATAGTCCCACTTCTTTAAACAATATGATTACCACTTCTTTGAATAATGTGATTTGCTTGATCAAAACAAAAACATTCAATACTACGATAAGAATGCTTTAACTCACTTGAAAGATGCTTTTACCCTTATGTATCACTAAGTAAAATAGAATCACCTAAGAACTGGGGATCATAAGTTAGTCCTACTACAAGTAACATGGCATTAAGCACTCTTTCAATATTGATTCACAAACCTTAACAAAGGGGCATTACTAATGTGTTATACACAAGTCACACATTTATTTCGTTACAAAGCATAGGAAGCAAGTATTTAGTGAAAGAAAATTTAGTTCATTCAAGCTACATATTAAAAGTTGTTTTATACTATCTGATGTGAAACAAGGTGAAAATTTTACCTGAAGACTCTTACTCCCAAATCCTTAATTACTAGATTTCCTTCGAATATCCCTAGACTCTTTATTGCCCACATTTTGCATTTTAACCAAGTTATCATCAAAATTATATAGCTCAAATCTGAACGTAACTTGCAATAATAAGTAAAATATGCATGCCCATAAATATTATTACACATTTAAAACAATAAGATGAAGCAAAGTTTAAAATTTCAACTAAGCTCTTCAGCTTCCTTACGTGAAAAGTCAGAAAGCCCAAATCTACATCTTCTAACTATTATCTTTGTATCTAGAATATACTTTATATTTCTGAACAATATTTTATTAAATAAAAAATCAAGGTGTAGTAAATAATTTAATGCCTATTTATTAAAGTACAACATGCAAACATAGAGCATACATATTTATTTCAAATAACTACAAATGATTTATACCCTTTATTATAAGATTTTTTTTCTTTTTCATCTACTCACTCTTGCCTTCTCGCAATTTTCCTAAATTTAGGGGAAAAAAGAGCATAGTTTAGCATTGGTTGAAAAATAGCATAGAATTAAGAAATAGAGTGCTCCAAATAAATAGTGCATATGTAAGTACAGAGCAAGGAGAATTGATGTTATCTTCTTAAGTAGCATCCTTATAATGTATTGAATCAAAAAAGGATGGCATTTAGTACACAAAGATATACTTTAAACTACTATTTTTTGTTTTTATTCTTTTTAAGAGACATAAGTTCTAATACCTTAGTAATACTTATGTTTTAGTGTTACTATATGAACTTTTATGATATTACCTGAAATAAGATTTCAAACTCTATGCACATTATTTTTATATTTTCTTTGCCACACTAATGCTTTGGCATATAGTGTGTATGGAAAGCATTAGTGTGTATGGTAGAGACCATAGACATAGGCCTTTCTAGATCAAGGATTAGGACTTCTTCTACTAATGTTACTTGAATGATAGTATTTATGGTCCAAAAATAGCTACATATCAAAATAAATCGGAACCAAACAAGTGATTACATCTCATTTTCATTGATACTTAACTAATCTTTCATTTATTAATTCTTATTAGTATGAAAATCATAGAAAAAGTACCTTATACAAGCATATGTACATGTTCCATATATAAGAAAATTAGTGGATGAGAGGCAGGTTAAGGTATGGTGATAATGTAAGTCATAAAAGAAAAATACTGAAGAGAATCCACAACTTTGAAATGTTTCCTTTTGAGTTCATATTTGTTTGGATTTGATTTCCTATTCAAGCTCTTTTAAAGAAATAAATTTCCCAATTCTCGACCAATTAATTGGGTTATATGTACAATTAACCACCGTATAAATAGAGAAGTAGAAGCAAAGTTGTCTTTTACAATTGAAAAGAAGAGGATATGCTAGGAGGTTTTATTTCTAAAATTATTTTAGGTATATGTCGAGATTTCGTTATATAATAAGTAACTTAATTTGTACTATAAGAATCTTTATGCCATATGTTTCGAGTTCAAAAGCCTATCCAATTAAAGGTTAGTTTTATGTATGTGATGAATAGAGAATGGTAGAGTAACTAGAATGATCTTACTAAATAACATAACCTTTGATCTTGATATAGATTGAATCCTCCTGGTAGAGTCCCTAATGCATAAGGAGCAAAAAGGTCTGAATTAGGGTGCAAACTAGATAAAAACACATGAGCACAGAAGACATGACTCACTTTACTCTTACTTTAATTCCCCAAAACCCTAATTCTTTTTGTATCTCACCACTTTTGTGTATATATCCTCATTAATTCTCTCTTATTCCCCATTTCATGCATTGCTTGTAAACATCTCTATCTCTCTCTACGATCGAGCTTTAAAAGCATACTCAATAATAGATGTTATGCCCCTCAACTTAAACAACTTAAACCTCAATAAATTGTTTAAGTTGGCCATATCTTCAGTAATCAACTTTGCTTCTTCTCCTTCGAATTAGTTGTCTTCTCTAACTATTTCTCAAATGAAAGTTAGAGGATGAGGTCAATGCAAAAGCTAAGATAATGTTAAGAGTACTATAAATACTAAAGTTTTATATATAAAACATTATAGTAAATGAGGATACGATGTCGTTGTAAAGTGTGTTTCATTGTAATGATATAAGGAAGCATTAACTTCTAATGATAGATTCTTTATTTTAAGGAAGAATTTTTGGTTAAAAAATAATTCATAGCCAAAACAAATGTAGCTAATAATCTTTAGCTACAAAATATAATTGTCTCTTATTTATCAAAATTATTTTGGCTACAAAAAATAATTTGTATAAATGTAGTTAATAGTCTTTAAGAATGCTTATAAATTTTGTTTAGGTATTATTTCTTTAGGATATTATATAGAAAATTCGTGATGATATACTTACTTTTGGCTATGAATTCTAAAAAAATAGGAAAAAAAACCAATAGATATATTACTCGTACTGCCTCTTCCTGAAAATATCATTTACTCTTAGGTATTTCACATAGTTCCTTCTAATAAAGTCTTTCTTCTCCTTTAAATTTTTGTTAATGATACTTTCCACCTTAGATTCTAATGTAATTGATTCCTTTCTAATATGGGACGTTTTATTTTTAATCACATCAACGTAAAGGTAATAATCTTGCTGATCAACCATATGATTCATATATCCTACATTTTTAAACTCTAGTTCCTCATTTATTACCTTTAGGATCAACTTTCCTTTATTTATATCTATTGAGGCCTTAGAAGTAGCTAGGAAAGATCACTTTAAAATCAAAAGTACATTTCTACCTTTATCATATCAAAGACTAAAAAGTACATGGGAATGAGAAACTTACTAATACCTATAGGCATATCTCTCAGTATATATATCAGTTGCTTAATAGAATGGTTTGCCAATTGTAACAAAATCTTAGTAGCTTTTAAATTAGCATATTGAGGTTTTTACATATGGACAGGCGCATAAGGATAACGCTCACCCTTAAATCATATACAAAATGGTTAAAGCTCATATCTCTAATAGTGAAAGGAATAGAAAAACTACTAGGATCTTTGAGTTTTAAAGGCAATCCATTTTGGTTCACAACTTTGCATTCCTTATTCAATGTTTTTGTTTATATTCCTCGAACCTTCTCTTGTTTCCTTGAAACAACCTAGTATAAAAACAAAATTTTTTTCAAAGAATCAATAAAAGGAATATTAACATATAATTTTTTAAAGCAATTTTGAAAATTTTCCTAAATTCTTTGTTTAAATTTGTCTTAACCAATCTTCAGGGAAAAGTTATATATAGCTTAAAAGGTTTAGAGGGAGTGTATTTAAGTTTTTCTTCCTCTCCTCTTTTATTTCCCTCAAGTTCATTCTCCTTTGCATGTGTGTTTTCTCCTTTATATCCCTCACTCTAGTGTTTCTTTAACCTTAAGCTCTTTGGTAGCTAATCACTCCTCAACATCATAATTTATAGTATCTCTAGGTTTTTAAGGCTTTCTAAGCGGTTGATTATATGGTCTAACAAATGTGCTGGCTTGTCGAATAATTTGGGCTTTTAGAATTTTTGTATAGTTTGACACATAATCAACCTTAAAACTAGGTTTCTAATTGTCTCCTTAAACTCATCAATCTCTTTGGCTTAATTGGTTAAGGAGTTCTCTAGGAGAGACTTTAGGTTTAACTTTTGAAGACAAGTCATAGTGTTTAGACTTAAAACTAGGAGGCTACTTATTATCTTAAGAGTTAAGGTTGAACATATTTCCATAGGAGAGGTTTGGGTGATTTCTCCAACCGGGGTTATAAGTATTGGAAAATAGGTCGTGGAAGAGTCATGAAAAAACAATTTCCCCAATTCATAATTAAGAAATAAATGCCTCGGGGATCCACAGATATCACAAGATACATTAGACATGATAACAGAGTTAATAGTTATATGATCAAACTTTTGAGATAAAGCATATACTTCAACATCTAGAAGATTTAAGGCATTAAGTTCTTTCTTACTTGAAACCTTCTTTAGGATGGCTCTTTAACTTGACCACTGGTAGAGTTTCTAGGCCAGTTTCTCAATCAAATTACATGCTTCATCTACAATTTTTTTTAGCTGCATTTATAGAGATCATTATATTGTAGGTAATCTCGTTATAAAAAGTCTAGAAAATCAATCACTTCTTTGACCCATGATGAGGGCATGACCTTTATAGCTTCTTGTACTTCTCCTTCGTCAAAGGTCTGAGTCCAACTTAATTTGACTATCTTTTAGTATGTTTGGCTTGAGCTCAATTGAATTTGATATGTTTAGCCCACACCTAGACCCGTTGAGTTTGTAATGGCTTGAATAACCTCAAGCTTGTTCAGACTGAACCTAACTTAAAATTTTGATCATTGGCCACTTGTTTAACCAATTGGATCTCTCTTTATTCCTTCTTTTAGCAGAACATGGATTACTGAATGTTGCTCCTCTTATTCCTAATTTTAGCAACAAAACAGTAGTCATATTTGAGTTACAAAAAAATTAAAAACAAATTATCGTAAGAAAATAATGGATAATATAGTTCCAAGTAAAATCATAACTTATTTATCAAAAATAATAATAGAAATAGGAAAGAGACAATAGTAAGTGATTAATAACTTTGGTTTAGGAGTCTCCTCTAAATTTTACATTACTTAACAACACTTTAACATGAAAAACCATATTTTTACTATTAAGAATGAAAGGTCTCAAAAGAGGTACAATTACTACTATAAAAATGGTTCCTAATTAAGGAGTTCCTAATTCTCTAAGGTAATGGTGGTAGTCAAGGAAGAGGTGGTGGAAATGAAGTAACTACAATCGACTACCTTAAAACGCTATTGACTTTTATATTCAAAGTAGTAACACTTAGTGTTGATATTGGTGATGCAAGTGTGCTCTTTCCAAAATTGCTTTTTGAGATGTGGAAAATAAAAACATAGAGGGTGACCTCTTACTTTGATTATTTTATTTCCATCAAATGGAAATTACATAGCAGGTGATAAGCAATATGACAGAGAAAAAGGATTAAGGCACAAAACATAAGAAGAGAGGACTATGACATATAACATAAGAGGATAGGAATGTTATCATCATTTTGTTACATTTTTTATTATTAATAAGTAAACTACATTGTTTTTTTAAATGTAACAAAACAATATTATTTTAAATAATATAAAATGTTTTAACTTTGGGCTTAATCGAACAAGACAATTCAAGTTTGATTATGTTTTGAAGTTTAAATTAGAAAAGAAGTATTCAACCCAACTTAAAATTTAGTTAATTTAAAATCAATCTATTTGGATTTATTGATATCCCTACTGATGAGACTTATGACCAAATTTACGGGTACCATACTGTATTGGGTGATACTAGGCAATACCTATCGTACTGACCAAAAAATGATACAATATCTAGTAATTTTACATCAGGATTTAGTACCAGCCAGTATTGAAACACCAATCACTTATTAGACTAAATTGCAATTATTTAAATGTTTAGGAATAAATTGTATTTTTGAAAACATTAACCCTAAATCTACCCGACCCCTCTTCAACATAGAACTACTTGCTCCTCTACTCAGCCTCTCTCTTTCAGTCTCTCATCTCACTTCTCTACTCTTTCTCTCACTCTCATCCCTCAGGTCAACGTTAGTCAGTTATAATTTTACACCTGCCTACACCATAACTACATTACAATTGCCTCAACTTGCTCTGTCTCTTTTGTGTTCTCTCCTCACTCTCTCTCGTATTCTCGCCTCCACCGTGGTCCCCTCAACCTCACTCTCTTGCAATCAAGCAACCAATCAACCACTCCTCCCATCCTCTATCATAGTCACTCCTCTATCACACTCAAGTAGTTGCTTGACTTACCTTATCGAGTCACAAATATAACATCTTAGTCAAGCCTCATCGACACTGAGTGGAGCTGTAAACTTCAAGCGTCAAGGTTGCAAAATGCAAATTAGCAAAAATCTAAATGTTGAACAACATTATGCTTAAGCCTTCAACAGTTGAATGTGTCGTGTGTGCGGTGTGCTTAATCCTTGATCAGTTTATTTGTGTCATGTTGATTGTTGAGTGTTGAGTTACTTAAGTAGTTGTTGTGTGTGTGATTAAATTATAGTTATGTCATAAATAATACAATTGTTTGGAGTTTAGACTTTAGATTTTGGAAATTGTGGACAACTGGATATTAGATAGGCGTGTTTGTTTTATCTATATTTTGGAAATTGATGGATGGTATTGAGGATTCTATATCGAATTATAATATTTGGAATTTGGAATTTTGGATATGTTTTATCATTTGTAATGTTCAGATTCTAGAAATTGGGGATTCAATCATTTAATATAGAATTAAAGTTTGTGTCACTGTTTGAAATTTGAGAAATATTGAATTAAATGTGGGCCTTTATTACAAATTAGGTTATATATTATAAATTTAATTTTGTAATATATAAAATTTTAGTTAATTTATAGTTGAATTATATGATTACACAAATTAAATTAAAGATGTGAGTTTATAATAGTTAGATATAATAGAAAATGAGTTACAGTTATGAGTTTATAGCTAAATTATGTAGTCAGACAAAATGAGTTATAGTTACAAATTTATGTAATAATAAAAAAATAGATTATACATGTGAATTTAATTTTGAATCATATAATCATACAAAATGAGTTTTATTTATAACTTTTTAGTTGAAATACGTGATTATATAAATTGAGTTATAAATATGACTTATGAGTTTATGGTTAAATTATGTAATCACACAAAATAAGTTATAGTCATGAGCTGTTGTTGAATTATTGAATCATACAAGATGGTTATAATTGTGACTTTATTATAGAATTATGTAACTACACAAAACAGGTTATTATTGTAAGTTGTGACTTTATATTTAACTATGTAATCATACAAAATGGATTATAGTTGTGAAAGTGTGGAAATCAATGTATATATTTAAAGTTTGGGTTAGGAAATAGGGGACTTTCTGGGATAGAATGTGCCTAACCATCAAATTTTCTTAAGGAATCATTTATATAAGTTTGTAAAGGTCACTTGCATGTATATATCATACGATTGTTGAGAAATTAATGTTGCTCTATTTCTTCCTGTTATTATACATAACTTTATTTTGTTAAGAAGTTATTTAAGTTAATTTTAATATATGTCTTCATTTATTTATACAAATAAATTGAGAGAAGTTCAAGTACACCTGATCATTCAATTGCTTTAGGTATAGGAAGATTGATAATCCAGCTTAGGCTCATGCTAGATTAGTTTCTAGAATGAAGAATCATACTATTTGTTCATATTGTAACAAGCATTTGAAAGGTAAGGGAACTTTTAGATTAGAGAAGCATTTAGCTAAGATCAAAGGTGACGTGGAGCCTTTTAAGCAAGTGGGTTATGCTATGAAATAGTAAATGAAGACTTTGTTTGAAGAGGATCACTATGAGAAAGCAAGAAGCAAAGATGAACTATGAAATTGGTAGTGAAGTTTTTATGGAGATGTTGAAAGTGGTAGTCTTCCTATCTAATAAGAAGGAAATGTTGCACTTAATGTTAGGAAAAGAAGAAGATGTGTATCTTTTTGTTTTGCACCACAAACAACTCTTAGAGCATAGCTTTAAATTTGTAGCGGCTTATAATCTAGAGAAGAATCTTATAATGTGGACATGACAATGGCTACATAGTGGAATGATTCAGTTACATCATTCAATGTTGCCCAATCTTCCTATTGCATCCTATGTTCTAAGTTACAATAATCAATTTGTGACTACAAAGTTAAAATTCTAAATAGCTCTATTTATGAAATAAAAAGTTATTTGGATGAAAAAAGAATGACTTGGGCTACTTATTGGTGTTCAATCAGTATGATGGTTGGACAAAGATATGAGCCTATTATTAATATTTTTGGTTTATTCTTTGAAAGGGACAATGTTTTTGAAGTCTACTAATGCATCTAGCCTTATTAAGAATGTTGATACTCTATTTCAAATATTTGATGAAGTTGTGAATGAAGTTGGACTAGAAAATATTGTTCAGTTCATTAATGACAATGGTTCTATTTATAAAGTAGCTAGAAGAAGTTTGCAATGCTAGTATAATTATATTAAACTCTTTGTGCTACATATTGCATTGACCTAAGGTTGGAAAATATTGGAGATACTAAGTATTTTCATATTATTGATGAGATTCTGTAGAAAACAAAAAAGATGACCAAGTTTATCTACAATCGTGTATGAGTCCTGAATCTAGTGAGAAAGGATTTCACCAATGCTAGGAATTTTTGTCATTCTGCTATTACAAGATTTACAACTAATTCTTATTATTTTAGGAGGTGCTTGTTTGGGGGGGTATGAAAAAAGGGGTATGGGTATGGAATGAAAGATTGAGTTTAGTATGGGGATATGATTATATGGTTATTATTTTGATTACCTACTTTAGGTAATACTCAATTCCTCTCCTAATCTAGAGGAATGGGTATCATTGTTGTAGAGGAATGAGCTAATTAATTACATTATAATTAATTAAAATATTATTAATAATTAATTAAATATAATATAATTAATTAAAATATAATTTATTCATTAATTAAAATATAATGAATGAATTATATTTTAATTAATTATATTGTAGTTAATTAATTATTAATAATATTTTAATTATTGTAATTAATTAATTAATTAATTAACTAACTACAATATAATTAATTAAAATATTATTAATAATTAATTAACTACAATATAATTAATTAAAACATAATTCATTCATTAATTAAAATATTGTAATTAATTAATTAAAATATATTTTGAATAATTATATTTTAATTAATTAATTAATTAATTACAATATAATTAATTAAATTATATTCATTCATTAATTAAAATAGTGTAATTAACTAATTAAAATATAATTAATTAATTAAAACATAATAAATTATAATATAATTAATTAATTAGTTATAATATAATTAGTTAAAATTAATTAAAATATTTTAATTAATCAATATATTGTGATTGCTTAATTACAATATAATTAATTAATTAATTAATTAATTATGATAAATTTTTATTTCTCAATATTTTTATGAACCAACCACTGTCAATGGGAATGGTAATCATTCCTTTCTCTTAACCAACCATCATAATTATAATGATAATATTCATTCCTATTCCTCACTATATTCATTCTCATTCCTATTACCATTTCTCCGTGCGAACCAACCTCCCCCTATTACCATTCTTCCGTGTGAACCAACCACCCCCTTAGTGTTTTATTCTGAAGAAGAAGGAGCGAAGGCAAATATTTTTTTCTTGATAAAGTAAAATAATTAGATTAATAAATAATGTTTCCACGTGTGAATCACGCGAAAAAATAGTAAGACTAAACATTATAAGAAATGATGCCACATAATCTATACATTAATTCACTTTCAAAAGAAACGATGCGTTTGACAGAAGGGTTTAAAGAACCCACTTCATTTTCCCCCTTCTTTAGAATCACCCAAATGAGGGATTGATCCTGTCAAAGTTTCTAGAGGGGGAGACAGATGCTAGTTGAAGGAGATGTTAGGCGATGGATCTATCAATGCTTCTAGAAAAGGAGATGTGATGATGAGATTTGTTGCTCCCCTGTAAGAAGATGTTCCAATCTTCACATCTTGCTTGGATCGCCCTACTCCAATAGGTATTTTCTTGTTAACCTTACTGCTCCTTCTTACAATACTATTGTGTATCCACTGTATCCCTTATTTTCATATATCCGATATATGATATGAGATTTTCCATGATGATGCTAAAATAGGGTAGCCTATTTTGGATCTTAGGGTGTATAGGAATCTCTATCGAATTCCACATATTAGAGAGGACATAACCTCATTTATAGAGCATGCATTATTCTAAAAGTGCCTATTATTCCTTTCTTGCCAAATCTCTTTCATTGAGGAGGTGGAAGATTTTATGTATATCTGCTTGTTGTAGCTAAGAACACAGTTTAACTTCAAAAGACAATTAACAACTTCCATAAATGTATTCCCTGCATTAGAAACAATACATATCTTAGATCTTTTCCCACATGAACTAGGAAAAAGGACACAGGAAAAACATATGATTTCTAGATTCTTCCTCCCTATCACAAAGGACATAGGTAGAGTTGGTAGATATGTAGTGTAGTATGTCCATTGTGCTCAATTTATTCCGCACTGCAAATTAGTAGCTAGGCATGAGAGACTTGTGCTAAATAATAGGAAATTATGTCATCTTTAGATTGTCCTGATTCTACCAGTTTTTAAATTTTGCAATCCTAAAGATGTTTGGAGGTAAATTAATACATTGGAAGGAATCATGTATGCCCAAGTCAAGTTGTTGGAGTGAGATGTAGCAAATCCGAGGAGATATTCCATTGGCCCTAAAGGATGATTGAGTTGACTTTAGAGCTATTAGGAAGACTATTCCATGATTGAAGAGCTTGTGGACTTCTAATTAAAGGGCCATTGCCTATCCAATTATTGAACCACAAAAAGGGCCTTGTCACCATTTCCCATTTATAAAAAGTTGAGGGCTCTAAAATAGGTCTTAACTTTAGAAGTTGAGCCAAGGAACAAGAAAAGGAGGATTTTAGAGCAATAGACCAAAGGCTGGCTCCTTCAAGGTTGTAGCTATGGAACCATCTGATATAGTTATTTTTTATCCAATAAGATGATCTATAGGCTTTTTTTCAAGCATAATCTATTAAAGGCCCCAATAGAGGTCAATCCCAAACCTCCCTCTTCTTTTCTTTCGCATACCGCTAACCATTTGACCTTCCAAAGTGGCATTACAAGTTTAAATTACCTCGTAGAAATCTTCTAAAATTCTTCTCGATGTTTTAATGACTCCTTTAGCTAAGGATATGTTGGAAGACCAATAAACATGAAGGGAGTTGAGAATAAATTTGATAAGTTGCAGTCACTCTCCAAATGAGAGCACCTTGTTAGTTCACATATTCAATCTTTTTTTAATTCTCCATTTGTAAGAAGCATCTAGAGAATTGTATCCATCTGGTAGTGATAAGAAGACCTAAATAAGTTAGAGGAGGAGGTTTCATGCTCATACCTGCCACTTGAGAAATTATATTCTCTATTATGATTCCACTAATGGTTAGGGTAAAGTGGCTCTTTTTTAGATTCATCTCTAACCCAGAAAGATCTTTGAATAACAAGAGTGCCAAAATGAGAAGCTCAATAGATTCACTGTAGGCCTTGGAAAATAGCAATAAGTAATTCGTAAAACATAAATTGATTAGCCCTACCATCTTACATTTGCTATGAAATCTGAAATTCTTACTACTACCCATTTTATGTAGAATCAGTTGACTCAGTACCTTCATGCCTATGATAAAGAGATAAAGGAAGATTAGATCCCTTTGTCTCAGTCTTCTAGCACTTTTAAAGATTCCAGTAGGTGAATCATTAACCAGAAATAAGTAGGAAGGAGAAGTGATAGAAGCCTTAACCCATTTAACAAACACATTTGGGAATCCAAAATCTCCAAGGTCTAAAGGATAAAGCCCAATTCAAAATGATCAAAAGCATTTTTGAAGTTTACTTTTATGATACAAATAGGAGGGCTACTCTTCCTCTGATATCCTTTCAACAATTCTTGGACAATAGAGACATTATTCACGATCTTTCTTCTTTGTATAAAGGCACTTTGGTTGTTAGAAATCAATGAATCCAAAGCTATCTTTAATCTATTTGCTATGATTTTAGAAATTATTTTATAAACGAAGTTGGTGCATGCGATAATTTTGACATCTTCAAAGGAAGATGGATTAGAGGCCTTAGGGTTCAAACAAATATGAGTTTTATTGATCTCTTTCATCCAGTACCACCCTCTTTACCATAGGACTAGTTTCTTGCTAGGATTTTTGAAAGAAGTAACCATTAATACCATTAGGTTTTGGGGATTTGTTTGGATTCATTTGAAAAACTACCTCCTCTATCTCTTTATCCTTAACAAGCTTCGAGAGCGTTGCTCCGTGCTCTTGAGTGATCCTCTTTGTAATGAAAGAACAAAGAGGAATATTAGTTGCTTGTGTGTGAGAGCATCTATAAAAAATCTTAAAGAATCTCTCAAGTTCCCTCAAAAGATCCTTTTGTTGAGTAATTTCTCTTCTATCTTAGAGTTTAATGGAATGGATTCTGTTTGCATTTTTCCTTGATAAAATAGAGTTGGAAAAGAATTTAGTGCACCTTTCTCCA
This sequence comes from Erythroxylum suave, assembly GCA_027563595.1. Lineage (NCBI taxonomy): Eukaryota > Viridiplantae > Streptophyta > Magnoliopsida > Malpighiales > Erythroxylaceae > Erythroxylum > Erythroxylum suave. The sequence continues at coordinate 21,722,186 of JAOSBN010000008.1, read as the reverse complement.
TCTTTAATGTAATTGGCTTCAGCCCTTTGTTCCAAAAGGCTATCATGATCTCTGGTGGTTGAGAAGTAAGCCCTCAAAAGAGTCTTTTCATTATTTAATAAGAGGGAGTTGGTTGGATCTCTAGTGAGTTTTCTTGTATAACTGCCAATTCTTATTTAGCTTTAGCAATAGGTAGTTGTGTGGAAGAAGGTCTTTTACTCGTAAGGCTTTTCATCCCAAGCTTGATAGCTTTAAGCTTTTAGACATAGATCAATTGGAGAGTTCTCTGGGTTGCAAACCCCAAAACTCGCTAAAGAGCCTCAGGAAATCCATCATCATCAAGCAAAAAATTATTAAACATGAAAGGGCCTTGTCTTTCCAAAAAGTGGAAAAGTTTTTCATCCTGCATTGGAGAATGGTAAGAGAATAAAGGATCCAAAAAAGTTGCAAAACTATTAAGAAATTGAGTAATCCTATTTTCTATTTTAGATCAAGTTTTACAAAGAAAGTTGAAGTTAAAGGGAAAAATGCTATCAACTATTACAATAATTGTTGCCTATGAGATGATACAAGATCTCCTAAGCTCACAAATGAAGATTAATAAGGATGCTTTTGGGATACTAATAGCTATTCATCAAAGAGAAAAATTTAATCTAGATATACTTTTTCTCTTTTGTTACTTGTTAAAAATTAATCATTACTTTATGTTTTTTATAATGCTACTTTTGTTGTCTTACTGTGGTGGGACCAATTCAGATGTAATGTTCCAAGATTGCAAGTGTTAGCAATTTACATTCTGAGTCAATGTGTAAGTGCAACAAGACGTGAAAAGAATTTCAGTACATTTGAATTCATCAATTTCAATAAAAGGAATAGATTGGAGCACAGAAAATTGAATGTCTTGGTCTTTATTCAATATAATTTAAAGCTTCAGGAAATATATGTTATTATCATTATTAAGTTAGATATAATTTCTTAATATTTTAATTTTTTTTACTAGGAGTCTTAATAGAACAAGTAGTTTTGTAAATCCAATTTGCCCTGACCATATCGATTTTCTGATAAATTAGGTTTTTGAGGAACCGAGTTTGAAAGATGAGAGTGACTTAGAAGATAATCTTAGATGAAAAGTATTGTCATATCATTTGATACAATAAATTTGAATAAGATGATGAGGCTCCTCTCATTAATTACGATTTTGTACCAAATGAGAATTAAAGTTGATGTGATTTGATCGATTATTTGATTGAATAAGGTTTTAAGTTTTTATTTCACCTTTTCTTTTAATTTCACCTATATTTAATGTATATGATAAATTCTATATATAATATACATATAATTGTAAATTTGTTTATTGCAGGTTTTACTTCTAATTAGTTGTTTTCTCGGTTTGAAACATTTTTATAAATTATAATAGTTAGAGAATAATGGATATTTGTTATTATTATTATTTTATTTAATATTTTGATGTAATTATTATTTATTATATGATGAAATTATAATATTTTAAATACTTTATGTTTTTCTTAATTTTATATTTATAAGATGATTAAATAATCTTTTTTCATATTAATTATTATTATTGATATGTGAAATATGTAAAAGTAATATTAATAAAAATAAATGCATTGCTATTATTTCAAATTTATATTATTATGACTTTTAAAGATAAGATTGATATAAATTTATAGATTATACAGTAAAATATAATGAAGGACTATTCTATAATTTTAAAAATTTATGTAATATTTTATAAATTAAAAAATTAACTGAAATAAAGTTTAATATTAACCAGTATCGATATAGGATCATGTTAAAACTACAATATTCATAACTTTGCTTGTGGCTGTATTTCATTTTTTTTGTTTGAGAAAACATTTCATCTAAATTTTGCTATTAATTAATTTTCTATGCAGAACGTCAGTAAAGCGATGCCACGTGTCAATTCAAGGCGTGCGAATCTCTTGCCACGTATTAGCTATTCGTTTTCCGGAAGCAGGGAATGACTGGCGCGGAGCGCCTAACTCAGAAGTCTGATGGCATTATCGTTATATCGACCCGAGAAAAGGCGAATTAGTTGAACGAAAATGGAAAACAGTGCATAACTTTTTGTTTCCATTTCCCAAATATATTATATTTCAGCAATATCGACTCGTTTAACTACCGGTCATCTCTCAAATTAATCTTTAGGATCTTTCCCATCCACGTGTCTGACCATATCATCATGGCCGTTACTTCATTCAGAATTTCCCGATTTCTTATTAATTAAAATCTTGAGAATTAGATCATCCGATTCAATCCCCACCACAGTTTTCAAATCCAACGGCCCGGCTACGCTACTTACCTAAAAACCAGACGGCATATGAAATTTCGCTACTAATTTGTAAATAAAAGTGTGACAAAATTTTATTTTTGTTATTTTTCAATCTAAACCCTTCGTGCCGTGAAACTGAAAGAAACCCTAGCGCTTCTCCGTCTCTTACGGTTAAAAAAATTCAAAAAAAGGAGAAAATTAGTGAGAAAAATCTACTACTGTGTTAGGGTTACGATTCAAGTTCACCGATTCAACTCCAGCCCAAACATACACGTGCGATCTTCGCGGTCTACCGGAACTTGAAGTCTAATGATTTTTTGATCGAGGTCATATGCTGTTCTTTTGTTTGTATTGTAGTTCAAATTTGTCAATTCAGATCCGGAATAGTGATTATTGACATTGAGTTTTCATCGATTTGTGTTTTTGCTTTTTTTTTTTGTTGAAAATTTCGATCAATTTAAAGCATCGATAATTATTTCTGCCTGTTTTGGGTGTTTTCAGATCTGAAAATGCATGATGGAATCTGAAAAGCACGGGTTTTGGGTTGTGTTATTTGGTTTGAGAGATTGTTGATGGAACATAGGGTAGCTAACTCTTATGGAGCGGAAATTCCTAGGAAATCGAGATCTCTGGATCTTAAGAGTATATATAAAAGTATTGGTACAAAAGAGATTGAAGATAAAATGTTAAAGAAGAGAAAGGATGTTTCAAATGATGGTAGTGATGAGAAAAAAATAGAGAGAAAGAAGAGTAGGAAGGAGGTGTCTATCAGTAGCTTGAAAAGTAATGGTAGAAATGGCAGCAAGAGCCTGGAGGACGTGTATAATAGTGGGTTGAGCTCTGGTTCTCGTGATTCAAAGGACTCCAAGTCTGGTTTGAGTCGGAGACTTAATGATAGTAGTGGGTACAGTAGCATCTCACTTACTCTGGATGATGGTGTTGTTAAAGTTCCTAGACGCAAACGTGGATTTGTGGGACGGAGAAAGGATCAGAATGGCAGTGTAGTGCTGAAGCGAGAAGACAGCTCTTTTGGTGAGATTGGCAATGTTCATCAAATTGTGAAGTTGGCTTCTGATGATATTGGAAAGTCAGTCCGGTTGTTAGAAGTTGACCTGAAGAAAAGTTCTGATGGTATGAATGATAATAGAAGTAGTGGATCAAATTTATCTGCACATTTGGATGAAGAAGATGTGCACATTGGCCCTTTGGTTGTGGAAACTGGGGATTCAAAAAGGTCTCATATTGAGAATTCTGTTGAGAACAATGTTGATGCATCATTGACAAAGTCGCTGAGGAAACGAAGTAGGAAAAGGAAGACTTCATTAGCTGAGAGTGGAAATGTCCGAAAGGAATCTGATAGAACAATTAATGCTTCTATCAAGGGCAGTGGTGAGTTGCTAGATGAAGATGAGGAGAATCTTGAAGAGAATGCAGCAAGGATGCTATCGTCGCGGTTTGATCCAAGCTTTACGGGGTTTTCTTCGAGCAGCAAATCCTCTGCTTTGCCATCTACTAACGAATTGCCTGTTTTTGTATCTTCCAGTCCAGAAATAATTGCTTGTGCTTCTAATTATGTTTCGGAATCTGAATCTTCATCTGCTGATGCTGCTGCTAGAGTATTGCGACCAAGGAAGAAGCAGAAGGAGAAGGGTAGTTTGAGGAAACGGCGCCATTATTATGAAGTTTTATCAGAACACTTAGATGCATATTGGGTTTTGAATCGGAGAATAAAAGTCTTTTGGCCTCTGGACAAGAGATGGTACTATGGCCTTATCAGTGACTATGATTGTGTCAAAAAGCTTCATCACGTGAAATACGATGACCGGGATGAGGAATGGATTGATCTACAAAATGAGAGATTTAAACTCTTACTGCTCCCTAGTGAAGTTCCAAGTAACTGTAAGCGGAGGACTTCTGTATCAACTGAGAAGCATTCTGGTAAGGAGAAGGGAAAAGGGACCCCGGTAAAAGAGAAGAAGAGAGACCTGGTGACAGAGGATGATGGATATGCAGGTAATTATTTGGACTCTGAGCCTATTATCACATGGTTGAATCGTAGAGTCAAATCTTCCCATTTTCATGCTTTGAAGAAACAGAAACCATCTGGTATACCTCTGATTTCTGTGTCAATGCTGTTGTCTGAAGAACCTGCTAACAGATGTGAGCAGTTGGATATGGAGCCCATGGATAATAATCCACAGAAATTATATAGTAATTCTGCCTTGCCAGACAGTATACCTGCTGTTGAAAAGAGTGAGGATTTTGCTATGAACAGCCATACTTGTCCCCATGATCACAAGCCTCCTCTTGTATATTATAGGAAGCGGTATCGGAAGACAAGAAATTTATCTGACTTTTTTCACAAATTAGAAGAGGTTCATGTTGTTTCTGGGCTACCAGAATCTGACAATTCTCTTATCTCTACTCTTGCTGCTTCCAGCCATCTGGAAGAGCATGATATTTCACCTGGAAAATTGGTTTTGGATGAGAATTGGAAAGGACCAGGTACTTCTAGGACTCGACAACCATCTGAATACGAAGGGCAGTTGAAATTGAATATTCTATTGGTGGATTATAAACAAGTAAAATCTTGGTTGAACTTTCCAATCATTTCTGTGCTCAATTTCTATTTTGGGGCAGATAATGTCTGGCTGTTCCGTGCTCTATTATTGCTTCAATATGGTTCACTGGCAACTACGTGGCCTAGAGTCCATTTGGAAATGCTTTTCATTGACAATTATGTTGGATTAAGATTTCTCTTCTTTGAAGGTTGCTTGCAGAAGGCAGTAGCTCTTGTCTTCCAAATCTTGACTGTATTTGATCAACCTAATGAGCTTGGTAAATATGATGAGTTACAGCTGCCAGTAACTTCAATTAGGTTAAAAATATCTTGCATACTTGACGCTAGGAAGCAGCTTGTGTCCACCTTCTACAACTTCTTTGAATTGGACAATGCAAAGTGGCTGTATCTAGACAATAAACTCAAAAGTCACTGCTTGTTTACTAGGAAGTTACCGCTCTCAGAGTGCACTTATGATAACATTAAGATGCTTCAAAATGGAATGAGCCGATCATTCAGCTGCGCTGTCTTTAGGGAGTGTACCTCATTCAAGGTATTCCTGCTTAGATCATGTTAAATGTACATTTTACATAATTCTGTTTTTTGTCCATGTTCTTATTCTACTAAACAAAATTATGATTTGTTTATTTTGACATTGTTTACACACTTTGCCTTTGGGTGACCCTTCATATGAAACATATTTCTACGATTCTGAAGTTTTTGATCATGTTCCTGCTATTAAATGCCGAGAATTTCACTATGAACCAGGTCCCTGGAAGGAGATCTACGCAGTCTTTCAGTCTCATGGCTGCCTCCAAAGAATCTACTCATCAAAAGGGTGCCAAATCTTACCTCAGTTTTGACAAGAATTACAGCTGTTTTCCTCCCTTTGCGCTTTCTTTTACTGCTGCACCTACCTTCTTTCTGGGATTGCATCTTAAGCTGCTTATGGAATATAGGATAACTCATATTAGCCTTCTGGATAATGAGTCAATTGAACATATAGAAACTTGTAACAATTGGTTGGAAGATGACAGTTCTTTTGTTGAGGAGTGCTTTAAAAGTGATTCTGTAAACACACTTGAAAACGATTGTGGAGCTTCGTCCAGGGATATTGATTCTGTTGGATGCTTGTCCATTGCTAATTCTGAGACACATGCTCTTAGCGTTTCTTTCTGCAGTACCGAAGATACGATGAAGTCCTCACCACATCTCCAAAATGGTGATGCAGTTGTTGATACTTGTTTGAACTCCAGGAGTCCAAGGAAAGTAGAAAGTAATAGCACTGCACGCTTGCAGAATTGCCAAGACCATGATTCAGGACTATGTGATTTATCACCCGGTTTATCAGTTGAGGTAAAGAAATCTGATCTGGCATCTCATTCTCTTCCTAGAGATATCAGGGCTGAGATTCCATCTGTAAACCAGTTTGATAAGCATGTGGATATAGAACCTCACAGGGCTCAGCAATCTGTTGAGTTGCCTTGTAACATGGTTGGTGACATTGTACCGAGCTCAAACCCCACTGCTCGCAGGAGTACCTCGCATCGAAGTCGAAGCAGTTCTATGTCCTATGGCTACCACTGGCCTGGATGGTCAGATGGAAAACCTGATGCTTTTCAGAATAATTTTGGCAATGGACCTAAAAGGCCACGAACACAGGTGTCTTATACAATGCCTTTTGGGGGTTTTGATTATAGCTCAAGAAATAAAAACCATCAACAAAAAGGGTTTCCTCATAAACGAATTAGGACTGCTAATGAGAAATGTTTAAACACCTCTAGAAGCTCTGAGCGGAATATGGAGTTGTTGTCTTGTGATGCAAATTTGTTGATTACACATAGTGATAGGGGGTGGAGAGAGTGTGGGGTGCAGGTAGTACTGGAGATTTTTGATCATAATGAATGGAGGCTTGCTGTAAAATTATCAGGGGTTATAAAGTACTCATACAAAGCTCATCAATTTCTGCAAACTGGGTCAACAAACCGGTTTACACATGCTATGATGTGGAAAGGAGGAAAGGATTGGACCTTGGAGTTTCCCGATAGGAGTCAGTGGGCACTTTTCAAAGAGATGCATGAAGAATGCTACAACAGGAACATCCGTGCTGCATCAGTTAAAAATATTCCTATTCCTGGGGTCCGTTTGATAGAGGAACATGATGACAATGGAATAGAAATACCTTTTGCCCGCATTTCTTCCAAGTACTTTCGGCAAATTAAAACAGATGTTGAGATGGCTTTGGATCCATCAAGGGTTCTATATGACATGGATAGTGATGATGAACGGTGGCTATTGGAAAATAAAAGCTCATTGGTATTTGACAACAATACTTCATGGAATATTTTGGAAGAAATGTTTGAGAAGACAATGGATATGCTGGAGAAAGCTGCATATTCTCAACATCGTGATCAGTTTACCGGCGATGAGATGGAAGAGCTTATGGCTGGGGTTGGTCACATGGAAGCAATCAAAACCATTCATGAGTACTGGCAGAAGAAGAGGCTGATGAACGGGATGCCTTTAATTCGCCATTTGCAGGTACCTTTAGAATCCTGTTTATAGTAGTTGTTATATCCATTTGTTCTGTGGATGACAACATCTCACAGTTTTATAATACCAACTGGATGGAATCTATAATTCTTTATGCTGCATTACATTTTGTTGCTCCTTTGAAGAATACGATTTTGGAATCTAACAGATGCTATCCAAAATATGTGAATGTGGAAAACAAGACATGGATATATTTGGTACTTTAAGTTTGTTAAAATCCTTGTGGATTTGAGATGCAAGTGTCTCCTTTCTTAAACTGTGAATTTGAGAGGTAAGTCGTCTTCTCTCCAACTGAAAATACTTTAAGCAACTTATCTCATTGCTCCTATTGTCTCTTTCAAGAAGATGTGTGAAATATACATAGAACGCATAGCATTGTTCTTTGATAGAATGCATAGCATTGTTCTTTGTGCATATTGTGTAACTTGTCTTTTACTAATGTTGCCTGATTGCTGTTATGACTAATTATAGTAGCGTCTCTTTCTTCCTCTCACTTCATTGACCTGTTTCCTTTTCCCTTTTTCCCTAATGACAGTATCTTAGAAATTTGTTACTTGAGCTGCACTTTCTACGTTCAAAATTCTAGTCCACATTCATTCCTCATGTCTGGGTTATATTTCATGCTTATTTCTTTGACAGAAATTAAAAAGTTCTAAGTGTAATGCTATTGAGTTTGAAAGCCATGTGGTCTATCTTGGCTGAATTCATCCATGTGCTTGTCTTGGGTTCCATACGACCAAAGGATGTCATCTTCATTTGCCACGCCTTTAATCTATGTGCATGTATGGTATGTTGTCCGGAGTTTTTACAAGTGTTAGGTAGACTAGATTGACATATACAAACATACAGGCTGTATGAAGCGGTCAAGAGACGTGTTTTTTGTTAATAGATGGCAATACTTCTGTATTTCTTTTGTTCAACCTGTAATTTTAAATCTTGATTAAGCATTATTTATATTACGATTCTTTCTGCATTATCTGTTCAATTTGTTTTATTATTTTCTCAAGTATTTTAAAACTGCTGCTGGGAATTGATGTTGTTTTTTCAGCCACCACTTTGGGAAAAGTATCAACAACAGGTGAGAGAGTGGGAGCTAGCTGTGTCCAAAAGTTCTAATTCGCTTCCCAGTGGATGCCATGAAAAGACGGCAACTATTGAAAAGCCGCCCATGTTTGCCTTTTGTTTGAAGCCACGGGGGTTGGAAGTACCCAACAAGGGTTCAAAACAAAGGTCACAGAAGAAATACTCAGTTGCATGGCAAAGTACTATCTTTGCAGGGGATCATGATGGTTTGCATGGTTATGGTAAGCTTCCTTGTTCGTGTACCTTCACTCTAAGCTTGCTTTGTGGATAACTCCCTCCTATGATCTGCATAAGTAATTTTCTATTTTAGTCTAATTGTAATTTGGCACCCAGGAAGGAAATCAAATGGCTTTGCTTCTGGGGATGAACGGTTCATGTATGCTGGACATAATGATGAATCTTTGGATGATTCCCCACTTCCACAGATGTCACCAACGGTATTTTCTCCTGGTAGTGTAGGTGGTGCGGTATATTTCCCTAGAAATGGTGACAGGTATCAGACGAATCATCTTCAGAAGTTTCACAGGAACAAATCGAAGAAACATGGGATGTTTGTGTCTCCTAAAGATCAGATGGTTGCTTCATATGATCAGGGAATGTTCAATAGGAGAAGTGGGGCTCACTGGTGGAATATGGGCTTTTATGACTGGCCAAACCAGAGACCTTACCTCGTGGAGGGTTCTCCGAAATGTGGCCTTGAGCAATTGAATGGTTCAGATCTTGATGAGTTCAGAATGCGTGATGCCTCTGCTGCTGCTCGGCAGGCAGTCAACATGGCTAAACTGAAAAGAGATAAGGCCCAAAGGTTGCTTTACAGGGCAGATGTAGCAATTCAGAAGGCAGTGATTGCTCTTATGACTGCTGAGGCAATAAAAGCGTCTTCTGACGACTTGAATAGTGATGGGTAGCAAAATTTGATATGAGATGACAAGGTTGGGAGATTTGCTGTCCCTTCAGCGACTCTCTGTTGCCAAGGATTCTGGTATAACATTGTTTTTGCTGGAGCATGCTGGTGTTTCATTTTGCCAGTGACGGTGGCCCTTTCTCATTGACTATTTCTGGGAGCTCTAATAGGAAAGTGATAATATCTAGGGAAGAGAGGAATTTTTCGCATCTCCCTTGTTCCATTGTCATTATCATGGCAGTTTTGGCGTGGCCTGCAGAGTTTTTCCACCTGCTAGTTCAACCCGGAGCAGTTTCACGTGCTCTGATCCTGCAGGTAAAGGGGGTGTACGGGATTTTGGCTACTAATCTCTGTACAGATTTTTTCTGTGTTTTTCTTTGTTTTCTTTCGCTTCTAAGGTTGATGAAAGTAGTAGGCCAAAATAATACAACACCCCTTGAAATCGAGTTACAGATTTCTGACCCCATGTTGGTGCATATGCCAGATAGAGCTGTACCAACCAAAATGCTTTATCAGCAGAAAAAGGAAAAAGCTGTAAGTAATTATCGTATAATTTTTTACATAGATTTGTTAGAAGGTAAGAATTCCCTCATTTCTTTGTCTGTATTTAACGTTAAGCAATAGATAAGTTCTTCGATCTTCTGTGTCTTGCTGCGCTCTCTTGTATGTTGTAAAATATTTGGTCTTCGACAGGCAGGTTTCCTAAAACTCCCTTGGCCTGTACGGGATAGACTTATCCCAGTTGGTGTAATCTGATTATTTCGGGTGAAGGAAGATTGAATGACGATGATAATTATAAACAGATTCCAAAATGTAATCATGATTGAAACAGATTCCAAAATGTAATCATTCTTTGTAATGACATGGTCATTGCTGATCCCAAGTGCCCCTTGTTCTATGTCTTCAAGAAACTGAAAGGGAATTGAGTGTTTCAGATTTATGTAATGGATGTAAGCATTGAGTGCCTGCAATGATGATACCAGTGGAATTCGGAGAACACGGAAATGGTCGTATGGTCCGCGAAGCAATGGTTGACACGTCCTTCAATAAGCTTTCCGTCTGAAAACATATCATCGGGGTTGGGGTCCGTGACGCAATGGTTGACAGGTCTTTCAATAAGCTTTCCGTCTGAAAACATTCTCACGTCGTCTTTTCTGTCTACAATGAGATGGTATTCTTGCGTAGAAATAAGATTATAACATGGTGGGTTGTCTTCCTAAAAGAAATTTGAACAATAAATGTGATTTGAAGCACGATGCAAGAAGTAGAGACATCTGTATTTATAAATTAAAACATTAGAATGTGTTATTATTTATAAAGAATGGGGTCACTAACAATTGCACAAAAGAGGATGAAAGAAATCTTTTGTATGTCAATACAAATAGTACATGCATACAAGTTCACGTAGTTAAGAATCAAGAGGAAATGTTATGGTCAACATGTAATGAAAAACATATCCAAAATACGAAACATCTTTATATTTGTCAACATAAGCATATCTAAAATATGAAATATCACTGACAAATGATTAATTGACTATATGTACATATTCATATTAGTGTGTTTTGTTAGTAATTTGAGAGTTCTACGGTATTTTTAGTACTTATTTTGCTTTAAGTGTACTTATGATAATTGTCTTCATAGACCAAAAGAAGAAGAGTTCGGTTAAAATCGAGGCATGAAATGAAAAAATTGAAGCAACTATGGAGATACATGATTATGTACGAGACCATGTAAGTCACTATAAATGTATGGAGTTTCAAAGATGATGTTTATGCCTAAGTGAAGATATATGCCCATGTATGTTGATATACGCAATCTTGTATGTGCCCGTGTAAGCTTCTACAACCTTATAAGTTCACTATTTATAGGAAATTTTGAGGTACACACTCACCTATATGGTTGTGTACGTGACCTTGTCTATTTTAGAAATTTTAGTTTTTGTTATAAAAGGATATTAAGAAGGCTATAAAAATGGCGGCAAATTTTAGAGTTCGTATAGACACCAAAAATAAAAAATAAAAAAAATAACACAAAGAGGTTGCACATCATAAAAAAGAAGATCAAAAGTCGAAACATCAATATCAACTATAACTTTCTAGATTTTCTAGATCATGCCTTTAAGTTGATTTCATTCTATTCTCTTCCTTTATTTCATTTCCTTGTGTGCCAAATCTTAGTAGTTGTATCCTGAACATGATTATGGATTGCTAAATCTATATTATGGTTCTATTCTTGAATTGCTTTGTATAATTTTACTTTGTTGAATTCAGTATGTTACTGTTTTGAGATATTTTTTGTGCTTATATTTGATTTGAATTGAGAGATTGAATCAAGATATTTATGTTAAGTTACGCAATAATAGTTGGTACCTTAATAGACTTATAAATATCATGTTAATAAGCAATTGAAGAGAGACCTCAATTCTGAGTTAATCATCCTTAGGATTACTTTAAATCCAATTAAGTAGTTAGGAGTAATTTTGAGAAATTGAGAGATTGCAACTCAACTTTTATCTATTTTAATTAGGATTACTTGATTAGATCCTGAGAGATTGTAATCAAAACCTTTGGATATCTAGGATCAAACATAGTTGAATTCATTATATGAAGGGAAGACCAAAAAAGGATAGAATAATCCTTAAGTTTTCATCAATGATTAACTTCAATTTCATTGTTATCTTTTACTTGCTCAATCATCAAGTTTTGTTAGTTATAATTCAAATTTAGATAAAGTATAATTCAAATTATTAGGCGACTATATTCAATCATTGTACGAAAAATATCAATTGTAATATACAACTCATATACTTGCAGTATAGCATAAAACTACTAAATAAAATTTTAAGTCCATTGTCGGGGATCATGATTTTAGCATTTTATCTAATTTCAATTCTTGAAAATGGGGGCTGAATGGAGAGGGGGGCAGCTGGACACATACACTTATTCTTGATATTCTAGAAATTCCAGGAATGAAAAAAGACAGATAGAGAGAGGTGTGGAGGTGGATTATCAAAGAAGAGCTTCAACTAAGAAGATAGAAGAGAGAAAGAACACAGAAAGGAAGTAGTGTGAGCAGTCGATCTTCTGGGTGAGAACAAGTAGAAGTAAAAGGTGAGAGCCAATGTAGAAAGTCTGAGATTGGCAGGAAATCACCACAACTCTCTCATCTGAACACTTGTTTGTTCATTTTGTTTATTATTTCTCTATTGTTTTACTTATCTTACTCCTCTATAGTTGATGGACTCAAACTCTGTCAGCTTTTGATAGTTCATTTTGTTTATTCACTTGGTTTATTGCTTCAATACTTTTCTTATACTGATAAAAATGAGATTGAAGTATATGAGATGTTGAATCTTATTTATCCCATGATGGGCTGTTTCTTAAGGATTAATGTAGCGATTTTAGTTAAATATGCATGATTAAGGGACTTTGTTTTTGTCTTATGTTTGTTATAGTTTCTGAACTGAATGGATGTAAAAGCATGACCAAACTTTGCATCATTTTGGTAATAAATGAAGGATTGAGAGAAGAAGTTTACTATGGAATGAGGAACAATAGACATTCAGGTTGAGGATTAGAAATATATTAACTTAAGTGGTAATTATTAGTTAGGTTTAATAATTAATTTGGAAGATAAACTTGTCGAATATAGAAGTTAGATTAGTTTGTTAATTGATTTAATTTTAGAATCGAATTGGTAATTTTAGTAAGACAATTATCCAATCATTTCCCCTTAGACATGCATAGGAGATTAAATTAGTGAAATTATTTCTCAAGAGTTTTCCATTTTGATTAATCTATTCATTTTTGCTTCCTGTTGAATTAATTTACTTTTCAGTTTAATTTCATGATTTTCTTTAAAGCCTTTCACTCAACAACTTGAGATAGAATGTTTAGGATTGCATCTGTTTTTATTTTTGTTTAAGATTAAGTGAAAAATGCAAGGTATGTAGAGCTAACAATGTTAAACAAGTGCTGTATGAGAGGTAACCTATGAATTATGATATATTTATTTTAAATTTAATGTTATTTTTATTTTTATTTTCATATTCCATATTTATTTTTATTTTCTTTTATATTTTATCCCTTTTTCTTTATATCATGCAAGGGTGTAGTCTCATATTGGATGGATCAGAAATAAAAAATTGTCTTACTCAGGAAAGTATCATAAAACCATCTCAGTTATTATATATACTTATATTGTAGACATTGGGAATAATGTACAACTTTAAATGTGAGAAAGGGAATTTTGATTTTTAGTGATTTTCTTAAGCTTATTATAATCTTGATTACAAAAATTTATGAACTGATATTCTAACTTAATCGAAATATGTCCATCAATACCGTGTTTCATTATTGAATATTGATTTGAATTAGTATGTGAAAGGGTGAGAGTTAAAAAAAAAATACTTTTATAAGTCATATTTTTATTAATCATTGAGATTGTCAAAATGAACGACAATTGTATACTATTTACACATATATACCTATCTTTTTCGTGAGCTTTTGAGCCTAAGAGTAAAAATTCAAAAATTTTGAGCATTTTTATTTCTTTTATATGTGTTATCATGTATTGTGGAACAATTCTAGAACTTGCTTTCATTATATGTATTGAGACCATATGTGTTAATTATAAGTATTGAAATGATAAAGACACTTAGATTCAATAATTTGTTGTAGTCTATTTCTTTGATAATTACCTTACCTAAAATTTATCTTTAGGAATAATCAAATTTGAGCCTTAGCCTTTTTCATTAATTATAACATTATTAACCTTTATCCTAATTTCTTTGAAGCCTTTTTGTTAATTTGAACCCTGGAGGTTATTTACATTATTTGGTTGCTTGAAACTTGGAAATCTTGATAGGTCAATTATTTCTTTAATTGTGGTATTAAATGCTTGAAAAATTGTTTTTGAAAAAAAAAAGAGCATAGAGAAAGAAAAGAAGAAAAGTATATGGTACCAATGGAGTTGCAATAAACGGACCTATGTATATTGCGAACAAGTTTCTTGTAATTTCTCTTCAGTAAATTTCCTTTAATCAACCATTTTTATTATCCCAATCATAATGTACTTAAGCCCTACTACAATTTGTATATAGACCTTTTGATTTTTGTATCTAGTTTATAAATAAGTGGTGGAGATGTGATAATATAGCAAACATATGGCAAGAGTTATATTATACATTGATTGAGAGTTTGATACTTTTCACTCTAATCACTTAAGTGCATTGGGTGAAATTTTGGTGAGTGTGTAAAGGTTTATGCTTTTGATTTCAATGAGATTATTGATTTTATTACTATTAATATAGACTTAGGAAGTTAATTTTAGGATAATTTGATTTGAATTTTATGTTAATTTGATTCAATATGGCATGATGATTTATAATATGAATGGACACGTTAAGAACAATGATGGATAGACATTGTAAGATTTATAATTTCAATTATGGTTTAATGACCAAGTAAGTGATTCTTTCAATTTCACTTCTTTATACTTGTTTAATTGGATGTTTTGTTTTATTTTGGTGAATTTTGTTGGAGAATACTTGAATTGAGAAATTGGGGTTTTATGCAATTTTGTGTGATTTATTGTCTAAGTGTAGTTTGATAGTTGATTATTTTCATCACCCATATGATTTTGTGGCTTAAATTTGAGTGAAAATTGAACTTCAATTGTGTAAACTTGTGACTTTTTCTCACTAAATGGTTAATTGTGATATTTATGCATTTAATTAGTTTAATTAGTTATTTTTGATGATAATTAATATTAGGCTTGTGTTTAATAGCAGGAATTTAATGTTAATTGTGTCAATTTTGTGTAATCATAAATTTAGGGTTAGGATGGTAATTTAACAATCACATTGGTTGAATTTGCTAATTACATGATTTCTAATTTTGATATTGAGATTAATTAGTTTATTAGTTGATTTTCTAATTAAATTTGTTTGATTGTTTATTTATTTGTACGTGTTCATTTATTAATTTTTTGTTGTTAGCTATTTTCGCAATTAATAATTTAGTGAGCATAACCAATTGTAAATGTGGGGAGAAGCGTACCTTCGTATTATATGTCAATTTTTTTCACAATTATTTAAGTTGCAGTCGCAATGACAAGATCATGGTGTGAAAAGGGCATCTCAAGGAAAAGACAACAAGACAAAGGATCCTCCACTACAACCTAACCTCCAAAGAGGTCATGGATGTTAATATTCAATGCTGAGGCCTAGGCGGAGCAGTATCAACAGTTGAAGGATAAGAAGTTCAGCATGAGCAGATCCAACTACTGAGAGGCGCAGGAGAAAGTTGGCTTAGCCCAAAAAGTTCAGGATCTAGTTACAATTAGTCATGGTCTCAATTCTTCTACATCTTGGAACCTTTATATCAGAAGCTTACACTAGAGGTCCTCTCCAACTTATTCGTGGAGAGAAGTTGCTATAACGGGGATAGTCACAACCTAGTTTTCGATGATGAGAGAGATGTACTAGATGAGCTACATAGAATCTCCATCATAATGGGTCTTTATGATTGGGAATATGTGCGGACACTGAAGTACCTTGCATTACGAATTGAATTTCCCCTTGGCACTTCTAAAGTAGGATTAAGATGACTACGACCTAAGCAAGTCAAAGGCTTCGAGGTTACACCATCTGACTTTCAATTACATCTACAATATTATAAGTCATACATTGAGTGGTCAGGGAGATAGTTGGGGAGCTTTTGGGAATGTGAACGTGTACTACCTTTGGAGCATGTGCGAGAGGATGCCAATTCACTTAGGACATGCACTTGTTAAATTCATAAGGCACAGGGTGAAAATAAGAATGCCAATATAATTTCTGTTGGACCTTATGTGACTCAATTGTCATGATGGATGGGTCTATTTGGTTGGTTACCACTAATGCAACAGATGATGACCATTTTCGGGCCTAACCTAGCAGTGATACAACATATGAACCTGGCAGTGATACAACATATGAGCATGGTGCATAGACGTCGAGGCCCTATAGGAGATAACTACAAACTTATTGTGGAGCCCGGTGAATTGGCATTGGAGAGTGGAGACAAAGAGGAGCAATTTACAGCTAAGTAATCGCCACAACCACAGCCGCTGCCACCAGAAAGGAAGATGCCATTTCAGAGTTGGATGTTATAAGAGGTCCTAGAGCTAGGTTGCACAATCCAGCTCAGCTGAAGATAACATTATTGGAGAAATGGATAGGACAACTTGTAGGAACTCATTAGACACTCTGACTTTAGCAAGCCACTACAAGAAAAACGTCCTTTTGCGACGGAAATTACCGACGGAAAGTTAATACTTTCCGTCGGTATGTTATATTAGCAACGGACTTTACCGACGGACAAGGGCGTCGTAGAATTGGCCGTAGCTAATAATACCGACGAAAAATTATTTTCCGTCTATAAATTTACCTACGGAAAACTATTTTCCGTCGGTAAATCTGTCAATGATTTACATTTTTCCGTTGGTAAATTTACCAACGGAAAATCATTTTCAGTCGGTAAATTTACCAACGGTTTACATGTTTCCGTCGGTAAATTGATTAGAAATTTTTTTTAATAATGTATTGTCAATACCGTCAATAAATTTTATTTTATGATGTTATAGTGGAAAAATGCCTCAACCAAAGTAAAGACGACGGTAGCTGGAGACACGACGACGGTAGCCAGAGACACGATGACGGTAGCCGGAGACATTCATCAAACACCTTACATGCGTCAGAAATTCATTCCAACATCACAACTAAAATCATGTATTATCCCTTTTATCACTAACATTCATACCTTAAAGTTGTTTTTCAATCACAAAATGCACAAATAAACGAAAGTAATCAAATACCCAAATTAACTTTCATCCAATATACAAGAAAACACATGATAGTAGTTGCGAAAATACCTCTACCAAAGGACACGATGACAATGGCTGGAGAAGACAACGCCGACGAGCATAAAAGGAGTCCACAACAGAGAAATCGGAGAGAAGAAAACCGAAGAGGAGACGCAGCAGTAAGAAGGAAGAAGAAGACGCAGGTGGAGGAGGAGGGATGTCGGGTGAGTTTAAATTTAAAGAAAAATTAGCGACGGAAATTTCCGTTGGTAAACTCAAAATTTTTGTATTCCGCCAACAATTCCCGCCTCTTTATTGACGGATATCTTATACCGTCGCTACATTCTATCGCAAAATTTATAGGAATGATTTCCCTCCATATTTAGTGATGGAAATTTCCGTTGGTAAACTCAAAATTTGTTTATTCCGCCAACAATTCCCGTCGTTTTACCGACGGATATCTTATATCGTCGCTAAATTCTATCGCAAAATTTATTTAGCGATGGAAATTAGTACCGTCGCGAAACAAAAATTTTCCTGTCAACTTTACCTACGGAAATGAAATTTTCGTCGGTAATTTGCAACGGAAAATTTCCGTCGGTAATTTTCTGTCGCTATATCTGCCTTCTTTACCGACGGATATCTTATACAGTTGCTAAATTCCATCGCAAAATTTGTCGGGATGATTTCCCTCCATATTTAGCGACGAAAATTGGTACTGTCGCTAAACGAAAAATTTTTCGTCAGCTTTACCAACGAAAATCAACTTTCTGTCAGTAATTTGCAACGGTAAATTTCCGTTGGTAAATTTCCGTCACTAAATCCGCCTTCTTTACCGACGGATATTTTACACCGTCACTAAATTCCATCGCAAAATTTGCCGGGGTGATTTCCCTCCATATTTAGCGACGGAAATTAGTACCGTCGCTAAACGAAAATTTTCCCGTCAACTTTACCAACAGAAATCGATTTTTCGTCGGTAAATTGCAACGACATATTTTCCGTCGGTAATTTTCCGTTGCTAATTCTTACTTTTCTTGTAGTGAGCCAAGCATATGAAGTGGGTAGGATGGTTGGAGATGTCGAATGAGAAGCTAGGCGAGCTACAATTTGTAGTTGGATGGAAGGGAGGGCTAATGCTCTTAATAGTGGGTCATCTCGGTGTTGATTTCCAACCTCCAACATTTAGCGAGGGCATTTCCTCAACGACTCATCCACCAAGCCAACATCATCACCATGAGAATCATCCTTCGTTAGACCAGCTAGGATCATATAATAAGAGAGATGATTAGTCTTGTATTTTCTTTTTGTTTCTCTACCCTTTTTGTATATTTCTTATTTTCTTTCTATTAATTAATTTTCTTGCTAACATTGTAGTTAATGATGTTCTTATGTGTTATTCATTTATGCTATTTTTGTTTCTTTTTGTTCTTTTTCATCCATTTTTCTTTATGTTTTGCAAGGATGAATCTAGTATATTGGATAGATAAAAAGTAAGAAAAATTGTCATATTCAAGAAAGGACCACTAAACCTTCTCACTTATTATATATGCTTATATTGCGTACACTGGGGACAATGTACAACTTTAAGGGTGGGGAAGGGATAAAAGATTTTCATGATTTTCTTAAGCTTATCATAATCTTGGTTATAAAATTTTATGAACTGATATTCTGACTTAATCGAAATATATTCATCAATATTGTATTTCATTATTGAATATTGATTTGAATTAGTATGCAAAAGGATGAGAGTTAAAATAAAATTAATTTTGTCATTTTTTATTAATCATTGAGATAGTCAAATTGAATGAAAATTACATACTACTTACACATATATATCCATCTTTTTCAAGAGATTTTGAGCCTAATTTTTAAGCTCATTTATTTCTTTCATATATTCTATCATGCATTGTGGAATAATTCTAGAACTTTCTTTCATTATAAATATTGAGATCATGTTTTTTAAATTAGAAACACTTAAGTGATAAAGGCCTATAGATTCAATAGTTTGTTTTAGCCTATTTATTTGATAATTACCTTACCTAAAATTTATCCTTAGGAATAACCAATTTTGAGGCTTAGCATTTTTCATTTAATATAAACCAATTATTAATTAATGTCCCAGCCTTTTTATTAGTTTGAACCCTGAAGGTTATTTACATTACTTGCTTGTTTTAAACTAGAAAATCTTCAAGGGTCCCATTATTTCTTTAATTGTGGTACTAAATTCTTGAAATTTTATTTTGGATGAAAAAATGAGCATATAAAAAGAAAAGAAGAAAAGTATACAATACCAATGGATTTGCAATAAAAGGAACTGTGTATACTGGGAACAAGTTTCTTGTAATTTCTATTTAGTATATTTCCTTCAATTTAACCCTCTTTTTTATCCTAACCACATTGTACCTAAGCCCCATTACAACCTATATCAATACCTTTTGATTTTTGTTTCTAGTTTATAAATAAATGGTGCAGATATGATAATACTGTAAGCATATGATAAGATTTCTACTATGGATTGATTAATCGTTTGATACTTTTCAGCCTAAACACAAGTGCTTTGATTAAAATCTTGGTAAAGGTGTAAAGGTTTATGCTTTTGGATTTAATGGGATTATTGATGTGTTACTATTAATATGGGCTTAGGAAGTTAATTTTAGGAGAATTTGATTCTAATTGTATGTTAATTTGATTCAGTACGATAGATGATTTATAATAAGAATGGGCATATCTAGATTAATGAAGGATGGAAGTTGTATGATTTATAATTCTAATTATGGTTTACTTGAGGACAAGTAAAAGCTTAAGTGTGGGGATGTTTGATATATGCATGTTTGACTATATTTATACTTCATTATTTCATCATTTTTGCTTGATATGTTATAATTTTATTGTATATTCGGTATTTAATTTGCTCCTAGTGCATTTATAAGTTATAATTACTCAACTATGTAAGCCTCTCAGCCTATATAAAATCACTAATTTTGGAGGTTTAGTGTTATACACGATTGTGTATCAAATAGTTCATGTCTTAGAAACCCTAAAAATTACTATAAAAGGACATGAATAGGGGTAGATTAGAGGAGTAGACATTTAGAGGCAATTCCAAATGTAGAAATCATTCAGAAAGAGTGATATTGATCCAAAGAAGTGGAAAACATGAAGAAATCATCGATAGATCCAATAAAATAAGACATCGAACCTTTACCTTACAAGAACATTTGATAGAAAAGAAGATAAATTTAGAATTATGAACTCTTTTTTTAGTTTGTTTTATCTCTAATAAAACTTCCAATATCTGCAAGTATACATATTATAAACTTGTAGTATTGAAGGCGTCGATCCCAAGAGGATATTGTTAAAAGCAAGTGAACCTAACTTTGTCTAAGGTAGTGAAATACGAATTGAATGGAAGAAAATAACATAACTTAAAGCAATCAAGTAAAATTAAGCAAATAATCAATTAATAATTTAGTTACCATAATTAATTAAGGATGATAAAGGATGAATGCATAAGATTTATTCTTTCATTATTTTACTTCCCTAACGATTATTGATTCAATTATCTGACAATTCTAGATTTTTGAAGGGTTTGATTACTCTCTCTCAAGACCTAAGCAATGCACCCTAATTGAATATGAAAATTCCAGAATTACAATCTCTCAATTCACATCTCTTTCCCTAACATTTTCAATTAGTTCTGTAGATATCTATCAAATAACCAAGTTCTTATGCAAGATCTCTATTTCTAGGATAATTGATTTGTTAATCATGTGACATATTAATTCACCAACTCCCATTGTAAAAATCAATCAAATAACCTTTTACTCACTCTCTTGATTTATTTCCAAAGTATATGCATGCACCATTGATCGTGTAGTTCGATCTTTAAAATTTATAAGCCCTAAAAAACCACAGTTGCCCGAGTCGTGTTGTAATATAAGAGGTGTTGATCCTATGAGGAAGGGAACTAATCTAATCCTAAAATCTAATTCCCAAAACATTTGAAACTCAAAATAATAATGCAATGGAAAGTAATCACAAGAATTGAATTCAACCACTTAAATCAGAAATTAAACATGAAAGAATTAATAATTGAGCAACATGCAATCACAATAGAAATTAACCCAAGGAATTTACCAATTATGAGAAAGGAGATTTTACTTATCATTAATGCTAACCTAATTGATTATGTGTTAATGGAGTGTCAGTTCTAGACCGTCCTAGGGTTGATTACTTTTGCTCAAGTTATAACCATTAAACCCTAAATTATAAACCTTAATAAGATTATGGAATTTGCACTCTCTCAATTGACAAATTATCCAAAACCTAATTAGATCTGAAGCACTCTAATAAATTATTGGAACATCACAAGAGATCTCTCTCTGCACAATTACCAATATGATTTAGTACAGTTTCTATTAAATTGCCTAACTTTCATTAATACGATTTAATCATTTTTCATTTAATTCACCCTCTCAGTTTCTTATGGAATTAGGCAAGAATGTAATCTCAACATTCATCCAAATAACACATTCGACTAAATTATCATTAAATCAAATAAAACCCTAAAGGAAAGTTTAGAACATCATCAATATTGCAAATCTTATCATCATACTATACATCTCAATTCCATTCATCAATAAATTGAAATAACTTGGAATAGACAATGGAAGGTACTGATACCTCCTTATCTGGGAAGCTCGTTAAGTCAGCTTTGTCTTTCTTTTCTTCCTCTTCCTTCTTCTCTTTCTCTCTCTTGGTATTCTCACATTAAGGTTTCGATGGTGGCTATCAAATGATCTCTTCTCTACCTCTTTAAGTTCTTTTCATACTCCTCTATGTTTTAGGTAACCCTAAGGCTTTTCTTAAGTTCGAAAAATTCAAAAAATTCCTCAAAACATGAAGTTCGTTAGTGTCGGCACACTGCCCGACACAGGCTATGATTATGGCTCACATCTGAGCCTTCTGTCATGATTGTGGCATGCAAGTCATGATTATAGGCTAAATCTAAGGCTTCGGTCATGATCATCACATGCAGGCCATGATTGTGGGCTAAACCTGGGGCTTCTATCACGATTGTGGGCCAAACTTGGTACTTCTACCATGATCGTGGCCTATAAACCACAATTATAGGCTGTTATTTTGGCTCGAATGTCTCCGAAACTCCTCCGTTCTTCTTTGTTGACCCTAAAACACTAGGAAACTATCAAGGTACCTCAAAAACATAACATTTAAGCTCAAAAGTTTGTACTAACCCTTAAAACACTTAAAACTTAAATAATTAGCAAACTAACACAATACTAACCTAAACATATACTAAATGATCAAATTAATAGCTAAACACATATTAAACTATGCCATAAAACATGATGTAATTTACAGTTATCGAAATCCTCACACTTGAACGTTTGTTTATCCTTAAGCAAACAAAACAACAAACAACACAAAATCACGAAGCACACAATGCAAAAATGAGATAATGGCTTCACCTTCATGAAGCAAATTTAACTTTAAACGTAATCATTCAAGTTGTTTCAAATCATTAACGTGCAAAATCGATGTCTAGGAGCTTTGAACTAAATATACTAATTAATCAAACCTTAAATGTCAAGTTTATTAACCCTGTTCAATTGTACACACACATTAATTATTATTTGGTTACTCAAACTTTGTAACTAATGTGAAGCACGTTTTCCTAAAAAATTAAGCTACTTATAAGTTCATTAATTTTTTATTAAGAAAACAAAATTTTTAATTACTTTTTATGAAAATGGACCTAGTATTTTTACAAGGAGGCAAATATTGGTGATAAATGTCGATTCAGTTACTTGATTAAATCATGTTTTTATTAAATTGCTTGGTTGGAACATCATTATAACCTTTTAACGCGAAGGCACACATTTTTATGCGTGTCGATCTAGTTACTCGGCTACATCATGTTCTCAACTGGCTACTAGCTCTATTCATAATCCGAAAGCCAGCAGAATAGTTATTTATTTAAAATTACAAAAAAAAATGTAATGCTTATCTTGTTGCTTTAGCTACTCATTTTTATGAAAAAAAATACTAGCTAAGCTACTTAGTCGAAAGACTTAAAATTATGAATGAACGTGAAAACTTATATGGTGATAAACTAACACTAAATTCTAATTAACTTGCATATTTTAGCCAAAGAACCCTGATCACTAATTACATGAGCTAATGACTCTTCACAACCTAATAGATTATGTTCAAAATTAAATCAATTTCATTCTATCTAAGCCATCGATTCATTTACACAATTCTCAATATACAACCTAAGCACACTATTATACAATATGCAAAATTCACACTCAAAGCAAAACACACATCCCTCCCTACAGTTGAACAACTCATTGTCCTTAATGTGAGAAGGAGATGAAAAAACATACACGGAAGTAAGTAACATAAAATAAAATAAAACAAAAAACTAAGGTTACAAGAAAAGGTGTTAGAAACAAAACCTTAATGATGTAATCAGGGATGGTGCCGGACTGAGAGCAAATCTGCTGGACACCTGAGATTGTTGTCTTGGAATTGCTTAAAGAGAGTCAGAAAAGTAATGACACCAATTCAATTGAAATTATTAAAGTTTTATTTAAAATTTAAAACAACTCTAACTAAGCACAACTATTTCAATTGAACTATTGAACATGTTAATTTATAGTTATTAGGTTGACCTTACATCCTTGGAGGTGTCTTTAATTGTTTGAATAGAAGGAAATCACTTCCTTGTCCTTGGAAATCACTTCTTCGAGATGTATTTTGCAACGATGCCCGTTGACCTTAAAAGTTTCCTTGTTAGAATTTTCCAGTTTGAGGGCTCTATGATCGAAAACTTGAATGGTCGTAAAAGGTCCACTCCATTAAGATTTTAATTTCCCTAGAAACAACCTCAATCTTGAATTATATAGTAGCACTATGTCTCCTACCTTAAATTCCTTTTGCTTAAGATGAGAATCGTATCATTTCTTTACCTTTTCCTTGTAGAGTTTGGCATTTTTGTACTTATTGTAACGAAACTCTTCAAGTTCATCCAGTTACAGAAGTTATTTTTTACCTGCTTGCTTCTAATCAAAATTTAATGATTTTATAACCCAATATGGCCAATATTCTAGTTCGACTGTTAAATGACAAGCTTTTCTATATACAAGCATATAAGGAGTTGTTCCGATAGGTGTCTTGAAAGAAGTCCTATAAGCCTATAAGGCATCATCTAGCTTTATTGCCCAATCCTTCCTATAGTTGTTCACCATCTTTTCCAAAACTCATTTTAGATCCTAGTTGACAATTCCCACTTGGCCATTGGTCTACGGATGATATGGTGTAGCAACGTGATGGTGCACTCTATATCTTTTAACAAGGGCATCAAAAGATTTATTGCAGAAATGTATTCCTCCATCGCTTATTATCGTTTTGTGGCAAACCGATTAAATAACCCTTTGATAAACTTTTGCACAACCTTTCCATCATTGGTTGGAGACGTCACTGCTTCAGCCCAATGTGAGATATAATCTAACCCCATTAAAATGGACATGTTCCCCATTGAGGACAAGAAAGGACCCTTAAATTCAATGCCCTATATATCGAAGACTTCCACTTCTAAAATGTTGGATAAAGGCATCTTATCTCTTTTAGAGATGTTACCTATTCTTTGACATCAATCACATTGTATCACGGAAATTTAAGCATCCTTAAACAATTATGGCCAATAAAGTCCACTCTCGAGTATTCGGGCTACCGTTTTGTTATTTCCATAATGAGTAAAATATTGCCTTTCAGGACACTACTTTAAGATATTCAACACTTCTTCCTCTAGAACACATCATTGCATTAGCCTATTAGTGCATGTTCCATACAAAATTGGCTCATCCCATAGATATTGGGTACACTCATGTTGAAATGTCTTTCTTTGTTGATAAGAATAATCAGAAGGAAGCTTACCATTGGTAACGAAATTTGCGATATTGACAAACCGTGGTGTAGTCGGACTTTCAAGCAACATCAAGGTTTTATAAGGGAAATTCTCATTAATATCTTTGCCTGGCCTGCATTCCCCCTTTTCCAATATTGAAAACTGATATGTGACCACATTTTTTGCTCCCTTTTTATCTCTCACTTCTATATCAAATTCCTGAAGAGTAACACCCATTGCATGAGCCTTGGTTTTGCATCCTTTTTGTTAAAAAGATATTTTAATACCATGTGATCAGTGAATACGATTACTTGTGATCCCAGGAAGTATGGTCGCAATTAATCACATGCATACAATACTACGAGTAATTCCTTCTCTGTGGTAGTGTAATTAAGCTAAGGTCTTACAAGGGTCCTGCTGGCATAGTAGATCTTATGAAACTTTTTATCTTTCCTTTGGTCCAATACACAACTTATAGCTTGGTCACTTACATCACACATAACTTTAAATGGAAGTGTCAATCTGGTGGTGATAGAATTGGTGTTGATCTTAGTACTTGCTTTAGTTTGTTAAAGTCAGACATACACTTATCATCAAATAGAAAACGCCTATCCTTGACTAATAGGTTTGTCAAAGGTCTTGTAATTTGCGAGAAGTCTTTGATAAATTGATGAAAAAGTCTTGTATGACCTAAGAATCCACACATACCCTTTACATAGCAAAGTGGTGGGACTCTCTCTATAACTTTTGTTTTTACTATGTCCAGTTCAAATCCTTGGTGTGAGATTTTATGCCCTAGCACTATCCCCTCTTGCACTACAAAATGACATTTATCCCAATTCAGCACTAAATGTGACTTTTCACATCTTTGAAGCACTCTGTCCAAATTGGTTAAACACATTTGAAAAGATTCTTCAAAGACTAAAAAATCATCCATGAACACCTCCATTATATCTTTGATCATATCGGTGAAGATAGACATCATACCTATTTGAAATGAGTTGGGGCATTACATTGTTCGAAAGGCATCCGTTTGTATGCGAAGGTACCATAAGTGCAGGTGAATATAGTCTTTTCTTGATCATCAGGGTAGATGAAGATCTGCTTGTACCCCAAATATCCATCTAAGAAGCAATAAAACAAATGACTGGCCACCCTTTCTATTATCTAGTATATGAATGGGGAGTGGAAAAGGATCTTTTTAGTCACTGAGTTAAGTTTAAGATAATCTATGCATACTATCCATCTTGTGATTGTTCTTATTGAAATTACTTCTCCACTCTCACTTTCTATTACCATCATTCCATCTTTTTTGGGTACACATTGTATTGGACTGATCTATTCACTATCGTAAATGGGATAAATTATCCCTACATCTAAGAGTTTGATGATTTCCTTATTGACCACCTCCTTCATGCTAGGGTTCAACCTTCTTTGACGCTCCCTCACCACTCTATATCTTTCCTCAAGGTTTATTCAATGAATCTAACATTTTGGTTTATACCTCCAATATTAGAAATCTGCCATCCGATGGCCTTCATTCACTTTCAAACAATTCCTACCACCTTACTTTCTTGTTTCTCATTCAATTGATTGGAGATGATTATTGGTAATGTTTGACCTTCATTTAGAAAGGCATACCTGAGATGTGTAGGTAAAGGTTTAAGCTCTAATGAGGGTGGTTTTTCTGTTGATGGTGGTATAAGCGCTTTGGTTCGGACTAATTTATCATGATGCATTTGAACATCTGAACCCCTCCATCTCATCATTTTCTTTAGCCTCAAGTTTCTGATATCCATTATCTATCTCTGCTTCCACTGATTGTACTTCTGTGATGCAATTCTCAACTTGTTCTTGCTAATTTTGATCCATAATTTCAACCTTCATGTAATCAATACTAGTTGTTAGATTTTTTAAAGCCTTATTCATATGGAATTTCATCTTATCTTTGTCTATTTGAAGTGTTAATTTCCCTTTGTGAACATCAATTATAGCTTTCCCTGTATTTATAAATGGTCGACCAAGGATCAGTGGATAGTTCTTAGCTTCTTCAAAATTGAGAACCACAAAATTTACAGAAATAATAAACTTGTCCACTTACAATTAGATCATCTTCCACTATTTCAAATGGTCTTTTAATATATTAATCAGCTAGCTGAATTAACATCGATGTTGGCTTGATATCACCGAACCCTAATTTCTTGAATATAGATAAAGGTATAAGATTAATATTTACTCCTTAATCGCACAAGCACTTTATGAATTTAAATTCACCAACCACACAGGGTATTGTGAAACTCCCTAGGTCCTTCAATTTATATGGCATCTGGCTAGTGACTATGGAACTATAGGTGTTAGTTAGAGCTATTGTTTGGTTATCTTCCCAACTACGCTTCCTTGATAATAAGTCCTTAACAAATTTGGCGTATTTAGGCATATGTTCCAAAACCTTTGCAAATGAGAGATTTATTTGTAACATCTTTAATTTTTCAACTAATTTTGCAATTTGGGCATCCAACTTCTTCTTTTCTAATTATTGAGATAAAGGAATCTTGGGTTAATATGGTGGAGGGGTGACAAAAGGAAGTTATTTGCTCATATTCATTTCCTTTTCCTTTTCTTGATCTTTCTCAACTGGAGGGAAGGGCTCCTCTATTATCTTTGTGGGTGGTTTAAGTTCCTTCCCACTTCGAAGTGTAATAACCTTTATTTGCTCCCTTAATTTTGTTCTCAAAGTGTTAGGAAGAATTCCCACATTTTGCGTAGAAAAAGCATTTAGCATTTAGGTTACTTGGACCCCTAGATTATAGATAGAAGAGGCATGATTTTTTGTTACTTGTTCAAATCTTCCTTATAGACTCTTTTGTGCATTGTCTAGGGTTCCAAGCTTATTTAAGATATTTTCTAGTTTGGATTCCATTGAACTTGGTTTATCTTGCTGGAAACCTAGTGGTTATTAAGGTCTGAACTGTCCTCTAGTGTTATTTGACTAAGAGAAATTTGGGTGATTTTTCCACCTAGGGTTGTATGTGTTGGAGTAGGGATTGTTTCCCCCTCAATCGTATTAGGTGCCCTTATAGTTTACCTGCTCTGATCTATTATCGTTCATCAAGAAGTAATTAACTATATCATGATCCATCTGCCCACAAAGTTAACACTTTAACTAAATAGCTTTTACTGTACTTGAGGATGAAGCCTTCATGTTATTTAGCTATCGAGTTAAGTTATCAATTTTAGCTTGCATTTATATCATTTGATCAATAGCTACAACTCCTTTTTTCTCACAAAGATTTGTGAATTTTTTACTTTGCTTGTTTGTCATAAGCAGCTATTAGTCACCATTTCTTCTAACATCTATTCTGCTTCATCTACCGTCTTCCTCATAAATGATCCTCTTGAAGTCTCATCAATTGTGCCTCTCGTATGTGGCGTTACTCCGTTATAGAATGTTTACAAAAGAAATTCCTTAGGTAGCTTTTAATGTGGCCATTTTCTTTACAAGTTTTTGTATTGCTCCCACACTTCATAAATCGATTCTCCATCACCCTATTGAAAGTTTGTGATCTTTTTGATAATCTTCATTGTCTTGTTAAGGGGAAAATATTTATCTAGGAAGGCTTGAACTAATTGGTCCCAAATGGTGACATTATTTAGGTTGAGGGAATGGTACCAAACTTTTGTTCTATCTCTTAAGGTAAAAGGGAAGAGTGTAATTCTGGTAGCATCTTTCAACATCTAATGATAATGGAAGGTATCATACATTTCAAGAAAATTGACAATATGTGCATTTGGGTCTTCATTCGTTAATCCATAAAATTATACATTTTGTTGAAGCATGTTCAAGAGAGCTGGTCTGATTTCAAAGGAAACTGCTTGGACAGGTGGCCTAACTACACCTTGATTGGCTGCATTGAAGACTAGACTCATGAAGTCCATAAGGGTTCTCGGTCGATGGCCTTAGTTAGTTCATCGATCCAACTCTTGTTGAAACTCTTCGGCCATTATTGATTTTGAGGTTTCTTCCTCTTCTTCATGCTGAGTTCTTTTAATTGAATGTTCTAAACGAGTGATGTCAAGCCCTACAGTTTCAGCTATGTGACTTGAACTCCTTTTAACTTTTCTGTTCATATAAGAGTGCGAACAAACACAAACAGAATGGGAAGAATAGAAAAAAAAAATTAAAACTATGCAACTCGAACTCTTTGTAACTCTTATATTCAAGCAAGAACACAAACAAACATGAAAAGAATGGGAAGAATAGAAAAAACTTAAAACTAACTAAAACTGATTAAGAGAACTAAACTAATCTTCACCCTCCCTAGAATTAGCGTAAAAAATTTGATCATGTCATTCTAGCTTTAAAATTTATAAGCCCTTAAATACAACAAGCACACTGGTCATGATTGTAGTATAAAAGGTGTCAATCCCACGAGGAGGAGAACTAATCTAATCCTAAAAGCTAAGGCTAACAATATTTGAAACTAAAAAAAAAAAGGAACAAAAAGTAATCAAATTGAATTCAACCACGTAGATCAGAAATTAAACACGAAAGAATTAACAATTAAGAAATATACAATCACAATAACAATTAACCTAAGGAATTTATCAATTATGAGAAAGAGGATTTTACTTATCATTAATGCTAACCTAGTCTATTTTATGTAGATGGAATGGTAGTTCTAGACTATCCTAGGACTGATTACTCTCTCTGGAGTTATAACCATCAAACCCTAAATTATAAACCTTAATGAGATTGTGGAATTTGCAATCTCTCAATTCACAAATTATCCAAAACCTAATTAAATCTGAAGCACTCTAATAAACTACTGGAATATCACAAGGGATCTCTCTCTGTATAATTACCAATATGATTTCTTACAGTTTCTATTAAGTCGCCTAACTCTAATTAATCTGACTTAATCATTTTTTATTTAGTTCACCCTCTTAGTTTATTACCAAATTATGCAAGAATGTAATTAAATCATGACATTCATCTAAATAACATAATCGACTAAATTATCATTAAATCAAAATAAAATCATGAAGGAAATTTTTGATCATCATCTATATTTCAGATCCTATCATCATACTATCCATCTCGATTCCATACATCAATAAAATCGAAACAAAATGGAAATACAACTCGGAATAGATGATGGAAGGTAGCGATGTCAGAAAACCTTTTGATTCGGGAAGCATGTCGAGTTAGCTTTGTCTTCCTCTTCCTTCTTCTCTCTCTCTCTCTCTCTCTCTCTCTCGGTATTCTCACTTTAGGGTTTCGATGGTGGCTAACAAAAGCTCTCTTCTCTACCTCTTTATGTTCTTTTCATACTCCTCTATGTTTTGGGTAACCCTAGGGTTTTTTTGGGGTTTGAAAGGTCCAAAAAATCCCTAGAAACATAAAGTTCATAAGTGTCTCCACATCTGTTTGATGCAGGGCACAATTATGGTTCACATCCAAGCCTTTTGTCGTTGGGCCAAATCTGGGGCTTCTGTCAAGAATCGTGGGCCAAACCAGGGGCCTTTATCACGATCGTGGCCTGATAAGCCACGATTGTTGGCTATTTTTTAGCTCGAATGTCTCCAAAACTTCTTTGTTCTTCGATGTTGACCCTGAAACACTAGCAAACATATCAAGGTACCTCAAAAATATAAAATTTAAGCTCAAAATTTTGTAAGTTAAAACATAAATAACTAACAAAATAACACAATTCTAACCTAAACACATAATAAATGATTAGATTAATGGCTAAACATATATCAAACTATGCGCTAAAACATGATGCAATTTACCAATGTTTTAAAAATCGGACCGGACATCGAATCGGTCTAAACAAAGGTTTAAGGTTTAGAGGTTCAACCATTAGTGAACCGCTATAAAACTGGAATATAATAAATAAGATGAAAATTTTATAAGAATAAATAAAAATAAAATATTTTATTGAAATAAAAAATATACCA
>JAOSBN010000008.1:21671898-21689767 GCA_027563595.1 Erythroxylum suave | reverse complement strand
TTTTATAATTAATGTGATTCATAATTTTAACTATAACTAATTAACTATTAACTTAATAACTTATTAACTTTTGATATAAAATTGTAATTAATTGAATAAAAATTTTCTAATTAATCATACCATAGTCCATTACATACATCTGAATAACTTTATTATATCATAATTGATTAATTATATGTTGTTATAATTTAAAGTTTTCACATAATACATAAATTAAAATGAAAAAAAGTAAAATGATTTTATTCATTATATGAAACATGAATATCAAAATATATCATACATTATATGCTTATAAGTTATAACACTCTAATTTATAAGGAGAAGAAGGATTTAAAGTTATACTTATATCTTATATCCATAATCAATGTTTCCATCAACGATCTAAGAAATTATTCTTAACAAATTACGAACTTTTAATTAAAGTAACATAGATAGGTAGAAATAAATCTTCTAATATTAGAATTTAGATAGGAAAAAAATATGAATCTAATTTATATAAATTTAGATTAATTAGAATAAAATGATTATAGAAGCAAAGTAAAAAAAAAATATTTTTGACTTAATGAAATAAATATTTTATAAAACAAATCAAAACTCAAAAGAATTTATAAAATGCATTCTAATTTTAATAAAATGATAGATATTTTCAATGTAATAAACTGTAATTATTTATTTTTATAACTAAGTTACTTATATATTATTTTGAAATTGATATATTAGGATTAATAAAGTGATTAATTCATTTTACGATTAATATAAATATATATATGCATAATGTATATATTATATAAATATGAAATAAAATAAAAAGTTTTAAAAAGCATAAATACATATATGCATAATATACATATGTTGTAAATATGAAAAACAAAATTAAAAGTTTATAATTGATTAATTTTAAAAAATACAACAATTTTTTAAATTTATTTTTAAAAAATTTAAAATATATTAAAAGTCTAGGCCAAAAACGGCCCGGCGGGCTAGGCTAGCCAAGCCATGGGCCTCTCCGCGGGTCGCCCATGGCCCACGGGTCATTTCAACCCGCATGGGCCGGGCCACAGGCTAGTCTTCTGCGACCCTCCCAACACTATTTTCGATGGGTCGAGCCGAGCCATCCCCAACCCAGCCTATTGACATCCCTAGTTAAACCAATGAAAATTCAGGTAATTATGCCACCCTGACTAGTATGTGTTGGAATAAGGATTACTATCTCCCTGACTAATTTGTGCTTCATTAAAGTTGTATTACTCCACATTGTTGTTTTCCCCTGAGAAGCAATCAGTTGCGATATAGCTCTCTTGTCAAATGACTCATATTTGTGCTGCATTATTATGACTGGAGAGGAAGAGGTGGCTTTCAGGCTATTCAATTGCTTAGTTGGTTGTCAATCTCGGCCTACAATGTTGTCATTGAATTTGCAGCAACAATCATTCCTCCTAAGTCCTAAAAGGTTGACTGCTTTCTACTTCGTTCTAATGTTTAAAGACAACTAGTGTATGCCATGTCTTCTAACAGATCGTGTGCTGCTTTAACTGTTTTCCTCATGAATGATCCTCTAGCAGTTGTCTCTATGGTGCTCCTTATGGGTGGATTAACTCTAGTGTAGAAGGTTTGCAATAGGAATTCGTTGGGTAGGTTATAATGAGGACAACTCCTTTACGACTCCTTATACTGCTCCCTCGCTTCATATAATGATTGCTCGTTATTTTGCTAGAAATTAATAATTTCCTTTATTATTCTTGTTGTTTTGTTTAGGGGAAAATACTTATTCAGAAAAACTCACACCAACTGCTCTCAAGTTGTGATGTTGGATTAGTGAGAGAATTTAACCAGGTCTTGGCTCGATCCCTAATTGTAAAAGGAAAGAGTCTTACGCTAATAGCTTCCTCCGACATCCAACTATATCAGAAGGTGTTGCAAATTTTTAAGAAATTAGCTAAATGAGCATTGGGATCTTCATTGCCTAACCCGTAGAATTGCACGTTGGTTCGCAACATATTTAACAATGATGATTTGATCTCGAACGTATTCGCTTGCACTGGTAGTCGCATAATCCCTTGACAATGGGCATTGGGCTATAGCCTCATGATGTCCATAAAGGTCTATCGCTCCCCATGATGTATTTCTTCTACCATCGTTCTTTCCTTGTCTTTTTAGAGTTTAACTCTTGAGATTCCTCATTGTTGTCTAGTGATATCCAAGTTGATATGTTGTCTACTTAATGCCCAACTTCGTTTTTTGTTTTTTTACAAAAGAAGGTGAACAAAACCTTAAACTATAAGAATTAAATTAATCTACCCCTCCTCGACAACGATGCCAAAAACTTGATTGTGTTGTTTTGAGCTTTAAAATTTATAAGCCCTCAAATACCACAAGCGCACAGGTCGCAACTGTAGTATAAAAGGTGGTGAACCCATGAGGAGGGTACTAACCTAACCCTAGGTCGTCTAAGGCTCAAAGAAAAGAATAAAAAGAAATAAAAACTGCACAAGTGAATATGGAAAGTAAATACGAGAAATTGATTCAAGAATTGTAAAGTGGAAATTTCAATAAAACAGAATTAAACTGAGCACTCACACAGGTCACAATGGAAATCCATTAAGAGAGTTAATCAAGTTATGAGAGAGGGGATTTTACCTATCATTAATGTTAATCTAGCCATTTATGTGTTTACGAGGTGTTGGTTCTAGACGGTCGTAGGGTTGATTACTTTCTCCCTGGTTATAACCATTAAACCCTAAATTGTAACTCTAAGCGAATTATGGAACTTACAATCTTTCAATTCACAATTTACCAACAATTCTAATTAGTTATAAAGCTCTCTAACAAACAATCGGGTCTCACATGGGATCTCTCTCTATGAAATTACCGACTAGAATGATTAAGTGGTCAATTAAATCGAGTCTCACCGGGGATCTCTCTCCATGAAATTACCGATTAGATTGATTAAGTAGTCAATTAGATCGCCTATCTCATTAATCTGATCTAATCATTTTTATTCGGCTTACCCTCTTGGTTTGTTACCTAAACATGCAATTACATTAATCAATTAGAACACCCAAAACAATAAACATAAAAATAACTAAATCAACATTAACTCAAAGTAAAATCCTGAAGGAGATTTTAGAACATTATCAACACCCCGAAATCCATTTTCATACAATCCATCTCAACTTTATACATTTAAATGAAAAAGGAAATAAAGAGAAAATGGAATTTAGGTTGGACAAATCGGGAAGGCAACGGCGTCTAAATACCACTTGATCTGGGGAGCAGCGGCATTGGGATCCATTTCTTCTTTCTCCTTCTTCCTCTTCTTCTTCTCTTGCTCTCTTCTTTTTCTCTCCCTTTAGGGTTTCCAAGAGTGGTTGAATGTAAAGCTCCCTTTTCTGTTATTGTTGTTCTATTTATGTTCTTTTGTGTTCAGGGTTAAACTAGGATTTTTCTGGTATCCAAAGGTCCAAAAAATCCCTCGAAACGTGAAGTTTGGAAGTGGCTGTGCATTAAAAAAGCTATGTTATTCAAAATAAATTTACCCAATTTCTTGAGAGATATCAAAGTATAACTAGAAATATAGAAAAAAATTGTTATGAGTTACTTATTCTTGAAACAATTTTATACCCTAAATGTCATAGAGAATTGTGAATTCAACTTTCTTTCAATTTAGAAAATGGAAGGGCATTCTATATTGATGAATAGAGCACCTACTCTGCATAGATTAGGGATCTAGGCATTCCAACCCATTTTAATAGAAGGGCGTGCTATTTGTTTACATCCATTAGTTGGTAGGGGATTCAATGCAGACTTTGATGGGGACCAAATAGCTGTTTGTGTACCTTTCTCATTGGAGGCTCAAGTAGGGACATCAAGTACTATACTTAGATTTATTAGATTTTTTGCTAAATCATCAGTATTAAACTCGAAACTCCCTGTAGATGGCCAATGGCCCAAAGAAGCGAAAGAATCGATTTACATTTTTCATAGGATCTCTTTTCTAATAGATAGATTAATTTTTATATTTTATGTTATTCTTATTCTATAATATAATAATATTCCTCTTCATATGTTTATGTTTTTATATTTTTTATATGTTTATGAAATCAATAAAACAAAAAAAAGAATAATAGTCTGACCATATAGTAATATAATACAAGAAAATAGGGATATCTTTTTTAATCTTTCAAAAACACGATCGTGGCCTATGTCAGGCCTTTCTGTCAAGATCGTGGCTTATGCAATTGGCTCCAATTTGCTCCGAAACTCCTGTATTCTTCGATCTTTATCCTGAAACACTAACAAACACATTAAGGTACCTCAAAAACATCATATTTAAGCTCAAAGGACCGTTCTAACCCATAAAACACTTAAAACGCAAATAAATCGCAAACTATTACAATTCTACCCTAAACACATACTAAACAATCGAATAAATAGCTAAACACATATCAAACTATACCCTAAAATATAATGCATTTCACACCTATCAAAGGGGAAATGGTTTAAGGATATCCATTCCTTATTGGGCAAAGAGGATGTTACTTGATATCGTAGTATACTTGCCAATAGGTGAATGCTGTAAGATTTAGTACCTTTGGCACGTATTACATTTCCTTGAAAACTATTAAGCATACCCTTTGAATTATAATTTAGAAGTACTCATGAATTAGATTGTATATGCAAAGGATGATTCTCTTTTATAAGCTTTGTATACCCCTTTTTGAATTTTAGTGAGGATATATTATACTTGACCTTTAGTGATACATCTCAGATATGAAAGGGTAGAGGAGCCTATGAACAATTTTCCATCTATGTTCGAATATGTGAAGGTCAAAGATATAAGCTATTTCTTTCCCTTAGTAGCAACTTGATGCTTTCTTATATATTGCCACTAGGTGTATGAAATTTTCCTTACACTTTACCAACTTATCTTATTTTACCTTGTAGGTGTCATTATTAAGCCTAATCTACAATTCATTGGTCAACATTGGTACAAGTAAAAATGTTTCATATTCCACATTATTAGATATCATAAATTAATGGTGCATTATGTACTATATATTTATTTATATGAACTCTTCAAAATACGTTATTATCTTACTACATTCTTTTGGTTATGTCATCTATGTAAATATTATATGTCAGGTGTTTGTTGTTAGGAGTAGTTCTATTGTGCACTATATGTTTTTCTATTGGTTTCAATATTTCAAGTACAAAATCAACTATAACTTGTGATTTTAATTAATTTCTTGAGATATAGCTAATGTCCAATTTCCCTAACTCAACTGACTATTTCATAAGTCTTTCTAATGAGTATGGTTTTTAGGAACTTGCCTTATTGGAAGATCAGTACATATATTAATGGTGTAAGCTTGAAAGTAAGGCCTTAAGTTCTTTGTGCTAATAATTATTGTGTCAGGCACTATTTTAGCCTTTGGTATTTTAGGACTAGTCCGTATAATATCTTACTCATATAATATATTAGCGTTTGAGTATTATCTTCTTCCTTGAAAAAGATAGATTTAAGGTTGCATCTAAAATGGCTAAGTAAAGATATAATGGTTCTCCAACATGTAGATTTATAGTGACAATGCACTTTGAAAGTAATCCTTCAATTGTTTTAAGGCCTGTTAACATTCTTAAGTCCTTTGAACTCCTTAGGATTTTGAAAAATTTTAAATAATGACAAGTATCGACTGAAAGATCTTAAGATTAACCTTTATAAGCTTACCATCTTTTCTATCAACCTTTATACTTTTTTTTTAATTTTCTATGTGATTCTATGCATAAGATGACCTTAATTTTTTTCAAATTAACCTTTATCCCTTGATTTTCTTTATGATTGTTAATGGGGCTTCATAAATTATGCTTTAAATCCTCTAGGTTTAAGTATTTTTATGTTTATTTTACACCTTAAAATCAAGATTGCCCTTTTTGTATCAAGTTATATAAAGATTAGTAGGGTCTGAGTTTACTTGCAAAGATTGTTGCATTGAGATTAAGATTTGAGTCACCTAAAAAATGAAGTGTTGAAGGTAATCCCTTAAGCTATTTTCCACCCTTTAGGATAGTGATATTAAATGGGCGAAGTCTCTAGATCTACACTTATCATCATTGAATTGTGATATAAACCTGGTAGTTAACTACTGGAAGGTAACTATTGAGGTAAGAAGTATGGTTTAGAATTATGATCGAGTTATGCTAGTTAGAGTGGAAGAGAATGCTTTGCATTTTATGACATTGAATATGACACTTAGATTTGTAAGTTGTCTATGTTAGTACATATGATCAACAAGGATGGGTATGTCATTATAAGTAGCTAGGGTCTTAAACATGATCAGTAATGGTTTTTTCTAGACATTAGGTTTCAATGGGCTAGTAGCTATCAAAATTTCTCCCTATATGCCCTGTTTTAACAATACTCATGATAGGGTATGGATGGGGGTCCTCTTTGACAATGGTTATGAGGTGTGTTTTTGTGGCCTCTTATGAATCTGCTACATTCCTTATAGTTATTGCTTGATTTTTTCATGTAACATCATGATTTTAGTAGTTTAATTAATGTGTTGCTCATTAGTTTAAGGGATTTTAGGTGTGGTGGTTATTTATATAACATTGACAGATGGATTGCTACTATAGGTATCCGTTATTCTTTATTAAGGTGATAATAAATAAGTTATTTTGAGATTTTCTCAAGTGGGAATATCAAAAAATTTCTTGCAGTTTCTTATAGATGACATCAAATGTTGAAGAATGCATTTAAAATAGGCTAATCTTAAGTATTAGGCTTGTAAAAATAACTACTCATATACTAGGGTGTTTCTGTAAAAGACATTGTAATGCTAAAGTTAGTAAAAGCTAAAGGATGCTTAATATGTAGAAAAATCTCTAATTAAATTTTATGATAATTATCTTGACTGAATTTATCATTTTCAGATAATAAAATGATCCTCTGTTGAAACTTACTAAATAAATGACCTTTAATAGAAAACTTTAGCGTACTAGGATCTATAGTACGCTACTTTATATGGAAATGAATCGTATCTTGACTAAACTTATCATTTTCATATAACAAAATGATATCTCTCCGTTGAAACTTATTGAAGAAATGGCCCTTAATAGAAAACTTTAGCGTACTAGAATATGGGTAAAAAATCTTACACAGAGAGGTCATTCCCTTTCTTATAGATCATTTAAACATTTTCATTCGAGCCTTATGTCTTATATTTAATCTAAATATTTAATATATAGTACTTTCTCCTTAGTTATTTGGCTTAAACATTTCCTTACTTCGCCTAAATATTTTCTTACAATGGCTTGTTTGTTTTATTAATTCATTTGTCTTCTTTCTTGCTTGTTTTATTATCTACTTATTTTATCTTTCATTTTTATTCTCTATCTTCTTTCTTGTTTGTTTGATTATTTATTTTACTTATTTTATCTTTTATTTTTATTATTTACCTTGTTCTATCTTTATTGTGTTATTTATTTTACTACTTATTTTCATATTTTATTTGTAAATATTTATTATTTAATGTTTATTATATTTTTTTTATTATCGTTTATGTCTAGTTTTTTATTTTTAGTATTTATCTTTTATTATTCTTTATTTCTATTATTGTTTTTATTTCTATTTCTATTTTTGTCTTTATCTTTTTATTTTAGTTTTGAATCTCTTTAGTCTTATTCTTATTTTATTATTATTATTTTTTCTTTTTTTATAAATAGTTCTCTTTTTTTTTCTCTTTTTTCTGTTGGTTTATCAAAAGCAGTGGGGATAAAAAGGCATACTATTGAACCTTCCTTGGCCCCATGTCTTGATGGGACTTCTACTGAAATGTTGTTGTTGTTGTTATTGATATAACTATTTGTGATATCATATGTCAGAGGTAGATATTAAGTAAATAACAATAACAACAACAACAACTTCTTAGTGAAAGTTTCACTGATCACGAGGGCTAGGAAGTTCTAAAAATACGCAGCCTTAACCTTAACTGCTAGAAAGGCTGCTTCAGATAAATTGACATAAAA
This sequence comes from Erythroxylum suave, assembly GCA_027563595.1. Classification (NCBI taxonomy): domain Eukaryota; kingdom Viridiplantae; phylum Streptophyta; class Magnoliopsida; order Malpighiales; family Erythroxylaceae; genus Erythroxylum; species Erythroxylum suave. Next base: position 21,681,739 of record JAOSBN010000008.1, on the reverse strand, counting down.
TGTAATAAAATAAAAATATACATAAAAGATGATGAAATAAGAAAATAAATAAATGAAACAAGTCATTAGAAGAAAATATTTAGGCTAAATAAGAAAACGTTCAGGTTAAAAACGAGACATAAGTCTTGAAGGAAAAATGGTTAAATATTTTATGAGAGAAAAAAAACCTATCTATGTGAGATCTTTCAATTTTATCCTAGTGATAAGGATTCCAGTCAACAAATTGATAAGGATCAATCTAAATAAGTTAAGGATTTCATCTTTTGAATTGTAATTATCATCATTAACTCCCCCCAATATTATAGGCTGATTCCCTCCAAGATTATAGGAAGTCCCCCATTGTAAATGTGTATATATATGTAGCTTCTGTACATGAAATATACATAGAACACTGTTTTTTATTATATGGTATCAGAGCTCTCGGTCCTATTTTTTCAAACGCCTTCCTACTTTGTTTGCTTCCTATTTCTAACAATGTCATCCCCAGCCCAATCTTCCAACTCCAGTCAGTCTCCTTTGTCCACTCCTCTCCTTCCCAACCCAACGGACTCTGCTACTCCCATCATTGTTTTGAATGTTGCAGCTTAATCAATAATGAAACTGCACACAAACAATTACCTCACATGGAAACTTCAACTGCAGTCTCTACTTCGTGGTCATAATTTGTTAGGCTACGTTGACGGATCACTTCTTGCTCCACCCCAGCCCATTCTCGTTGATGGAAAGACTATTGCCAACCCCAGTTATGAATCCTGGGTCTAGCAAGATCAACTTATTTTCTCAGTGCTTATTACAACGCTACATCACACTATTGCTTCCACAGTCAATCGGGCGACGACTTCCAAACAAATCTGAGACACTCTTCCTCAGACATATGCCTCAGCATCACGAGGCCATATAAAACAATTGAAGGCTGCTATCAAAAAGCCAGAACAAGGCAACAAATCCATAACTGAGTATCTCAATTTCATTCGCACCAAGGCCGATGAATTGGCCCTCCTTGGTGCTCCCATTTCAGAAGAGGATTTAACTGATAAGATCCTTGATGGGTTGAATCCTGAATATCATGCCATCGTTGAGACTATTCACGCTCGTGATGATCCGATTTCACTCGCTGCCCTCCATGAAAAACTGCTCCATAAGGAAGTTGCTATTCGTGCTCACCAGCCCCTCTCTACTACTTCCCTTCCAACTACAGCATATGCGGTCACTGGTCCTCCCAAAAGCAAACAGTGGCACCCCTCCTCCATTCATTGCAAATTCAGCATCTAGCACTCCTTCTTATCGCCACTCTTTGCATTCGTTTGGCCATCGTCCTCCTTCACGTCCTTATCTGGGACACTGCCAGGGATGTGGCAATCAAGGGCATCGAGTCACAACATGTCCTCAATATGGGTTGTTTTTTAATCAGCAGTATGGTACTCAACTTCGTCCTTCTACTCACCGTCCTCCAGCACCTCGTCCTAGTACTCCATGGCAACCATCAGCCAACTATGTGGCTCAACCTCCTTCGACAGATTCTTCATGGACCATGGACTGCGGTGCTACACACCATGTCACGACGGACTTGCAAAATCTCTCCCTTCATGCCCCCCACCCTACCAATGAAGAGGTCCTCATTGGAGACTGCTCTGGGTTAATCATTTCGAATACGGGTTCCACTATACTTCCTACTCCCTCTCATACCTTCCTTCTCAATAACGTTCTTCATGTTCCAAAAATTCACAAAATTCTTATCTCTGTTTCAAAGTTCTGTGAATCCAATGATGTTAATGTTGAATTCTCACGTGATTTTGTTATTGTGAGGGATCGGGAAATGGGCCATCCACTCCTAAAGGGCCGTTCTAACAACGGACTCTATCCATGGCCCTCTGCCTTTTCTTCAGCTTCGACACTGTCTCCTTCAGCCTCCCTTGCCACAGTACTGTCTACCACTGGTTCGGTCTCATCCCTCGACTGGCATAGCCGTCTTAGACATCTGACACCAGATATAGGCCATCATGTGCTCTCTGCCTTTCAGCTTTCTCGTTCGTTCGTCCCTCCTAAAGCCGTGTGCAATGCTTGTCAATGCAGCAAAAGCCACAAACTACCTTTCACGGTTTCTAGTTTAAAATCCAATAAACCTTTGGAAATAATTTTTTCAGATGTATGGACATCTCGAGTTTACTCTTATGATGGTTTCAAGTATTATCTCATCTTTGTTGATCATTTTACTAGATATATTTGGTATTATCCACTCAAACAAAAATCACATATTCGTGACTTATTCTCCTGATTTAAATCTCTAGTCGAGCGTTTCTTTAATTTTCCAACCAAAATATTTTATTCCGACAATGGTGGTGAATGAATTTCTTGGACTCACTAATATTCTTTCCTCTTCAGGCATCACACACTATGCTACGCTGCCTCACACTCCTGAGCATAATGGCATTTCTGAAAGGAGGCATCGTCATATTGTCGAAACCGGACTTGCTCTTCTCTCACATTCCTCTATGCCTCTTATATACTGGAATCATGCCTTCGCCACCGCCGTCTACTTAATCAACAGACTGCCCACCCCCACTCTCTCTATGGACTCGCCATACATCCGTTTATTTCAAATAGCACCTAATTACTCAAAACTTCGGTTATTTGGGTGTTTGTGTTACCCTTAGCTCTGCCAGTATGCCACCCACAAATTAGCTCCTCGCTCCCGACCTTGTGTGTCTATGGGATACTCTACCACCCAAAGCGCCTATTATTGCCTAGATATCTCCACCTCTCGCATGTTCATCTCTCGACATGTAATCTTTGCAAAAAATTCCTTTCCATTTGCTACACAATCTCCTGCCCTTGATCTGCCCTCATCCAGCAACATACCCCCATGGCTTCCTCCTATTAGCTATCTTCCTAATTATTCTACCAGTCCAACCAACTCTAGCTCCTCCCCTCTTCCTAACGATCATTCCTCCACTCCATCTACTCCCACACCATCCTCGCATGATCATACTACTTCCCTCACTGATCACAATATCTCCTCCATTCGCACACCTCCCTCCTCACTCAGTCCTTCCTCCGATCCTACACCCCCTCCAGCCAATACCCACCACATGGTTACAAGAGGCAAGACAATATCTGAAAGCCTAACCTAAAATACCTCCTAAGCTCTCAATTAACTTCTTCCTATGATCTTGAACCCACCACACATACTCAAGCTCTTCGTGACCCTAAATGGCGTTCCACTATGTCCGAAGAATTTGACGCCCTAATTCGAAATGGCACTTGGTCTCTAGTTCCGTCTAGTGAGGCTCCCAATTTAGTATATTGTAAGTTCGTACTAAACGACGCTCTGATGGCTTTGTTGATAGGTACAAGGCACGTTTAGTTGCTAAGGGCTTCCATCAACGCCCCGTAGTGGACTTCTTCGATACTTTCAGCCCTGTCATTAAAGCCACTACTATTCGGCTAGTTCTCATTATTGCCATTAGTCATGGTTGGAAGCTACGGTAGCTTGATGTGAATAACGTCTTTCTTCAAGGCAGACTTATGGAAGATGTAGACATGACCCAGCCACCGGGTTTCGTTGATCAGGACCATCCGACCTATGTTTGTAAGTTGTACAAAGCACTCTATGGTCTTAAACAGGCGCCAAGGGCATGGTACTCTGAATTCCGGGACTTTCTTTTTCACGATGGCTTTCATAATTCTCATGCGGACACGTCTCTCTTTGTATATCGTCATGACAACAGTGTTATCTTTATTCTCTTGTATGTCAATGATATTATTCTTATAAGCCCAGATACGGCTACTCTTGATCAATTTGTCTGTGCCCTAGCTAAGCCGCTTCTCCCTCAAAGACCTTGGCCTTCTCTCATATTTTCTTGGCTTCGAGGTTGTCCACAGCCCTCATGGTCTCCTTCTATCACAACGGAAGTATATGATTGACCTACTTAAAAAATCCAGCATGCTTGAATCCAAGCCCATTTCAACTCCAATGGCGGTGGACAAAACACTCACACTCTCGACTGGTGCTCCACTTCAGGATGCCTCGATTTACAGGTCTATTCTTGGAGGATTTCAATACTTAACATTGACCCGTCCCAATATTTCTTATGCTATCAACAGACTATCACAATTCATGCACAAACCCTCTAATGTCCATTGGAACGCTGTGAAGTGGCTTCTACGCTATGTACGTGACACACTCGACCTTGGCCTACTCATATGTCCATCACGGTCCTTGACTCTACATGCGTTCTCCGACGCTGACTGGGGGGGCAATCCCGATGAATTTACATCCACTGGAGCCTACCTTATTTACTTCGGTGGCACATTTGTTTCTTGGAGCTCAAGAAAGCAGCGCACTGTGGCGCACTCTTCCACCAAAGCAGAATATCTGTCGGTTGCATCAACAGCCGCCAAACTCAGCTGGTTGTGTAATCTTTTGACGGACCTTGGTATTACTGTTCCATCTGCCCCGGTTATTTATTACGATAATATCGATGCAACACAACTATGTTCCAGTCCTATCTTTCATTCAAGGATGAAACATGTCGCCATTGATTATCACTTCATTCGGGAGCAGGTTCAATCAGGTGTTTTACGTGTGAGTCCTGTCTCTTCCAAGGATTAGTTGGCGGATGCTCTTACGAAACCACTATCTCAGACGGCGTTCACTCGCTTGCGTGACAAGATTGGCCTCTCTAGAAGGCAGTGCATCTTGCGGGGAGATGATAAGGATTCCAGTCAGCAAATTAATAAGGATCAATCTAAATAAGTTAAGGATTTCATCTTTTGAATTATAATTATCATCATTAACTCCCTCCAATGTTATAGGCTGATTCCCTCCAAGATTATAGGAAGTTCCCCACTGTAAACGTGTCTATATATGTAGCTTATGTACATTAAATATACACAGAACACTATTTTTTATTATACCTAGTACATCAAAGTTTTATATTCAAGTTTATGTCCTCGATAAGTTCCAACATAATCATATCATTTTTTATCACCTCTCTTATTTCCTCATCTTCTTACTTGAGTGTCAGGGTATCTAATGTCTATAACACTAGGTGAGAGTGAGAAGTGACGTTACAATAATAAGAGTGATTGCTATCAACACTCCTAACAAACTTTTAGTTGAAGGGATGTATGAATAAATTGCTTTCACGTTAAAGACGGAGGTAAAATTATAAATCAGTAAAAATATGTATTAGTAAAGATTGAAAGAAAAGGGATCATGTGACACTCCATATTGACAGTTTAAATTTAGACTACTATACTATAAATTTTATGCTATGTCTCACTTGATGTAAGTGATATTTTAATTTATTAATAGTTATAGTAATATTAATTCAAATTGCAAATCGAGCAGTAGTAAATACATATGTCAATTGCTCAGTACATGCAATATTATTCCAGGCTATGGGTATTTAGCATGGGGTGGAATAAAAAATGAAGGTAGTGAGGAAAAAAATTTACATTCAAGTTACAGTACAAATGTAGGCTTAAAGTTAAAATTTATACTAAGATTTAATTATTAAGTGGCCCACTCCACTGAGGCTTATTAATTTTTGGTGAAAGATGCAAATACGTGGAAATCCTCCACTAAAGAAAAACAAAGGGAGTAAACGTCTATTAATTACATAAACAAGTGGATACCATTGTTCACATATCAATGCAGATTTGAATTTGATATTAAATACCAGCATACACGTCTAGAGCATCATAACGTAATAGGACATGTAATCAACAAAATGGAAGGGCCTGTAGAGAAGAGGATGATCCTTGTCGACAAGCTCTTCGGGAACCTCAATCATCGCTTCTTCCTTGGGTATTAGAAACCACTACAAAACAACATGACTATTGCAACGAAAATCTTAGCAATACCTTTGATGTGTGTTGCTATTAGCATTTTTTGGTAATGCATCGTTACTAAATGTTAAGCTTTTGCGACAGCTTATTGCGAGGAGAATAAATTTGTATTTTAACCACATGACTTATTAAGATTTTGAAAGTAACTGTCACTATAACGGATATATAGCTACATTCTGTCACTAGTTTAGTGTTGCAACAAGAATGGATAATTTGATGCCATTATACGGGGACTATTTTGGCACCAAAATAATAGATGTTTGGTGACACTCTATTGCTAGAAGTGTTTGTGTGACATTTATTATGACAACACGTTGCAAAAAACTCCACATTGGCATTTTTTAATTATTATCTATTACTATATTCTAAGTTACCTTTAGTGACAATCAGTAGCAAAGTAAGTTATAATATTAGCTATTGTGACGACCCATCATAAAAAAGCGATATAGTTATTTTTAGTTACAATTTCTTGACACTCTATTACTAAACAACCTGTGATGATATTTTGTTGTGACACCACATTGCAAAAAAAAGGTTGTGCTAGTATTTCTAATAACCACCTATCACTATAATCTATGCTAGTTTTAGTGATACTGTATAACAAAATAGATAATAGTTACATCTATTGTGACAACCTGTAAAAAAAAAAGCCATATAATTTATATTTTATTACAGCTTATTGCTAAAAATCATAAGTAATGACAAAATGTTACAAAAGTATTAAAGTCGATTAATATAATAACAAGTTGTTACTAAAAGGATAATAACATAATTTTTAAACGTAAGAATACTTATGCAGAATTGATGACAAAAACATTTTAGATTACATTATTTTTATTCTTAATTTTTTGATAAAAAATTAATTATATTTAAAACATTCACATAAAATTAATTATATTTAAACTCATTGTAAAAACCTTCTTTCGTTTGCCCTAAAGAAGTAAACGCCTACAAATACAAAGACAAACCCACAGCTACTCTCTCATGGCCACTGACGAAGCAGAGACCATCTCTCTCAATGCTTTTGCTGTTCCTCCAGACTCCGAAAACTCGCCTCAAATGCCCAATCCCCAAGATACCCACTCCCAATCTAACCAAAACCCTCTCGAACCTGACTTGTTAACCCGAAATCCCGATACCGACTCCGTTTCTGCACCCAAGCCCACCACCTCCACCACTAAGTGGTTGGGATCGCTCGGAGATTGCATCTTTAGATTGATAGTGCCGGTGCTTAAGGTGGGCACCATTATTGGTCGCAAAGGTGACTTAATCAGAAAGATGTGCGATGAAACACGAGCTCACATTCATGTTCTTGCGAGCTCACATTCATGTTCTTGACGCTCCTGTTGGCACTCCTGATCGTATTGTATGTTTTCTGCCCCCATTGTTATACTGCTTAGTAATTGATTCTGTTGTTTCTTTTTTCTGAATTTTTTTGGTTGTTTAATCACGTTGGATATGCCCTTTTCTTGGTTTTCTCTTCTTCTTTTCTTTTTTCTCTCCCTGTAATGACTCGAATTTTAAGTCTTGGCCAATACATCATAGCTCACACAAAGGCAGATAATGAAACTCCTGTAAATGATGAAGTAAAGGAGACCATTGTAAGTAAATACTTTTACAATTTTTAAAAGGATTTAATTTATTTATGATATTTAATGTTGACTTAAATATTACACCAATCTTTTTTTTTGGAATTGAGTATGATTTGGACAATAGAGTTGGACTAAATTGAATGATATTTGTTTTTGTAGTTGCAATTTATATTTATTTTAAATAAGAGCAATAACTAAAGAAGACCAATTTTGTAGGAATGAAGGTAGAAATCTCATAATTTTAATTTATTCATGTATTTAATTATTGATATTCATGTAGGAAGAGTTAAAGAAATATAAAGCTGAAAAAGAAGCAAGACTGATCAACCTTGATGACGATGAGATTTTTGAGAAAGTTCTTAGTGAAGTAAAACATGGTCGTATTAGAAGCTACTTGTCAAATACCATCCCATCTAGTTATCAGGCAAATGGACCTTAAAAAACGTGAGCTTATAAAAGAACTTGCTGAAACTAAAGAGTATGCTTAGAGCTTGAAGAACGAAATGACAACTCAATTTCAAGAAATGAAGGGACAAATTGTGAAGAATGTGCAAAATCAAATGATGGAGAACTTCAAGAATATGCTTGCGGTAGCTAAGAATGGTGATTTTAATTTTGATTCTTTAAAAAAGATGTTTAAAGCCTCATTGCATATCGCTAACTCCTCAAAATCTCATACCAATGACACAAATGGGTAAGTCTTAATCTAAAGTTTTTTGTATAAATTATTTTATTGTTTTTAGATAATCAATATTCATTTTACTTATCATATTACTTTTATTTATTTATTTATTTATTTTGTTGTAGGATGCGGATGTAGATGCTTGAAGGAAAAGTCTTGCATCATTCACTGAAGTTGGTTTATTATCTTATTGAACATTTTTGTTTTCAGTTAATTAGATGATATTATAACTTCTATAAACATCTTATTTGAACTTGTTATTAGGATTCACTTTCAAGCGTTATGTTTAATTTTCCTCGAAGTTAAATTTATATTAATGCAATTTCATTTCTTAATGTTTTTTTAATATTTTATTATGTAACTTATGGTAAAAAATATATAAATTTTTTAAGGTACGAGATTATTACATTTGCAATTTGTGATAAATAATTATTCGTTATTAAAAATAAAATAACAAAAAAGCTTTTGTTACCACTTTAAGTTAACGAAATTTAAGTTATTACAAAATTAAGCATTTAGTTACGTATTCTTATAGCATTACTAATTAATGATTTTGTAATAGCAAATTAATTTCTCGCTAAACATAATATTTTGTAACAATTATGTTCAACATACAATCATATTTTGTCATGGATATTATTGAATCTTGTAACAGATAAATCTATTGCAAAAGGCAATTTTCTTGCAACAACTCTATTTTTGCGTAATTATATATTAGCTATTGCAACTATTTTAGCAAAATGGAAATGACTTTCACAACAAATATATTTTATTCTAGTAATGCATTGTTTTGTTACTAAATGTATAGAATCCACGACGAGAAAAATTTTCGAAGCAAGACGAGAGTTTATCTAGTATCGGACATGAGAATTTTGAACCTTTAGAAACACCCCCTACAATAACAGAATGTGACGGAGTCAATTTCCGTCACCACAAATTTTGGTAACGAATTTCACATCTATAGTAACAGTGTCAATTCGACACCAAAGTCATTTCATGTTGCAGTGAACAAATCGCTAGAATACCTGTCTTTGTCTCCGCTTATCACCACTCGGTGATTAGCTGCTTGAAGCCTCCCATTGCTCCATGCCTTTTTGCACCATTATTCATTTATATATTGTCATTAGTTCATAAAAAAATGTAAATAAATTTATCTGTGGACTGGATATTACCTTGAGGGCATCGCCAACATTGACAAAGAAAGAATTTTGGGGAATCACAACTTCAGCCCAATTGCCATCATTGGTCTGAACCTTAAGACCTGGAACTCCATTGTCACACAATATGGTGATACCATTTTTATCTGTGTAGGCCCCCAAACTAGTTGCTGAATCAAGGCTGCTTGGAGGAACTTCGTACTTCATTACACGGAACATAGTTGTGCTGTTCTCAATATGCGATTCATATTGGCTTTCCCAAAGGTCTCAAATATCATTTTCAAGATGAGTAAATTCAATTCCAGCATCTTTGAGCTCACTGTGTTCAGAGTCTCACTGTCATCACAAAATAAATTCATTACTGGAGACTGGTCATTTTTTTAAAGGACTACTCATCTAATTATACTCCCTTGACATGGGTAGTGCTTATTGATTTAGGGGGCGCTTGGTTTATAGAAGGGAATGAGAATGAATATAGGAAGGAATGAGAATGGATATAATCATTATAATTATGGTGGTTGGTTAAGATAAAGGAATGATTATCATTACCATTGATA
>JAOSBN010000008.1:21657429-21671798 GCA_027563595.1 Erythroxylum suave | reverse complement strand
TTTTATCTTGATTAATTATTTATTTAATTATATTTTATCTTAATTAATTTAATTAATTATATTTTATATTTTAATTATATTTAATTAAAAAATACTAGTGTCGGTAGGAATCAAACTCATTCCTCCCATACATGGAGGGTATGGACCATTACCCAAAACGTTGGTATGAAAAAACTATTCAATCAACCATAATAACCAACCAACCATTACCATTCATTCTATTCTCATTGATTTATTTTCATACCCCTTAACCAAGCACCCCCTTACTATCAATAATTCATTAGCACCTGATATCTTTCTTTTAACATGAAAATCATTTTTAAAAAGCTGACCTGAGCTTGAGAAAACTATGAATTAGTCTCTTTCCAAGGTAGAAAAACTAACAACAATGACTGTGTTGGTCCAATTTATCCCTCCGTGTGCGTCTATCTTCCTCTACTACCATCAAATCGTGTGATTCAGTAATACTGGAAGTTATGTGTACATGTGCATAGTGTAGAGGACATAGACACAAGAAACAACTGAAACCAATTAAGAAAGTTTCCAAAAAGAAAAAAATGTATGATCCTATGTGCGTTATTTGATAGAAGAAATCATGGAAAACATATACGAGGACCAGAAGAAATCATAAGCTCTTACCAGAAACTTGGGTTGGCCACATGAGGTTGGTGAAAGCCTGAGCTGCTTCGAGTCTCTGTGCGTCATCAACACCAAAGCTTTGGTGGAAAGGGACAATGGAACTCTTGCCCAAGTAGCTACGGTATGGCTCAGGGCTGACATATTTGTTCTTGATTTCCTCGGGTAGATCGAATATTGCCGCCATGCCTCTGAATGTCTTCAAGTAGGCTTATTGGAATCTTGCTATTATTATCGCACTTAAAAACGAAGCAACCTTGACTCGCCATGCCTCTGAATGTCTTCAAGTAGGCTTATTGGAATCTTGCTATTATTATCGCACTTAAAAAAGAAGCAACCTTGACTCTCGCATGCCTCTCTTACTTGTCTAATAGTACTTCCTAATCCTACATATAAGTGGGATTTCAGCTTTAGCATCTCTCTCTAGCTAGCTCTTGCGTGTACTACCAGTACTACAGTTATACTACAGTTATATAAGGAAGCTATCCCATGGACGTCTATAAATTGTAAGTCATCAATGCTTGAAATAACGTTTTTTTTTCCAGTTTTATTTATAATAAAGGTCAGAGTGTGATAGCTAATTTCTCTTTAAAAAAAAAAAGAGTGCGATAGCTAATGTCAGATAATTTATCACCTGTCCCTCCACTTTCGTTACATTAAATATTGACATGATGGTAGATAATTTGGTGCCATTTAAGAAGGTGTTGGTACTCGAAATGTCATCAATTAAACCTCAAGGATTACTTGCCGTGCAGAATTAGTTGTTTGACGACAGGATGTTTACGAAAATGAATTTAGAACGGAATCGATGGTGTCCTGTGTAGCGGCTGCAGTTGGAAAAAGGAAGCAGGAGAAATAGGAGCAAAGATAAGATGGACATTCACTATTTTGTTTTTGTACCAAAAACAAGTGGATCGGAAGTGGTGATGTAATGTGCGATGTCAGCTTTTATCCGGATTGAAACCAAAATAAACGGTTCCATTTAGTTATGGCAACTAGTAATTGCAGCAATCTTGTACATGAAGAGAAAGTGGAAGGCAAAGAGGAATGAGACCGGTTACCAAGAGATAAGAACTAACTGCATTGTTTTCTTTCCATTTGTCCCTATTTTATGATGTCAGGCATGGGGGAAAATCCAGGTGGTCCAAGAAGGCTCATCTCTTATCTATGTATGTTACGTGATATTTTGGTCTGATCAATTTGTCAATGGAAGACCCCTTTTACAACTGGCCACCCTCTCTCGCTCTCACTGCTATTGTATGCATGTAATGTAGTATAACTTTATATTTAGATGATACAAGCAAAAAATATATTTTTGGAAACTGGAAACCCATTTTATAGTGTTTCCATTATCACAGACTGCGGCAGCTGATACCAAATGAGGCCACAATAGATTTTCTTACCATCAACAGTATCAATATCGTGAGCCACCAAGCATGAGGCTTCTAATTCGTTGAAAGGCTACGTCATTGATTGGTATGCACATTCAAGAGCTTGGGACATTCTCACTATCTACACTGCCTGAGTTTGTTTAGCAATATTGTTGAAAACCATAGCTTCCAAACATTATTCTTCAGACCGCAGCTACCTACCAACATCGGTCTTGGTGAGCGACATAGTTGGGATCTAACGGTTGGTTGCACGAGCTTTCATATTGTTAGTATGCAACAGAGTAACCCCCGTCTTTGTAATAAGTAAGTTTGTTACACTTGAGAGTCTGACATGTCCTGGAAACTGGCAACTGCCAAGCAACTTGCAGCTCAAGAAATGGACCACATCCTATGAAAAACTGCCCGTAACTATCTCTGTCTTCCCCAGTCAAGAGGGTGGTAGGATCTATCTAACTATTTGCTGTAAAAGATTGATTATTCCCAATTTATCCATACCAGATGAGCTGAAAACGTGCAACTGTTGCTGTTGTGTAAAGCATTTTGGAAATTTAATGAAGAAAGGATTATCAATGGAAGTACATATTTAGAAGAAAAGGTCAACCAGCGGCATCCAACTTGTTATCTACCCAAAAAGGAATTACCACTTAAAAAAGGTAAAACTCACATTCCACGCAATGCAAGGTGGAATTGCATTTGGAAATTAATGCTGATACAAACGTTAAATAACTGATATAACAGACAAAGGTCAGTTTCTAGAGTCACAAGGACCTAAGACTAAATGACAACAAAAAAGATGCAACCAAAATGAAATTCGACGGAAGTATGTCGTTGACAATGGTACATATAAGTGAGCAAAACCAATATCATTTCCATAGCTTAACACACTTGTCATGACTAGCAGAAGCAACCAACCCCGTCACAGTTGATACAGCCAAGGAAGCAATAAGTCCACCATGGGCCGCGATAGTCATTGTTTTGTTCTCACTCATGTTCCAAAGCTCTAAAGACTGCAGCAAGTACCCACATTTCACATCAGAAACAAAACTATCAAGCATAACAGAAACATTAAATTTTCACATCATAAACAAAATCACATTGTACTCCATTTTCTCCACCACAGTGTTTCCTCCCTATTCTCCCCCTTTCCTCACTTGAAGAACAACTAAAAGATTATGTCGACAAAACTGCTCTTGGTGAATATTATCATCAACCAAATATTAAATACTTTGGAAAAAACTTTTCAATCACTCCGTATCTTCTACTACAAGACCCTCAAAGGAGCAATCAAACTCATAAGCTTGATCTAACTTCCACATGGACCACTTTTGACAATGATTACAAGAACGTGAACAGGTTTGCAGATGTGATACACTTGTAAACCCTAAGCAGACAATAAGGCAAACTCAGGGACTGATGTAGGTGGGCTCCAGTGGGCAAACTTCCCCACAATGGCCCATTGAAGAATCTTTTCTTCAATTTTCCACACAACTTCATTTTGCCCTCACTAAGCAAAATTTATAGATGAACCTCACATATAATTCCACAAGGAAAGTCATGATAAACCTATAAAGAATGTTAGGAAATGAGTAAAAAAGATCATCGATTGCGTACCTGGTAACAGCCAATGACTAGCAATGAAGGATATATAGGATGAAACACGCAGGTGTGAAATATGTTGCCATTACAACTTAGTTCATGCACACAATCCCTCTCAATCCCTGCTCCAAGCGTCCAGACTTTAACAGAATCCTCACTGACAGATGCCAGATACTCACCCGATGGATCCCAGCACACAGAATGGATAGGCTTAGTGTGCCCCTATAATTGAGCAGTTCATGTTCAAGCCAGCTTAGACAGCAAAGAAAAGTGAAAAAACAAAATTGCTTGGATGTTGATAAACAACAAAACATAAATTTTAATTGCAAGGAAAGATGAATAGCACGGTTAGCGGGAGCGAAGGGGCCAGTAATTCAGCCCATAGACCCTTGTTGGTTTACACTCGTAGGAATAAGAATTGAGCAAGAATAAGTTGTTAGTATTAGAAGTTTGTTAGTGCCAGCATGGCAGAGTTGTTCGAAAGTCAGAGAATGTCAGCATAAAAGGGAACAGAAATGAGTAGGGCAGCATTCTGGAACTTTTAAGAATCATTGTCGTTATGGCCATTAGGCTTGGGCAGGATCAGAACCTTCTTTTGGGTTCTTCCTGTAGTCTTGAATAATATTCGAATTTCATTTCTGAGTACTCTTAACTTTCCAGACAACTAACTCTAACACAAGACAACCAAATAGATAATGCCAATAGAAACACGGATTCTGCTTCAAAAGAATAGGTCTATGATCTTAAATGCAAATAATCTGACTAATGTCAGACTGACCTCCAATCATTGAAACTAAGGAATCTGACTAATGTCAGAGTGACCTCCAATCATTGAAACTAAGGAAAGGATTTTATGCCAGTATGAAATGTGAACCAGATATTACATACAAACAAACCAATACAGTCAACAAGACAGTTTATATGCAATAAGGTATCAACTTTCTTCACCAACAACTTCCTGATACATACACTATAACCTTTGAACAAGTAAACAACAAAAGTAACTACTTTAAGAAAACTCTCAAAAACAACATGCAGTTATGAAATTTGCAGTTTAAAAGAGCTACTGCAAACATCCTAAAAAGATCTTCAGAGCAAATACAAGTGATTAGTTAAATATGGCACAGACTATAGATGGTGATGCTATTATGTTCTACACAACAGAGACAATTAGTAGTACCGTCTTCCTGTAAATCTAGGAAAATGTTGAAAGGAACAATGAAACTAACCTGCAGCGTATGTTGGGAAACTTGGGTCTCAACATCTAGTATAGATACCATATTTTCATCAGCTGCAGCAAGGTATTTCCCCACTTGAGGTTGAAATCTCAACTGTGCAGTACCACCCTAATTCATATAACAAATTGTAAGGGTGAACAAACAGAATAACACACAAAATTCCCCTGAAGTGATATACAAACTAATGGAATTAAAATCCCTTCATCAGACCTCTCATCTATGACTAGTACATTACATTTTCACCAAAAGGAAATTATAAATGTACCTTAAACACTCTTGCACAAATACCATTTGTAATGCCCCAGTATCTTATTTCACCATCCGCATCACAAGAACAGATAAGGTCATCTTTATTTGGATGGAAGTCGAGAGACATGACAGAGCTAGAATGTCCAACAAAAGTACGTTGGGAGTACCCAGGCTGCAAGATCACAATTAAGTATGCAACTCACTTTCATTTGAATAAACCAGAGAAAAAGGATCAAGAACATCATACTTAAAAAGGTATTACAACAGAAAGAAGGAAGCCACGCCCAAAATAATTATGCATTTAACACCAAATATTGTAGTATGCATCACATCTCTAATATACTAACATAGGAATGGAAAGTGACAAGACTTGGGAATTCAACAATCTGTCCAAAAATGTCCTCTTGTACACTTAACAAAAGCAACAACGAAAGCAAAAGTACTGATTTCTCACTCAAAAGGTTAGTAGAAAAGAAAGAAAGAAGCCAGAGATTCCCAAAATACTGATGCATTCAACAACAAATATTGTAGAATGCACGACTCTTCTATATACTAACACAGGTATGGAAAATGACAATACCTTGAAATTCAACGATTTGTCCAAAAAATTTCCGCTAACAAGCTTAACAAAAGAAACCATAAAAGCAGAAGTACTGATTTTTAAGTTCCATATCCAAACATCGCTTTCTCCAAGCTGCTCTTATGAAATTTACCAACCAATGTATACAAGCAACAAACACTTTTAATCTTCAGCACCACCTTATTCTCAGCTAATATTTTAGTATTAATTCAGTAGAGGTAAACGAAGCCTTTGATCACTAATGGCCAGCTCTAGCAGTTCTAGTTTTAACAACTTAAATGTACACATAACTGATTATCAAAAAGGTTCTTTCAAGTAATTCCAATATTCCCAACCATTAAAACATTACGAATAGTAGATTTCAGTCACTAAAAACCACCAACAGAAACACAACAAGGAACGTCACTCACTTATGTCTATGTATTCCATCAACTAAGAAGAAATCACCATATCTAGAACTTGTAAATGTACAAATAACCAATAAGTAACAATTGAAAGCTAGGACCGCATGCATGATAATAGGATGCAATTGACATAAAAGCCACAAAATAGTTGAGATGACTATGCAAATACAATTTCATCAAACAAATGCAATATGCTATTCTCAATAATTCAAAAAGTATAGAACAATAACAGCATCGTTTGACAGATGAATTGAAAATGTATACTAACTTTGTCAGCATCCCAAACCCTGACAGTTTTATCAAATGAAGAGGTTGCAAGTCGTGGCATGCTCAGACTGAAACGAACATCTGTAATCAGTGATGAATGTTCTTCAAGGGTGGTTTTTGGCTTCAAATTATCTGTGAACCACAAGACAGCCTGTATCGACCATCAAGAAACAAATCCCATAACTCACTCATATCACCCAATTATAAGGCTGAGTTTCCTTTTTCTAGTTTTACAAGAAAAAGCTATGCAAACAGTTCAACTTTGGCTTGGCAAATTAAGTCAAGCCGGGCACAGCCTGGCCCGGTTTGAAGCCAATAGGCTAGACCCGGAGGGCTAGCCTGAAACTCCCTCCCCACACGAAGTCGTTTTGGAGCTGACAGGAGTGGGATCGAACTGGCTTTGACCCTGTTTGGCAATCAACTGATTGCATTAGCTGTTAGCTGATTCTATCACCTGTTAGCTAATCAGCTAACAGCTGATTATATCAGCTGATTTGACCAGCTGTTTGTTATTTGATGTTTGGTAAAATTAGTTGTTTAGTATTAGTTGTTTATGTGTAAAATGACTTATGAAGACATGATTTTAAAAAATATATAATGGTATAACTCTAATAAAAAAAAATAGAACATATAATAATAATATAATTATAAAAATTTTATAATTAACTCATCTTTTTTTTTATCTATCTTCACACAATTATTACAAATTTTCCATCACTAAATATAATTATATAAAAAAGGATAACCTAAAAAGCGAAAAGAAAAATTATACTAGATAAAAAAAATTTATTGTAAGTTTCATTATTTTTTATTTAAGCAAATAGTTTTTAATAACTTTTTTGTTTTAATTATTTTGAAGGCTTTAACAAATATTATTTTTATACCTAAATACCAAAACAAATCTAAAATAAAAAATAATATCAAATAATACGTCAAGATGAAATCCTAATAAGAATTATTTGCATAGTCACATTTCACTTTCGTCTCTAGCATGAGTTGTCAAAGTTACCTAGTGAATATCAATTATTGACCTAGGCATATTTCTTAGCTCTTTAAAGAGACGCATCAATCACAACAATTTTTATGATGAAATCAACGGTAAAGATGGTTCAGAAATAATTACCAGACAATCATAAACAATAGTAAAAAATTATCAAACAATTTTTAAATAAAATTTCTAAGCTAGGCATGTATTAAGCGGGGTGTAATATCGTGTCCTTGGACTACAAAAGTGATGAAACAATGTTCTTGAAGGACTCATATGCTATAAGAAGTCAAAAAACAACTTATACCGTCCAACTTACCTCCAAATTGTGGAATATGAACCATACATCTGTTCCTTCGCAACCATCATCAGCAAAACGGGAAAATGGTTAAGGGGCTGGGGCATTTTGGTATTTTGGGTTTGGGGTAATCAGCTGATTACCCCAAACGCTGGGGTAGGGTAGCTTCTTAGTTTTGGCTGGTTGGATTGGCTGCCAAACAAATTTAATGATCGACTAAGTCAAACAGCTGATTTTGGTCAATCAGCTAATTTTTAGTTGATCATCTATCATCCAAACAAGGCCTTTGTCCTATTGCCATCCCAAGTTCCACTAATCTAAAGAATTAAATGAGGCTTTGTATTCCAAAAAAAAACCAAAAGATTTAAATGAGGCTCTAAAAAAAATAAACTGGAAAATTGCCTGTTCACGAGGAATCGGTATCACATTCTGCAAGCTTATGTTTAATTATAAAAGTCATCCAAAACTTGCCTTCTTATCATGGCCTCCGCTAGCAAGCAATTTACCATCTGATGAGAAGTCGCAACAGATTACTTTGCTCTCACTTGCAGTCACAGAACTTACTTCAGAGAATGTAAATCCTGATATCAAAGATGAAACATGACTTAAGGACCTAATACAGCAAACAGCAATTCAGATCAAGAATAGCACTTGGTTGGCACATAGGATCATCCATAAGAAAGTCATTGATATATTCAGTTCTGATTTCAATTTCCCATGGATAAAGAAATGCACAGGGATGCAACAAAAAAAAAAAAAAAAAGAGTGGATCAACGTTGAATGAGGATAAGGGAAGAACTGCATACCTTTGTCGACATCCATCCCAAGAATTGTATCTCTAGGGTAATTGTGATCATGGGATTAAAAAGAAGAACAATAGGTTGTACTACTGGGCCTCTTATACATGCATAAAGCCCACAGGCCTAGAGAAGAACAATAGGTTGTACTAAATAAATCAAACGTAAGCCATAAAAATTTTAAGGGTGTATAAAAGAGGAAAAGAAAGAGATCATACAAGTACAAAAGATTTTAGACTTTATTTTAACACGAAAGTTTTTATCAAAATTTAAGTTTGTCGCCAGTATTTTGTAGTGTTTAATAAGCCCTATATATTATGAAACAATTGTAATTTACCTCTAAATAAATAGAACAACAAACTTCAATCAATATTTCATTAACCTAGGCCTCGTGCGACCTTTATTCTTTGGATAAGGATCTATTCACTTTTAAGACCATCTCTTACCGCAAATTGCAAAATATAGTTAGTTGACTTCAAAATGCAGTAAGTTTAGGAAAAACAATTCCAACAAGCAACTACATATTTACAATAAGTGTGGGGTGACGACATATTTGCCAAAACAACTGAACATTTACGGTAAGTATGGGGTGACTGTAAAATACAACAAACTTATGTAATTTGGTTGGAGTAAAAAATGTGAGCATTTACTGCAAATTGCAGTTAGGTTGGAGTTGCTCTAACATGGTAGTTAAACTAGCCCTCTTATCCATCTAAAGACACACACAAAAATTCTTCAAATGAACTTTAGATGGCCTCATGGATTAGTTTAGTTGTCATATTGATCATGAATAGGGCCCCCCTTTATAAAAGAGAGTGCCATAGAGATTTAGATTAATGAAATATTGATTAGAATCAGTGGTTCTATCCATTTGAGGATCAATTGGAATGATTTTCGTAATATGAAGGGCTTATTTAAACATGATAAAAAAGTTGTGTTCAAAATTAATTTTCATGAAGCTTTGAAGATGTAAACATACCTTCTATCTTTATTTTAATAAGAACATGCGTTTAATTGAATATCATATAAGCAATGAAAGTTTAATAACTAAATTATAATCCAGTCAATTACGTAATATTACCCTTCACTAAGAGCAAGAAAGGAATTCGATCAATACATTGAAAGCAGGCATAAATTAAAAACAAAGTATGACACATGAATCTAATTCGCAAGCTAAAATTGAATTCCAGTCTTGATAATCTAATTGAATGGTACATCCAATATGACATCTTATTAAATACAGTAAAAGATGCTAAAAGAAGAAGATTTATCAATCATTAACCTCTTAAATGGAATTAGAGCATCTTTTATTACATTTCGAATATTTTTACTGCATAGCAAATTATGTAGTTTACTAGGGATATATGTCAAATGACTTCGTAATACGATTTCATTTTACAATTATGATTTATATAGTGAAACGTATATGCCTATCTGCTTTAATATGGCCATTTTTTATATGATATAAATATTCAATTATTAATTAGTATCCCTAAAAGGTCACCGGTTTAGATCGCCAAGTCGGTATAACAACATACGCGCGCGCGCGCATTACTCTACTTAATTACATAAATGAAGTATGTTTAAGCATATAACAAAATTGATGAAAGTAAAGGATTAAATACATTGCTTTATCAATGTGTTTAATTACATAATACTCTATGTCATGCATATATTATAACAAATTTTACAACTTACCTTTTGTATAGTATTTCCTACGTGGTTCTCTATTATTACTAAATGATTGATACTGGTTCAGTCGGGTTTGGTTGGGGCTGGGCGACGCCACTGTGATCCATGGGTCAGTCGGCTGCGGCGATGGACGTACCTGCAAGACAATAAAGGCACGCCGGGAATAGATTCCCGGGAAGCCTCTCCGACGCTCAAGTCAGTTTCTTAGTGATGGTTTTTGTCGTTAGATCCAGAATGGCAGAGTTCTCTTAGAGCATACCTGTTGCGTGAGGAGGCGAAGGACTTATATAGCGGGCGCTTGTAATCATTATTAGGCATGGAGGTGGTCGCGTGCACGTTAACTTACCCACGCACGCTACCTCCCCCATACCGTGTCCCATCGTGAACTCAGATACCACCAGCTATCGGGGAATGGTTCCGAGAATGAGTCTGAGCCTGGACCGACCGACCCGACCAGATACGAATGAGCCATAATATAATAATAGTTTATTATAAAACCAGAATTTAAGGATCTTCTTTTGGGCATATAGATATATTATCAGATTGTCCATTTCCTCTATAAAATTTTGATCAACATGAGTTGTTAATTCTTAGTGACTTGACAGTCCAATGTTTTTAGTAATTTTTCTCATTTATTTATTTGACATCCTATTTTTGAACTTCAAGTTCTAGTTCTCAACGTTTAGCGATGTGATGCAAACTTCAATCCTCGTAAATTCTTAGTCTAATCAGATAAGAAAAATGAAAGCCACCACCATCTAATAGAAAATATTAACAAACATATAAATGATAAAGAAAATAATGTAAAATTAATTGATTAATAACACAATTGCCTTGAAGTTAGAGCACTCATAAAGCCTTTAATTACAATTGGCATTAGAATTAAGCTTTCATAACATAATGTCTCATTAAAAGACATCATCAAATTTTCATTTATACTATATAATAAATATTTTATAATTTTAATTTTAATTAAAATATTAAACCTAAATTTAAATTACCAATTAAGAGAATTTTAAAAATATTAATCAAGCGAATTTTAAAAATAATTTAATATTGTTAACTATTTGTGATATCATTAACTATAAATTAATAGAGGTGGAGATGATGGTACTTGGATAGATGTTGTGTAACCTTATTAAAAGTGATAAGGTTATGAATATAGTAAGAGATAAATTAAAGGTGATTAATATTGATGGAAAATTAAGAGACAAGACTTAAGTGATTCAGACATATTAAGAGGAGACATCCTATGCTGCAATGAGAAGATGAGAGAAGATTATATTTAGGATTTTAACAGGAAAAGATGAAGATCTAAGAAGAATTAGGACGTGGTGATTAAGAATGATATCTCTCTGTTGAAACTTACTGAAGAAATGGCCCTCAGTAGAAAACTTTAGCGTACTAGGATATGGGTAAAAAATCTTACATAGAAAGGTCCTTTCCTTTCTTATAGATCATTTAAACATTTTCATTCGAGTCTTTTGTCTTATATTTAATCTAAATATTTAATATATAGTACTTTCTCCTTAGTTATTTGGCTTAAACATTTCCTTGCTTAGCCTAAATATTTTATTACAATAACTTGTTTGTTTTATTCATTCATTTGTCTTCTTTCTTGTTTGTTTTATTATTTACTAATTTTATCTTTGATTTTTATTCTTCTTTCTTGTTTGTTTGTTTGTTTATTTTACTTATTTTATCTCTTATTTTTATTCCATCCAAGGAATTGTGTCTTTAGGGTCATTGTCATCATGGGATAAAAAAGAATCTACATTATCCTCAAGGGATCCATCCTCAACAAAAGGATCCATATCAGCCTGCAATTCAAGATCTTTATCATCCCACTGCCAAAATGGAATGTAAATGAGAACTTAAGCAAGGAATTTCATTCTTTTACGAATACAGAAGCTAGAACTTTAACTCACCAACTGATTTCATGGTGAACTGTTCCTGTACCATCAGTAGCACCAAAGACCATTAGAGGCTTAGAGGAACTACTACTTTGTGGCAAAGCAGGCATTGAGATAACATGTATAGGGTGTGAGTCGAAAGAGTTGAAGGTGCTGAACTTGGGGAAGGTCCAGCTGTATTTGCTGTTCCTGAGCTATTGGTAGGATCAGAAGATGATAATGGCTATTTATGTTTTCTCCCAGTCTGGGTTTTTGAAACCTTAAAATCCAATGTGAAATATTCTCTTAGGAGCTAGACAACATATTGTGTATATCAAGCTTCATAAAAGATCCTAGGAAGATTATAAATGTAGGTAAATATTGAAGAATACACTCCTTCCATGCACGGCAAGCACATTTGTATTTATCTCAAGTAATGTAGAGATGAAGATATGATATAATGCGTGAATTGAAAAGAGACTATATCCAAGCTTGTGTATCTCTGGGGAAAAGTTGCAACAAAATATACGATCTAAGATGTGTGTGTTAAAACCCTTGTCCATCTCCTAAAAAATTACACAAGGATATTAATTGTCAGAGTTCGTGTTCCTCTGCAAAAAAGAAGTAGAAAGAATTATGATTTGAGATGCAACTGTGTCCTAGACCTAATTTTAATGTACATAATATTTAAAAAGTAACAAAATCCTGAGAAAGACTTTTCACTTTTTTTTGCTTCATTTTTTAGTTTGCATTATAGTTAGTTACCGCCCACCAAAGGAGCCTAAGAACACAATCAAGAGCCATTTTCAGTAGAGAGAGATTGATGGTCATTTTAGAGAGGCGATTATCATCGGATTGAGATTTTTATCAAGAGATACCTTAGCAAGAGTTTTTCCCTTTCAACTATATTGCTTTCGTTATGTTGGTCATATACAAGTGATGACTTTTATTTGATTTAAAACTATATATGGACATGATTGAAAGAACCTATATATAAATAGAATTAGGCTTATACATATTAAAGATTGAAAGGATTATCGTTAGAATATTGGGATTTTTATCAAGAGATATCTTAGTATGAGTTATTCTTTCCTTTCAACTGTTGTTTTTGTTATTTTAAGGATGATTTTAGGTTAATAACTTTTGTATTTGGATTAGATGGAATGCTAATGGATTCTTGTATGCTTTGGTTTAGTTTTTCCAATAAAAATTTTTATTTTTAAGATTTATATATTTTAATTTTAATGCTGATCATTTACAGGTGATAACTTATATTTGAATAAAATTTACTTATAAACATGGTAAAAAGAACCTATAGAAAAATTGACTGAAGTAAACATATATTAAGGAATAAAACAGATCTAAATATGGATTTACCTAATCTTTTCGGTGTTAACCTTTTGTGAGGTTTCAAATAACTTAGTTCATTAAGAGAATAGTTAATTAGATAGATATATTGATTAATCAATCAAGTGATAAGCGATTATGCATCAATAAATGACATATAATTATTGATTGTGTCTATTTTACCACAAGCACACAGTATAGCTATAGTTAGCATTGACAAATACGGACGATCATGCAAGGATTGTCAGTTAATTACTAACTATTCACAAACTTAATTAGCTAGACAAATGATAAAAAATGATTGAAGATGAAATTAAAATAAATAAATCTAAGTACCAAAATAAAGGAATGATTAAGGATAGATAAATATATGAATAAGCTAGATTTAGGTAAGGTTTTCCCTAGGACTCTACTGTGTTTGATTTTACTATAATTAAATGAATACTTCTAGTTTTTTAGACTAGTAAGAATTCCTTAGTTGCAATTATGTTCTATCTCAGGCCATATAACTCCTACACTTAGATTAGTCAATTAAAATATCTTTCAAATTAAGATAACCTAAATGCATTAGTTTGCTTTGTCAACTCTCTTGATAGGCTTTATCCTAACCTAGGATGATCTTGTGGCTTTCTCTTAAATAGCTCACAGTCAACTTTCTTTATCCATATT
Organism: Erythroxylum suave; assembly: GCA_027563595.1. Taxonomy (NCBI): domain Eukaryota; kingdom Viridiplantae; phylum Streptophyta; class Magnoliopsida; order Malpighiales; family Erythroxylaceae; genus Erythroxylum; species Erythroxylum suave. Next base: position 21,657,757 of record JAOSBN010000008.1, on the reverse strand, counting down.
GTAATCTAATCATACATCTCTTCTCTCAAATCTTGATGTATGAATCAAATAATTGAAAATTTCATTTTTGCTCCTTCAATCCAATCAATTATAAGAATATAGATAAATCTCAAGAAAGCTATGAATTCTTTAAACTAAAAGATTCATCAATTTAATATATCAAATCCTAGGATCCATCCCACTTATGTAGCACCCCCTTACCGTAGGGTACACACCGAGACGCCCGCAGGTCATTCCGATACATAACCTATGATAAGGGTGAACTACGATCAATCACAACTAACTCCTCACATGGCATCAAAATTAAACATTAGTATAAAAATCATAA
>JAOSBN010000008.1:21641491-21657329 GCA_027563595.1 Erythroxylum suave | reverse complement strand
AATTAAAATATTGTAATTAATTAATTACAATATAATTAATTAAATTATTATTATTACATAATTAATTACATTATATTGAATTAAAATATAACTATTCATTAATTAAAATATTATAATTAATTAACTAAACTATAATTATTAATTAATTAAAATATTGTTTGTTTTAAGTTTCAGACGCTACACGAGGCTATTTTCGCCTTTTCTTGATCTTGTCCGTCAGACAAAAATTTCTGTACTCCAGTTTTAGAAGGAACAAAAATTTCTGTCCTTATCCTTTGAAGACGGAACAAAAAAAAGTGAAGACAGCAAACAGACAAGACGAGGGACAAAAGTTTTGCGTCCTTATCAACTGTCCTCACCCCTTAGGACACTAACCAAACGCAGGGTTAGTATGCAACAGAGTAACCCGAGTACAGTTGAGCTTTCATACACTCAAGAGTTTGACATGTCCTGGAAACTAGTAACTGCTAAGCAACTTGCAGCTCAAGAAATGGACCACATCCTATGACAAACTGCCCACAACTATCTGTCTTCCCCAGTCAAGAGTGTGGACTGGTGGTAGGATCTATCTAACCATTTGCTGTATGAGATTGACCATTCCCAATTTATCCATACCAGATGAGCTGAAAATGTGCAAGTGTAAAGCATTTTGGAAATTTAATGAAGGAAAGGATTATCAATGGAAGTACATATTTAGAAGAAAAGGTCAACCAGCGGCATCCAACTTGCTATCTACCCAAAAAGGAATTACCAGTTAAAAAAGTTAAAACTCAAATTCCACGCAATGCAAGGTGGAATTGCATTTGGAAATTAATGCTAGTACAAACGTTAAATAACCGATACAACAGACAAAGGTCAGTTTCTAGAGTTACAAGGACCTAAGACTAAATGATAACAAAGAAGATGCAACCAAAATGAAATTCTAAGTATGTCAATGACAATGATACATATAAGTGAGCAAAACCAATATCATTTCCATAGCTTAACACACTTGTCATGACTAGCGGAAGCAACCAACCCCGTCACAGTTGATACAGCCAAGGAAGCAATAAGTCCATCATGGGCCGCAATAGTCATTGTTTTGTTCTCACTCATGTTCCAAAGCTCTAAAGACTGCAGCAAGTACCCCCATTTCACATCAGAAACAAAACTACCAAGCATAATAGAAACATTAATTTTTCACATCATAAACAAAATCACATGTACTCCATTTTCTCCACCACAGTGGTTCCTCCCTATTCTCCCCCTTTCCTCACTTGAAGAACAACTAAAAGATTATGTCGACAAAACTGCTCTTGGTGAATATTATCATCAACCAAATATTAAATACTTTGGAAAAAACTTTTCAATCACTCCGTATCTTCTACTACAAGGCCCTCGCAAGAGCAATCAACTCCATAAGCTTGATCTAACTTCCACATGGACCATTTTTGACAATGATTACAAGAACGTGAACAGGTTTACAGATGTGATACACCTATACACCCTAAGCAGACAACAAGGCAAACTCAGGGACTGGTGTAGGTGGGCTACAGTGGGCAAACTTCCCCACAATGGCCCATTGAAAAATCTTTTCTTCAATTTTCCATTCAACTTCGTTTTGCCCCCACTAAGCAAAATTTCCAGATGAACTTCACATACAATTCCAAAGGAAAGTCATGATAAACCTATAAAGAATGTTAGAAAACGAGTAAAAAAGATCATCGATTGCGTACCTGGTAACAGCCAATGACTAGCAATGAAGGATATGTAGGATGAAATACACAGGAGTGAAATTTGTTGCCATTACAACTTAGTTCATGAACACAATCCCCCTCACTCCCTGATCCAAGCGTCCAGACTTTAACAGAATCCTCACTGACAGATGCTAGATACTCACCCGATGGATCCCAGCACACAGAATGGATAGGCTTAGTGTGCCCCTATAATTAAGCAGTTCATGTTCAAGCCAGCTTAGAACGCAAAGAAAAGTGAAAACAAATGCTTGGACATTGATAAGCAACAAAAAATAAATTTTAGTTACAAGGCAAGACAACCAAATAGATAATTCCAATAGAAACAGGGATTCTGCTTCAAAAGAAGAGGTCTATGATCTTAAATGCAAATAATTTGACTAATGTCAAAATGACCTCCAATCATTGAAACTAAGGAAAGGATTTTAAGTCAGTATGAAATGTGAACCAGATATTACATACAAACAAACCCATACAATCAACAAGACGCCTTATATGCCATAAGGTATCAACTTTCCTTTACCAACAACTTCCTGATAAATACAAGTAATTTAAGAAAACTCTCAAAAACAACATCCAGTTATGAAATTTGCAGTATGAAAGAGCTATTTCAAACATCCCAAAAACATCTTCATAGCAAATACAAGTCATTAGTTAAATATGGCACAGACTGTATATGGTGATGCTATTATGCTCTACACAACAGAGATAATTAGTACCATCTTCCCGTAAATCTAGGAAAATGTTATATAAATAAAAGGAACAATGAAACTAACCTGCAGCGTATGTTGAGTAAGTTGGGTCTCAACATCTAATATAGATACCACATTTTCAGCAGCTGCAGCAAGGTATTTTCCCACCCGAGGTTGAAATCTCATCTGTGCAGTACCACCCTAATTCATATAACAAGTTGTAAGGGTGAACAAACAGAATAACACATAAAATTCCCCTAAAGTGATGTACAAACTAATGGAATTAAAATCCCTTCATCAGACCTCTCATATATGAGTAGTACATTACATTTTCACCAAAAGGAAATTATAAATGTACCTTAAACACTCTTGCACAGGTGCCATTTGTAATGCTCCAGTATCTTATTTCACCATCCCCATCACAAGAACAGATAAGTTCATCTTTATTTGGATGGAAGTCGAGAGACATGACAGAGCCAGAATGTCCCGTAAAAGTACGTAGGGAGTACCCAGGCTGCAAGATCACAATTAAGTACGCAACTCACTTTCATTTGAATAAACCAGAGAAAAAGGATCAAGAATATCGCACTTAAAAAGGTATTACAACAGAAAGAAGGAAGCCACGCCCAAAGCAATTATGCATTTAACGCCAAATATTGTAGTATGCATCACATCTCTAATATACTAACTTAGGAATGGACAGTGATAAGACTTGGAAATTCAACAATATGTCTAAAAATGTTCTCTTCTACCCTTAACAAAAGCAACAATGAAAGCAAAAATACTGATTTCTCACTCAAAAGGGTAGTAGAAAAGAAAGAAGGAAGCCAGAGATTCCCAAAATACTGGTGCATTCAACACCAAATATTATAGAATGCACGACTCTTCTATATACTAACACAGGTATGGAAAATGAAAATACTTTGAAATCCAACGATCTGTCCAAAAAAAGTTCTGCTAGCAAGCTTAACAAAAGAAACCATAAAAGCAGAAGTACTGATTTTTAAGTTCCATATCCACACATCGCTTTCTCCAAGCTGCTCTTAAGAATCCAACTAGTGTATACAAGCAACAAACACTCTTTAAGCTTAAGCACCACCTTATTCTCAGCTAATATTTTAGTATTAATTCAGTATAAGTAAACAAAGCCTTTGATCACTACTGGCCAGCTCTAGCAGTTCTAGTTTTAACAACTGAAATGTACACATAACTGATTATCAAAGAGGTTCTTTCAAGTAAAAACAGAAACACAACAAGGAACGTCACTCACTTATGCCTATGTATTCCATCAATTAAGAAGAAATCACCAAATCTAGAACTTGTACAGGTACAAATAACCAATAAGTAACAATTGAAAGCTAGGACTGCATGCATGAAAATAGGATGCAATTGACATAAAAGCCCACAAAATTGTTAAGATGACTATGCAAATACAATTTCATCAAATAAATGCAATATGCTATTGTCAATAATTCAAAAAGTTGAGAACAATAACAGCATCGTTTGACAGATGAATTGAAAATGTATACTAACTTTGTCAGCATCCCAAACCCTGACAGTTTTATCAAATGAAGAGGTTGCAAGTCGTGGCATGCTCGGACTGAAACGGACATCCGTAATCAGTGATGAATGTTCTTCAAGGGTAGCTTTTGACTTTAAATTATCTGTGTACCACAATACAGCCTGTACCGACCATCAAGAAACAAATCCCATGACTCACTTGGTATAATCATATCACCCAATTATAAGGCTGAGTTTCCTTTTTCTAGCTTTAAAGCAAAAAGCTATGCAAACAGTTCAACTTAGGCTTGGCAAATTAAGTCAAGCCCCACTCAGCCTCGCCTGGTCTGAAGTCAACAAGCCAGGCCCGGAGGGCCAGCCCGAAACCCCCTCCCCAAAAAGACGTCGTTTTGTTCTGTAAGTTTTAGAAACTCAAGACCAAAACAACTTTGTTTGGGAAGTGAAACCAAAACGACGTCATTTTGGAGCTGACAGGGGTGGGTCCGAACTGGCCGTCCTATTGCCATCCCTAGTTCCACTAATCTGAAGAATTAAATGAGGCTCTAAAAACAATAAACTGGAAAGTTGCCTGTTATCACATTCTGCAAGCTTATCTTTAATTATAAAAGTCATCCAAAACTTGCCTTCTTATCATGGCCTCCGCTAGCAAGCCATTTCCCATCTGATGAGAAGTGGCAACAGACTACTTTGCTCGAGCTTGCTCTCACAGAACTTACTTCGGAGAATGTAAATCCTGATATCAAAGATGAAACATGCCTTAAGGACCTAATACAACAAACAGCAATTCAGATCAAGAATATAACTTGGTTCGCACATAGGATCATCCATAAGAAAGTCATTGATATATTCAATTCTGATTTCAATTTTCCATGAATAAAGAAATGCACAGGGATGCAACCAAAAAAACAAAGGTGAATCAAAGTTGAATGAGGATGAGCAATAAAATTTATGACCTCATAGAAAAAGGGGGAAAAAAAAACTGCAGACCTTTGCTGACATCCATCCGAGGAATTGTGTCTCTAGGGTCATTGTCATCATGGGATAAAAAAGAATCTACATTATCCTCAAGGGATCCATCCTCAACAAAAGGATCCATATCAGCCTGCAATTCAAGATCTTTATCATCCCACTGCCAAAATGGAATGTAAATGAGAACTTAAGCAAGGAATTTCATTCCTTTACGAATACAGAAGCTAGAACTTTAACTCACCAACTGATTTGATGGTGAAGTAAGTGTTCCTGTACCATCAGTAGCACCAAACACCATTAGAGGCTTAGAGGAACTACTACTTTGTGGCAAAGCAGGCATTGAAATAACATCTCCAGGGGTGTGAGTCGAAGGAGTTGAGGGTGCTGAACTTGGGGAAGGTCCAGCTGTATTTGCTGTTCCTGAGCTATTGGCAGGACCAGAAGATGACACTGGCTGTTTACGTTTTCTCCCAGTCTGGGTCTTTGAAACCTTAAAATAGAATGTGAAATATTCTATTAGGAATTGGACAACATATTATGTATATCAAGCTTCATAAAAGATCCCAGGAAGATGATAAATGTAGATAAATAATGAAGAATACACTCCTTCCATGAACAGCAAAGTCAAAGTTCAGAAAGGTCAAACTCTTACGGTCATATTTTCTTCTCTTGATCATACTAAAACAAAAAGAAAGAAACATGGATTATGATGACAAAAGTGGTTCTCATCTTGTATATATCCTCGCAATTAAATTATGTTCCTCATAGTTTATTTTTAATTTGTCCTTCAAAACCTACCATTTGTACTCAAGTAGATTGTTTCTACAAGTACTGCCCCATTATACATTTGACCTTCAGAGTGGTGGCTGAAAATGCCCATGGAGATATACAAGGACATAAGATTCCGTGTGAAAACAACCAAAAACTTTCATTAGATTTAGATAAAAATTAACAAAACAAACCTACCTAAATACTAGTGTACCCATATAAAAAAATCTTCCCCCTTAAAGTGAAATCTAGGAATGGCAACTCTTAGCCCAAGGGCCTAAATTTAGTTGCTTTTAATGGGTCCGCCCACGAGCCAAGCCCAGGTCCTACTGACTCGAGGTCCAATTATTTTAAGCAAAACATCGTTTTATTTAGAAGAGTTAAGTCTCGAATAAGCCTAAGCCTAGGCAACTCAAACTCAGACCCAATTTAAAAATAAATAAATTCTTCTATATTTTAAATTTAAAAATATATATTTTTATAAAATGATAGGGTTAGCCCATGGGTCAGCCCATTGCCATCCCTAGTAAAATACCTAAAAGGTTGAGATCTAGCTTGATAGAAGATTGAGGACCAATTTTGTTGTAAATCTCAAAAAGAATACACCTCAAAACATAAATATCAGAATCATTTCGCATAACGTATTATTTATGCAATAAAACCAGATCTTAATCCATCCCGAATGGCACCTTCAGGGGAGGAGGATGCCCTAGCCTTATAAGGCCTATTACACTCTTGCTCCTAACATTTTGCCATATCAACACCCTTATCACATTGTAACTAGATTCACATATAACAAAATACAATATGGATAACTAGGAAAGATATTTGAAGGTTGAAATAAGAAACAAATTTGCATGAAAATTAGTCAATAAATAAGAAGCTGAGCTTCAATAAGCAAATAATATTTGACAAGCTGACAAATCTATTTGAACCAAAACTATGCTCCAATTATCAAACTGTATCTACACTCTCTACAAGCAAACCAAAAACAGAGAAAAAAAAAGAGATAAAATTATTGTACTATCAGGGGCCAAATGGGCTAAATGAACCCTAGCGTTTATACTGATGTACAAAATAAACCCTAACGTTTGACGGTATTCAAATTGAACCCTAATGTTTGTAAAACATTCAAAATGAACTCTAATGTTTGAAAAACGTTCAAATTAAGCCCTAACAGCTAACATGGATTTTTATTTAAAAATATTTGATTGTGGAAACCAACAAAAAATTGACCCAAACTTTGCTTAACGAAAGTCAGCTTATCTGCAACTTTAATCCTACGTTTTTTGGCATTTTATGTCTTTAACTAGAGGTGGGTCCCACCTCCAGTTAAACGCTTCCTATAATGAACATAATGCATCATCCATATATAAATGAAAAAATCTTTCAAATTCATCTGCCCCTTCGATAAAAGAAATGATCATCATTAATGATGTCCCAGAGGTGAAAATATAGTGAACAATAATGATATAATGAGCAATGATGGATGGAGGGAGCAGCACGTTGATTCATCTTTGATCCCAATTCCAGCAACCCCTAGTTATAACAAAAATCGTTTACATCCTTTATCTTGGTATCAGTCTCAACGTCAAACCTATCACGATAAGTCATACATAGTGTGCAATCCCAACTTACCTCCCAGGCTATTCAACTCAACTCCTTTTACATAGGTTTGTAGTTCAAAAGGTCCAGCTGTTTTGCAACGAAACCCTTTTATGGCTGCATCATCCTTAGTTGGTAGTCTTGAGTTTTAAAGCACTTATACTACTCTCAAAGCTATTCGTAGTGTCTGGGTATGCTTAAGCATGGATGGGCAAGTTGCATGAATGCCACATGGATTGTGCTTTGAAACTTACTCTTTTCCTATAGACAACTTACTTGCAAATAATTTTAGGTTGAAAAATTACTGTGAAATGCTCTGCTCATTCACATAATCGTAGGTTACAGCTATAGTCAATATATATACACTTGTCTATACTAAATAAAGTATCAGATTTCCTAAGATACATGGAAATCTGTATCTTATCCAAATCCCTAGATATCAGGGATCTATAGCTATACAATCTTCTAGATAATACTACATATTCTCTAGATAATCCTGCAGATTCTACATAATCTGCATAATCCGACAATTACATGAAAAAATAATAAAAAATGGCAGTTTAATTAGGGCTGCATGAGTTTATCCATGAGATATCTCACAAAGTTTATAGTTATTTCTAATCTTAGCAAAGGCTAAGGCTAAAGTTTATGCAGATTTTTAGGTTTTTGTTTAGAGAGAATCGTAGCCAACGATAAGATATGTTTAAGCAATCGTAAATAATAGCAGACGAGCCGAGGACCCTGGCTGAAAAACTTATGAGATATAATGTTCCTACGAAGAAATTCGCATTCCTCTCTATACTTGGTTGCTAGAACTCTATGCTTATCCAATGCATTGAAATTCTTGAACGGTCTTCCATCATCAAACCAATGCAAGAAATTTGGGTTTAAGTTTGGTATTTTACCTAATACTACATTTGAAGTATAAACAAAGAAATAGAAATTAAAACCTAATAATTTAATGGTTTCATGTATGGATATCATAAATGGTTAGGGTAGTTTGTTACTTATTAAGGGTCAAAAAGAGTTGTGGGGTTCACTGCATAATAATGTGATACAACAATGGGAATTGCATGGTGAGTGGTGACCTTGACAATGACTCACCATATGCCCACATATTCTGTATGGTATGATATGGGACGACAAGAATGTTTCCACATACAAGAAATAGACAGCATTGTTTTACTTATTTATTTGTTGTTTAGAAAAGGCTGTCAATTATTGCATGAGCATCAAGTTCAGGTGGGCAAGGGTATGATTTGTAATAGATCTCCATACACCAAGTCAACAGTGTTGCTAAGGACCTCATAACAAATTAGTTGCATATAATGTGGGACAGTAGAAGAATACAAGGAGAGAAATAGCAAACATAGGATAGAGGATAGTGAAAATGAGATCTTTACCGTACATGATATTGTTGATCTTTGTTTCGATAATGTAAGATGGTTAAGGTAAGTACAAATTGGAAATGAATCGTTAAGTCGTAGTGAGTTTACGCTTAAACTAGATACATAGTTGTTATGTAAATGAAAAAGAGTATTAAGTAAGTGATGTTGGAGGTGGTGGGTCACTTATGACAGACACTCTGTCATACAATACAAGTGCAGTATTCTTTATGCAATACAGTTAGGCTTAATGAGATGGGGTCAGAACTCAGTCAAGAAATAAAACTGAAGTTGCTCACATTTACAAGATACAAACTTCAATTAATCATTAGAATCCATACACACGCAACATACATGCTACATGCACACTTACGTACGTAACGTAGACATCTATATAATTTATGGATAGAAAGAAATGCATATAGATGGTCAATGTTAGCATGGTGAAAGTTGAAGCTCACCATAATACTTTGATCAGCACGGGGCTCTCTACACTTTAAGTATAATAATATACATAGGCATATATACACACACTAAAGTCGTGGGTTCTTTAGCTATATATCTAGAGGAGTACTTGGTCTTGCATGAATTTTAGTGGTATTGGTAGTTCTATACTTTTCCAAGTCGTCAAAATGCCCACCTCTTAGCAACAACTTTGCTCTTGTCTCCAGTACAGTAACATTCAATAGTGTCACATCTTGCCACACATGCTCATCCACTCGTTGACACCCTTGTACCCTCTTCTTCCAATACAGTGATTCATGGCTTTAGTGTTTTATATTGGATACAAAATACTTCACTTCATCCAAGGCTAAATTACATCTTGAGAAGTTCATGAAGGATTTAACTACTAGAGGAAGGGCTATTTTCTTTATGTACAAATGGGACTTCAGACTTGAAACCAAAGGACAAGAAATGATGACGTCCATTGATGGCCTGAGCTTACCAGTGAATTACCATTTTGTCTCACCACGTCAACTGCCTCCTTGGTAGCTTATAAACCTTCTTTCCTTCTTACAAAATCTTGAGCTATATGTGGAACTAAATCCAACACCCAGCCTTTATGTTTACTCTTCGTACTAAAGCCTAGTTTAACAAGCAAAAGGGTCGAATCTTCTTCACTTTGTAATGTTAGTGCATAATAAGAGTAGCAGGCAAAGGCAACACTCAAAAACTTGGTCCAGTTTTGAAATCTATTTCCAACGACAAGCTAGCATGTTCTTAGCTATCGTTACTAATAGCGTCGTTGAAATTGGTGCTGTGAGCAAACCAAGTGCCAACTAAAAGCATTCTTGAGTTAAGAAGATTATCTCTCATTGTTTTGCTAGAATACAATGAGACAAAGTGCAGAAACTTCACCAAAAAGGGATTAGTGTTACAATGGTGCTCATTTGTTGCACTTGTAGACAAGAAGGCAAAACATAAAATGCCAAAAAAATGCAAAGTTAATGCTGCAAGTGACCCATCTCCATTAAACTCAGCTTCTGCTGGGTTTCACAATTAAAACTTTTTTAAAAAAATCCAAATCAGGAAAATTTGACACTTCATTAGAAAACTAACGGTACCCTAACATCGTCAGTGATCAAAGTTCAATTTGAACATTTTCCAAACGTCAAGGTTCATTTTGAGCATTTTACAAACATTAGGGTTCAATTCAAATACTGTCAAACATTAGGGTTCATTTTGTAAATTAGTGCAAATGTTAGGATTCATTTAGCCCTTTTGGCCTACTGTCAGGCCAAATTACTCAAAATCAAACATCAGTGGCATGCATAATTGTTGAAGTATATCACATTTAAGCTCGACTAATCAACACAAACACGATCAAGTTAAACGGTTACCTATGAACAAACTGTGCCAATACAACATTAATTGTATTAGTCGAGATAATGAGGAATAAATGAACAGACCTGATCATTCCCTCGAAAAGAGTTGGACATGGCAACATCTATGTTAACATTGCCAGTGCCCCCAATCTTATCTTGCTGATGAATATTAAGGCCAGAACTCTGAGATTGCTGATTTGAAAGAGGATGCTGTTGGAGTTGTTGTGGCTGCTGCTGTTGATTGGCACCCTGTTGTTGTTGTTGTTGCTGTTGCTGTTGTTGTTGTTGTTGCATCTGAGCAAATTTTAACTACACGGTAGAACAACTATAGTGAAAACAAATCTACAAGAACATACATGTTATTGGAAAATACATGAAATACAGATCAGGGATATTGTCAATATAAGACCTTAATCAACATTTCTGCATCTCCACGAGGCAAAAGAGAGCCACCAGATTGTAAAGGGGAACCAACATTCGAAACCACATCGCCAACAGAACTTGTGAAGCCATCTTTCCCAAGACCCACATTGCGATTACTCAAAATCATTTTAAGCCTTCTACTTTCATCACTAGCAGATGGAGATGTTAAATTTTGTTGTGCAAGCATAATCTGTTGCTGATGTTGTGGTGTCAACATCTGAAGCTGATGAAAAGGCTGGGGAGCCTGCATAAAGGGCTTTTGTTGCTGAAGTAGACCAGAGCGGAATGGTTCCAGCCCCTGAATTAAAAATATCAGCATATTAAAGTAACATGTGAATTAACTTTAAACTTCAAAGAGAAATGGTAAAGCAGAGAAATCAGAGCGAAATTCAAAGGTATCTATACTGAGATCAAAAACATGGAAACATGAAAACAAAGTGCATCATAGCAACTTACAGTGAGTGGCCACCCCTTCAACGTTAAACTATTACCACCTTGATTTGATCCTGAAACAACAAAAACATTAGCAACCAACATCTCTACGTCTTAAAAATGAGAATACATATCCAAGTACTTACTCGTAGAGTCTAGCTGTTGAAAACAAAAGAATGGAAAAAAAATGTGATACAAAACAAAATATGCAATTCTAATAATTGTTTCCAAGTACTTCTGTAACACAAGCATGAAGAAAATTGATTGAAATGACAAACCAGGAATACCCATCAATGATCCTTCTGGACCAGCAGCTCTAGGGTTTAGTACAGGATTCATATCTGTCTTCATATCCTGGTTTTAGGCAACAGTTGAAACAATGTCAATAACGGAGCAAGTAAACAGTACAAGTTCAAAACGACAAGATCCATACCGGTGTTGATACAGGCAATTGTTGATTCCGAGCTTGAACTTGTTGAGACATTCCAGCTGCAGCATTGTGTAACACTTGCCTACCAAGATATGGAACCAATTGCACATTTAAGCATCACTAAATTATGAAAAGACTAAGTGTGAATTTCAACATCATATTAAGTAGAAGTTGAAGTTCTTTGACAACATTTAGAGGCCAATGACTTCAGAATTAAATATGATAGAGTTTGCAAAATTCCTTTAGCCATTCTCAAAGGTCAAAAATAGCAAATTAATTTTTAGAAACACCAACAAGACAAAAAATCATTCCCAAATGACATATCCAACCAATCTAATTTCTAAGAAGCTCCAAAGTATAAATGATAAAGAAATTGTGGAGAGAGGCACCCTGATGGCTGGCCAGTTGCTGCAGCAGACTTCAATATTGAAGCATGACTAGGATCTAAGAGTTGGCCAACATTCTCATTGAATCTTTGCTGCAAAATTTTGCAAACATTATTAGAGACAATAAAAGTATAAAAACATTAAAGAGTTGGCCAACATTCTCATTGAATCTTTGCTGCAAACTGTTGCAAACATTATTAGAGACCATAAAAGTATAAAAACATTAAGGAAATGAAATAGTCGACATATGCCACTGTTATACATAAAAAGGTTATGCTATTCCACCAACCTTTATTGCTGCCTCATCAAGAGGATCCCTTTGAATAGGTAGCTTCAATCTTTCCTCATATATCCTTGTTGCCATGGCACTTGCAGTTCCTGGATTTTGGCGCATACTGGAATCATTTCCCACAAGCCCATTTGTAGAACCATTAAGTAGGTGTACACCATCCCTTCGCTGCTGTTGCTGCTGAGAAGTCTGCTGTTGCTGCTGCTGCTGCTGTTGCTGCTGCTGTTGCTGCTGCTGTTGCTGCTGCTGCTGCTGCTGCTGTTGCTGTGATTGTTGCTGTTGCTGTTGTTGTTGTTGTTGCTGCTGCTGCTGAGCATGCCTCTGTAGTAAGAATTGTTGCATCTGCAGTTGCTGCTGCTGATTTTGGGGTTGTTGAGCTTGCTGATGCTGCTGTTGCTGTTGCTCCCGTGCTTTAATCGTTTGAGTCTACATATGACAGAAATATTCCAACTCCAAATCAGTACTGCTCATATTCAAGAGAATAAGAACTAGCATTTTAATATTCAGTCATGAATCTACATAATCAAGATGAAATAGCCACATACTTCATTCATTTAAGATTATAAAAAGCTATACAGCTCACTGTTCATGAAAGAAAATAACCAGTACTAGTGGCAGCAAATAGGCCACAACACTGCCACCAGTGGGATTGTACTCAATATCAAAATTAAGGTCTCTAGCGGTATAGCCAGAATGATATAAAGCAGATCACTTTGAGAGACCCTTTTCTTCTTTAAGAAATTCTACAATCATTTGACTTCAAGGATAAGGTGTAACAGCATCTAGAAATTATGTGGCTCTAAAGATTTGTATGATCAAGACCACTGGTATAACGGAGAAATAAGAAATCATCCACTTACCACCAAAGAAACCTCAGGGAAACAAATGATCCAGCATACTGGATCATCTAATGGCGATGCCAAAATTGGGAATACCATCAAGGTTTTTGAAAGGGTTGCAAATCAATGGATTTGCAAAATACTGTGAGTGACTGTTGAACAATATCATGGCAGGAGATGCTACGACTTCTGACATCTAGAGCTAATTCTCTTAAAAGCATCTAACTTAAAAGTTAAAGTGATGAAGGAGACAAAAGGGGACCATATTGAAAGATTTTGATGAATCGTAACTAATCAAGTCAATCAAGACATATAAACGAAACAAAGAAACACTCTTTTAATAGCTGATAATCATCAAATTTTAAATTGTAAGAACAAAATGCAGATACAAATAGAAACCTCCTGTCAACTATTACAGTATGATAATAGGCATATAGATATGCCCATCTTTTACGTTTGTAGTTACTGGAGTCAATGAGAACATCGAGAGGAAGATACGAAATATAGTTTTAATTGCTGGCTAACATCCAAGTAAGAGCTGGAAGGATATGAGTAGAAACAAAGAAAAAAGAACAGAAATCTCTTGTCAACTGCTCCATTATGATGATATATAACTAGAAATCCACACCGCTTAGGCTTTTAGTACTACAGTCAAAGAGCCAAAGAGAGGTAGAGGTAGTATATGTCATATAAAAGCTATTAGTACCATCAACTTTGGTGGCGAGAAGACAAGGCTTAAAACACCCTCCTCCAAATATATAGAAGTTATTACCATCAGGAGTAGAAAAGGTGTTCTCTACATGCAACGGAGATACTCATAAGTAATAAAGGGAAGTTAATCTTGCTATTTCCTGTGCAAGAATCCAACCTCCAAGGCTTCCACAAACAATTCATTGGCTTAAGATGCATAATCTAATTAACAATGCAAAAATTATTCTTGCTATTTCCTGTGCAATAATCCAAACTCCAAGGCTGCCACAAACAGATTATTACTAGCCAAAAGGTCTTTTTGGTAAATATATCAAAATGTTAATAGTTTGCAGGAAAGAGCAGTGGTTGACACCCATATCCAATGAAATAGGCAGTTATGTATAACCATTTTAAGTAACATATCAAAGCTGAAGACTTAATTGTTCGATTATAATGACAAATGTATTCTAAACAAAGTGAAACTAGCAATTTTCTCACATTAATACCAACTGTCTTTCACTAGTTAGCTCACTGATGTCCCAAAAGAAGCATTATTCTGGAACAAGACCCACCATAGCGTAAAAATAAAGACTCCATATTTTCCACATTTCATTTTAATTTTCCAATCAAATTTTGTTTCTAACTAAATACGTCTGATTTACAATGTAAGATCAGCACATTCTTGTTTGATCCCCATAAAGCAGCCATCTGGGGATGGGAAGTTAATATTACATTGTCTCTATGTATCATTGCAATCATACTCATATGTTTGAATCATATCATTTACTAGCTTAACAAAGAATGGATATTTTGTTTTATTCTGAGATTTGGATAGTAAATCATCACTTGTTACTAACATACTAGAAATTCAAATTTCAGCTTTGGAGTTTGCTAGCATTTAATGTTTTTCTATCATTCTCAGATTTTGAGTTAAAGCAACTAGGATAACTTCAAACATCAATGTCCATAAGTGATCCTTGTCCACTTCCCACCTTCATTACGAAACTAAATACACCTATTTGATCACCCCACTCAACTCCTAATATCTGGTTTTGCCCAGAAAAGTTCAACCATGATGGAAATTTGGCTAGGAAACACCATAATACTCTTCTTCTACGAAGCTAAACCTGATCATAGTGTAGATGCAGAACCCAGATAACTAAAAGTCAACCCAAAAAATATGAATTTATTGCCTCAATGGTTACAAACTCAGCTAAACAAAAGTAAAACGGTTGCAGTCAACACGGTAAAAACCAACCTCAATATAAGATGCAGCAACCTCTGAGTGCTTCTCATTGGTCCTAGCAATGAATATATCCCAGAAAACCGACCACCATTCAAACAAAAAACCTCCAGGTGCATCAATAGCTGGAAATTGATGTTGAAAAGGTAAGAATTCAATTAGGAAGACAAAAAATATTCAAATGGATAATCATAGCTTTCTGAACCTTCTTACCCACAGGATCAGATGACACTTTCCCTTCGGCTTGAAAGGCCTGCGCTGATGCCTTCAAATCCCTCTTAACCAAGTAATCATGGATATATACATCCAACCTGTTTTCAAGATGGACATTAAAAAAAAGTGCTAAACCAGAAAAAAATGAAAACCAAAACCAATCGTACATAGTTGAAGAAGAAAATAGAAAACAGAAGAACAACGACAAAAAGAAAAAAGGAAAACTTTTCGTCGAGCACTAATCAGTCTTTACTCTGAAAAACATATCGAAGTCAAATTGGATCATATTCACACCAGAAATGTTTGGTGTTACCCAAGAAGATTGAAAACTTAAGCACAAGATAATGAAAACATCATCAAGTCTGTAACAAAGCAAAGAAAAAAAATTCCGAAG
>JAOSBN010000008.1:21617473-21641391 GCA_027563595.1 Erythroxylum suave | reverse complement strand
CACAAGCTACAGAAGATTACAAGGAAATCAACAAGCAACATCCAAACCCAAGAGAAAATCACTTTAAAGCAAATAGATAATGAAAACATCATCAAGTCTGTAACAAAGCAAAGAAAAAAAATTCCGAAGCACAAGCTACAGAAGATTACAAGGAAATCAACAAGCAACATCCAAACCCAAGAGAAAATCACTTTAAAGCAAATAGAAATGGTAACTACTAATCCACAAGAACAATGTAGATGAGCGCATCAGACGTTAACTTTGAGACTGAAAAGAAGAAAAAAGCAAAACCCAGAAAAATAGTTGTGGGCCCAGAATTCAAATCAAGAAGAGGAACAGAAGAAGGAAACCATTGAAAAAAATCTCAAAGAAAAAGTCAGTAGGACT
This sequence comes from Erythroxylum suave, assembly GCA_027563595.1. Taxonomy (NCBI): domain Eukaryota; kingdom Viridiplantae; phylum Streptophyta; class Magnoliopsida; order Malpighiales; family Erythroxylaceae; genus Erythroxylum; species Erythroxylum suave. The sequence goes on along the minus strand of JAOSBN010000008.1, from coordinate 21,641,004 downwards.
TACATTTTATCAGCTTCCCAGTTGGTCTGAGACATGGTGATGAATCTTTAAGGTCGTACAAAAAGTATACAATATGTTGGATTCTCGAAAGCGGCTTATTGCAGCTCTAGAAATCAGAACCCAGAAATAGACATATTACCAGAGGTAAAGTTTCAAACTTTCAATAACACAAGTAAATCTATTCCTTAAACAACCTAGAAACTATAGAGATAAAGACGCAGACTGACAGAGATAGGCAACAGAAATAGAGAGATGAAGAACAAGACGCATCTGTGTGAAGTGAATAGAAGAAAAAGTGCAGCCTTAGTTAATTGAACGATAAGCATAATTAATAAAATTTTACGAGGAAATAAAATAGAGATACCTACAAGCAAACTTCTGATGGATTGAGTTGCTGTTAGTAGATGTCATACACATAATGGCTTTTGTAGCTGAATTTACGAGAAAAGCCCTTGCGGTTTGTCAAGTAGATTACCGTAGCGACCCTACGATTCTGGTTTGTTTTGTTTATTTTGTGTTGGGATTTGTTGGCAAATTTGTCCTTTCCGTCGCCACGTCTAATGCCTTCCCAGAATGATTTATTCATGAATGGGCCACAATTTTAAGCTTTTTTAGATATTTTGCTCCATTCTTCCGCGTCTTTCAGCTTTGATCCAAACTTCGGTATCTTTTCCTGTGCTCTTTTTATCTACTTTGAAGAGCGTTTTTGGTAGATAAACTAGAGTCGGCGGCTTGAGAATGATCTCAGAACTGGACCTCATATCCAGATAATTTTGTATCAAATTAAGTACAGAAAACATTCACTTTTACAATTAAATTTTAGAAATACGAATAAAGGAGAAGGGTGGGGCTTTTTCAACAATTTCTAAATGCTCGTGGCTTTGTATTCAAATTTTTTAAGCATTATCCGCAAACTCAAGTGTTAGTGTAGTTTTTCAAAGTTTGTGTAGTGTTTACTGAATTAGTAAATCACCACCAGGAAAAAGAAAGAAGTCCTTCATTATGGAATTTAGGTCGATTTGAAAATTTAAAATATCGTCATTTTGAAAATTTTAATACTCTAATTAAAAGAATAGGCACTTGTATAGTAACTTATCATTTCACATTGAAGTCTTATCATGGAGAAAGGTGTGTTTTGCTCTTTTTTCCGAACTCTAGCATTGAAAGATTTTTAATTGACAAGCTCTCCAAAAAGAACAAAAATAGCTACATGTTTTACATGTGTATAATATTAATTTTTCATTTTAATGTAAGGAGATGGAGAAGCATTATTCTAAACAATGTGAATAACAGGTGAAAAAAATATTCGCAATTCGTCAATTTAAGTCGACCACAAAGATCGGAAGATGTCAATGTCTAGATCTACGTGTTCTAAAAGGACATATAATGAATAAGGACGCGAAGTTGAAGGGATATATGGTCAATAAATGCCATGGGCATAACTGAAATGTTGTTGATGGATTTCCTTTGCAGAGTTGATTTTTTCCCCCCTCTCTTTTCAGTAATAATTCTATAATCGCAATTGATTAATTTTCTATTCCATTTTCACCTTCACCACTTCATTTTTCAGATTAATTAGAACTATCGCACGCAGCCATGTCTTCTTTGTTACTTTATCGCGTATGACATGCCTTATTTGGAATAATTTTACCAAACGGAAGCTGGATAAGAAAAATTGTGTTTAATTGTCTACGCCAGCCGCCTATCAACTTCTTTGAGGCTTTGCCTTTAAGCAAAGGCTCCGATAAAAGCCAAGCCCAATAAGTACATGAATAAAGACTCGATTCTCTAATTAAGGTTATGGAGTTGATTACATGTCTAGGTCTACTCGATGGCATATTGGAGGACTACCTTTGTGTAGAAGTGGGTTCCAGGTATGGAGTTAGACAGAGTAAAATTCTTTCCCATATGAATTAATTTTGACAATATTTGTAACACCCTACTTCTATAAAGTACATACGTAAACATTTCGAGGACATTCAAACATATCCCTGATGAAAGCGACGTGTTAGAACAGTTGCATTCACTTAATATGGCATCATACACATAACACAATATTTTCAAAAGATCAATTCCTCATTTCATTTATAAAACATAGTTTATATTATAGTTTTTTATTACATAATCCGTATATACAATATCAAAAACATATAAGAGTCTACCACTCTTTACAATATATTCTATGTGAAATGAGAAACTAACAAAAGCATTCTTTCCAAGCTCCACTGTCTCAACTGACCGACCTTTGAGTTATTTCTTAAGTCCAAAACGTAAGTACAAGACTTCTTTTAGAATGTCTTAGAAGCTAAGTTCCCTCTCTTGTACCTAAAAGTCAACGTTGCAAGTTTTATAAATTTTGCAAGCTCAATGAGCAAGCCATCATCGATGTGCTCACTCATATAAAACAAAAAACAATTCACAATTCAATTTACAAGTAAATCACATCATACATATCGAATATCAAATCACATTTCATTTCAAAACATTTAATTTCAAACATTCATATCATATTTATTAATTTGTATATGCAGTGTACATGTGACTCACTTTCATTGTTACTTAGTTGTGATTGAGTGCCTTTTTAATTGTCCCGTATCCATTGTGGATATTGGACTCATTAATAACTATCCCGTATTCGTTGTAGATACCGGATTCATTTTACTAGTAAGCCAGTGGCTTTTTATACACGTTTGAAAGCTTTAAACTCTTTTTTACTGGCTACTTTGGTCACAACTTCCTTTATCTGATATTATATTTCAATGTAATCTGGTGCATCAATTCACATTATATGCAGTCGATCACTTTCATTTAGTACACATTCACCTTCACATTTTCATCGTACTTAAGTCCGGCATTCAAAATTTTTGTTGAGAATACATATTTATGTCAGAGTCACATACAATCAGAACACTTCCAATACATTCCCAATTATCGAACTCCTCAGATCATCAATGTCAGAAATTATCACATTCATATAAGCATCAAGTCAATAGTTGAAATGTAAGCAAACACAATCAAAACTAGTGAAAAACATCTAGGTTACTCACAGTATGTTCCAGATAGCTATTGCCTTGATGTCCCTGCAATGTCTAGAAACTGTCATCCTATTTGTGCTTCTATATCATGCAATACACATATTTATACACATTACTAATTTGCTCAATCACATAAGTATTCGATTATACACATATGTATATGTGTTATCAATTTGACTATTCCGTGTATATTTCCTTAATTCATGTCTCATGTTCATTAAATATCATCACTTGTATATGTCTAACTTGTACTTAGGTTTATACTTCAAACAAAAATTTGACTATTTCGTGTATGTTTCCTTAATTCATATCTCCTGATCATTAAATATAATCACTTGTATATGTCTAGCTTATACTTAGGCTTATACTTCAAACAAACTTTATTATTCTGACATCATCATTCAATCATGCACCAATGTTATTCTAGCATTATATGATCGCACAATATCCAATTTTCTCATTCATTCTTACTTAGTTTACATCATTCATATCCTTTCAATCATGTTAGCATTCCTAAGAACACTTTAATCACCTAATCCATCATCAGATTAGGTTCCTTTCAAGTCTCAATGCATCATAAGAAAGTATCTTATCATTAGTTGTTTCAAACATTACTTAAAAGAGAACATTTCACTTAATATGCTACCCCACAATCGTGGTGGACCTTCCCACAATCATGACATAAGTCATTACAACTGGCCACGGTCATGGGAACTCTACCACGATTGTGATAGAACCCAATTTGCCAGGTCACAATCCTGCCCTGCCTTTCTTCCTTCATTTTTCCACAAATTCCACAGCATAAATAACATCATTAACACTCCTTTTTTTTTTTCCAGAATTCATGTCCATTTATGCAACTTCATTTCATCCTAATCTAGCTACCATATTGCTTACATTAAAACGCACAAAATTTTACTCAATTGATTCATTAACCATTCTCTTAATCCTATCATACATGCATTCCTCAATTTTCTAGATTTTAACTCCTTTATAATACATCAAACAAATCTTCTCCTTAGCTCATCACTTCTACTTTATTTCCTCTTCATTCTCACTTCAATTCCATCTTAATATCATTCCTAAAATAACTCATAACCTATGGTTAATCAATCACACAACAACAAAACATAAACCTACACATTTCTTCATCAACATTCAACACTCATTCATCACCATTTTCATAATCATTCTATCTCTAAAACATCCAATAAATCCGTGTTTTTATACACCCAAAAATAGAACATATTTATACATTCATTCATCAAAATTTCTACACTCATCATATTTCATTTTTATGATCATTCCTTCTCAACTATCATCATAAAAGCTTCTATTTAACAAATCATGAAGAACAATATGCTTACTCAAAGCTTCTTCAAATCACTATGAAACCCTAGTTTTCCATATATACACGATCATCATCTTTCCAAGGTATAATAGGCTAGGTTTCATCAAGAAGAAGAGATAACAACGAAATCTTGTAATAGGTAAGTGCAAAATGATAGCAAGGTTCAACGTTGGGAAGTTGAGAGTGAGATGGTCATGAGAGAAGAAGAGAGAAGAATGAAAATGAAGAGATGAGAGCATTAAACAAAATGAAAGACAAAATGACAATGGTCTTTCAAATGGGTTGGTGTCATGGGTGAGTGTGGTGGAGTGGCAAGTACTACATGTCACCTTATTATGGTTCCAAATTGGTCTTTTAATAACTAGTCCATTTGTCTCTCAATTTTCAGTCCAGTTGTCACCAAATTTTCTATGATACTTGTCTTAAATCCTAAAGCCATGTGTCAATAATTTCGATTGCCAATTGTCACTTATTTTTACTACCATGAATCAAATTGTCTTACCACTTGATATTTTTCCTAGTCCAAAAATACACATAATTTCATAAATCTTCCAATTTTTGCCAAAAATTCTAAATTAATAATACAAATTCACCAAATCAAAATTTAAGATATAATAATCCATAATTCACATCATAATCATTTATACCCTATTATATGTCAATTGAGTGCATAAATAATATTTGCAATGTGTAAAAAATCAATATTTTTGTATGTATATGTTAATGATATGCACGTCAATGTAATGCACTCTCATAATCCCTGAATGCCATTTCTCATTTATCAAGGTCTAAGACCCTATGTCCTAACCCCTAGTATGGAAAATGGGATATTATAATTCTCCCCCTAAGAAATTTGGTCCTAAAAAATCTTACCTGATTGATCAAATAGGTAGGGTATTGATTCCTCATGCTCTCCTTAGTTTCTTATGTAGCTTCTTCACTTAAATGATTTCTCTAAAAGACTTTCACCGGTGGAATCACTTGGTTTCTCAATTACTTCGTTTGATGGTCCACTATCTTAACTGGTTCCTCGATATAACTCAGATTACTTACAACTTCAACCTCTTCAGCTGGAAGCATATGCATCGGATCATACCGATATCTCCTAAGCATATTCACATGAAACACATTATGAATCTGAGACATCTTAATTGGTAAGGCTAACTTTTAAGCCAATGGTCCAACTCTCTTGATAATCTCATATGGACCAATGTATCAAAGGCTGAGCTTACCCATTTTACCAAACCTCAGCACTCCTCATCAAGGTGATACTTTCATAAACACTTTATCTCCTACCAGTACTCCATATCCCTCTAATGTTGATTCACATAACTCTTTTGTTGGTCTTGTGCTTCTTTAATTCTATTTCGAATCAATTTAACCTTATCCACAGTGACTTGAATCAATTCTAGGACTTCAACAATCCTTATACCTTCTTCATCCCAATATAAAGGCGAATGATACTTTCTACCATATAATGCCTTATATGGTGCCATATCGATGCTACTATGATAATGATTGTTATAAGCAAATTCAATCAAAGCTACTTATTGATCTCATGCTCCTTGGAACTTAAAAACACAAGCTCAATAGTCTTAATCATTCTTTCACTCTGTTTGTCTATCTAAGGATGAAATGTAGTACTGAAGTTCAACTTCGTACCCATTGCTATCTATAAACTTCTCCAAAATCTCGAGGTAAATCTAAGATCCTGATCTAATACAATAGATACTAGGACCTTATGTAATCTTACTTCATTCACATATCTTTGAGCTAATTGTTCCAATGTATTGTTCTCCCTCATTGGAAAGAAATGGGCCGACTTTGTCAATCGGTTTATAGTAACCCATATGGAATTATGTTGCCTCAGAGTTCTCGGCAAACCCATAATGAAACCCATAGTAATTTGCTTCCATTTCCACTCCGATTTAGGTAGTGACTGTAACTTCCCAACTGGAGCCTGATGCTCGACTTTAATTTGTTTTTAAGTTAAACACTTGGCCACATATTTCGCTATTTGCTTCTTTATCACTGTCCACTAGAAATGTTGTTGTAGCGTACTGTACATCTTAGTAGTACCAGGATGCATAACATAGGTTACTATATGTGCTTCCTCCAGAATCTCTTTTCTCAATTCTTCCACTTCCGGTACACATACTCTCTGCTTCAACAATAATGTCTCATTTCTCAATTCAAACTCAAATTTTGAATTCACTTTTAACTTCCCAATAAGGTTCACAAATTTAGGATCTTTAATTTACACTTTTCTAATCTTCTCATGTAACATTGGTCCAAGTTTCAATATAGCTATCAGTGCCTCATTCTACCCCAAATTCAACTCAACATTCAATGTTCTCAGTTGTACTAGGTTACGCAACCTCGATAACTATACTTGAGCCACACTACTATTCGATTTTCTACTTAATGCATAAGCTATGACATTAACTTTACTAGGATGATACTCTATTGTGCAATCATAATCTTTCAGTAATTCAATCCTTCGTCTCTATCTCATATTTAACTCCTTCTGACTTAACAAATATTTCAAGCTCTTATGATCAGTGAATATCTGAAATGTCTCTTCATGCAAATAATCTCTCCAAATCTTCAAAGCAATTACTGCTACAACAAGATCTAAATCATATATCAGATAATTTAACTCATGAAACCTTAACTGTCTTAATGCATAAGTAATCATTGTACCATGCCGCATCAAAACACATCATAACCCCTGGTGTGAAGCATCACTATATGCCACATAACCTCCAGATCCAGATGGAATAGTTAACACTAGTGTTGTAGTTAACCGATGCTTTATTTCCTCAAAGCTCTTTTAGCATTCATCATTCCATTTGAATGGCACATTCTTCCTCAGAAGTTTTGTCAAAGGAGCTGAGATTAGTGAAAACCCCTCGACAAACCTTCAGTAATATCTAGCTAATCCAGGAAAACTCCAGATCTTTAGCACATTTCTCAGAGCTTCCCACTTCATCACTGCTTTAACTTTCTTTGGGTCTACCTATATGCCCTATCCAGACATTATATGACCCAAGAGTACTACTTAATCAAGCCAAAATTCACACATACTAAACTTGGCATACAATTTCTTTTCTCTCATTATTTGTAGGACTAACCTCAAATGTTAAGCATATTCCTCTCTGCTTTTCGAATACAATAGAATATCATGAATAAACACAATCACGAAATGATCTAAATAAGGTTGGAATACCTTATTCATTAAAGCCATAAAAGTAGTTGGAACATTTGTTAAACCAAATAGCATCACTAAAAACTTGAAATGCCCATATCTAGTTGTAAATGCACTCTTCGGTGCATTAGCCTTTGCTAAATTCAACTGATAGTATCCTAATCTCAAGTCTAGCTTAGTGAACACTTGAGCTCCCTACAACTGATCAAGTAAATGATCAATCCTCGGCAACGAATACTTATTCTTCATTGTCACCCGATTCAGTTGCCTATAATTGATGCACAATCTCAAAGTTCCATCTTTCTTCTTCACAAATATGACTGGAGCTCCCTAAGGTGATACACTGGGTCTAATAAAACCCTTTTCCAACAACTCCTATAGTTGAGCCTTAAGAATTTTCAGTTTCATAGGTGCGATCCTATATGGAGGAATAGATATAGGAGTAGTGCCTGGAACTAAGTTGATAGTGAACTCTATTTCCCTATCTGGGTGTAAACTAGATAACTCTGTGAGAAACACATCCAGGAAATTCCTAACAATAGGAATATCCTATACCGTCTGCTCAATACGTGTATCAACTAGATATGTCAGATAAGCTTCACATCCTCCTCGAACCAATCTCAAAGCACTCATCGATGAAATCAATTTGGTTGGCACTGCTTGACTAACACCTAGAAATATCACTTTCGACTGATTAGGAGATTCTATAATTACCTCCTTAGTATAGCAGTTTATCATAGCCTTATATGTAGTTAGCCAATCTATAACTAAGATAAGGTCTAACTCACTTTATTGCAATACTCTCATATCAGCTTCTAACTTTGCCTGATCAACTCGAATTATACATCTTTTACTCACTTCTCCTATCAGTGTAATACTACCTATCGAAGTACTCACTTCTAAACCAAAATTTAACATTTCTCTAGCACAATGCAATTTAGATGCTAGATGTGATGCGATAAAAGAATGTGTAGATCCTGGATCTACCAATGCAAATGCTTTAAATTGAAAGAAGTTTAACACATCTGCTATCACATCTAGGGAGTTCTGAGCTTCCCGTCTGGTGATGGAATAAATTTTGGCCTGAGAATAAGATTGATTCGTCCGCACCTCAGTCCTGACAGTAGAACTAGCTAAATTCACTCTACCTCTACATTTGCCTCTTTGCCTAGATCCACTAGCTCTACTCTACTGAACAATCATTTCAATTATTGCTCCTCCTCACACTCTAGATTGTGCCCTGAAAACTACGGGACAGTCTTTAATTTGATGCTCGTAGGAGCCATAACGAAGGCAAGCTCCTGTTAACTTCCAACATTCTCCACTATGCTTCTTCCCATAGTGTTCACAGTTAGACATCTGTCCAAATATTGGACCTCTTCAACTACCAGTTTGTACAAAATTGCCTCTTTATTTAAACCCCAAATGTCTCAATCTAGTCGATGATCAAAAGATCTATTCTGGAACTTATTGTACCTTTTTCCAGAATCAACTTAAGGCTCACCAGGTCTCTTTATTTTGTATTCTTATCTATACTCTCATTGTCCATCTTTTAACAACTATTCTAGTCGGATTGAGGCAACTCTCAACTCAGAAAAATTGCTTAGGTTCGTAATAGCTAGCCTTATTATAATCTCTATATTCAGCCTATCTTCAAACCATCTACACTTATTATCCTTAGTTAGATTCAATGCAGTAGCATATCTCATCAACTCATTAAATCTTATCTCATATTCAACCATTGTGAAATTTTCTTGCTTTAGATCTGGGAACTCTTTCATCTTCCTATCTAGGTAGATGTTGGACATGTACTTCTCCTTGAAGATCTTTAGGAAATCTTCCCATTTGAATCTACAAGGACGAGTGGTACTATCTAGAATAGTCTTCCACCACTAATATGCTGGATCTTGCAGTAGTGAGACTGTGTAGTCAAACCTTTCATCTGACTCACATTTCATCTGATTGCATACTCTTTCTATCCTATGTAACCATCCTTTAGCCTCAATAGGGTCTATACTTTCGTAGAAGTCTATAGCTCCCTATTTTCTATGCTTATCATACCTCCTTTCTCTCCTCTCAGGGATTCTTGGAGGCATTTGATCAGTTTGAGATGTAGGAAACTCTCTATTGGCTCCTACAAACTCTAAGTCAGTTGATTCTCCAACTTGATCACCTATGGTGGATGACCTATAATAAACAATAACCTTAATTACTATCCAAGTTTCTAACTATAGATCATGTCTATAAGCTTATATCTATCCCTATGGATGCCAAACCATGCTTTGATACCAAAACTTGTAACACCTCATTTCCACGAAGTATATACTCGAACATCTTGAGGACATTCAGGTATATCCCTAATGAAAACAGTGTGTTAGAGCAGTCACATTCACTTAATATGGCATCGTACCTATAACATAATGTTTCCAAGAGATCAATTCCTCATTTCATTTATAAAACATAGTTTATATTGTTGTTTTTCATTACATAACCCATATATACAATATAAACAACATATAAGAGTCTACTACTCTTCACAACATATCCTATGTGAAATGAGGAACTAACAAAAGCATTCTATATAAACTCCACTGTCTTAGCTGACCAACCTTTGAGCCATTTATTAAGTCCAAAATGTAAGTACAAGACTTCTTATAGAATGTCTTAGAAGTTAAGTCTCCTCTCTCGTACCTGAGCATCAATATTGCAATTTTGATAAGTTTTGAGAACTCAATGAGCAAGCCATCATCGATGTGCTCACTCATATAAAACACAGAACAATTCACAATTCAATTTACAAGTAAATCACATATCGAATATCACATCACATTTCATTTCAAACATTTATATCATACTTATCAATTTGTATATGTAGTGTATATGTGACTCACTTTTAGTGTTACTTTGTTGTGACCAAGTGCTTTTTTAACTGTCTTGTATTCGTTGTGGATACCGAGCTCATTTTACTAATGAGCCAGTGGCTTTTTGCATACGTTTCTAAGCTTTAAAATTTTTTTCACTGACTACTTCGTTCACAACTTCTTTTATCTGATCATGCATTTCAATGTAATGAGATACATCAATTCACATTATATGTAGTCAATCAATCACTTTCATTTAGTACACATTCACTTTCACATTTTCATCTGACTTAAGTCTGGCATTCAACATTTTTGTTGAGAACACTTATTTCTGTCAGATTCACATACAATCAGAACACTTCCAATACATTCCTAATTATCAAACTCCTCGTACCATCAATGTTTGGAATTATCACATTCACATAAGTATCAGTTTAATAATTAAAATGTAAGTAAATACAGTCAACCCTAGTGAGAAACATCTAGGTTACTCACAGTATGATCTAGATAGCTATTACCTTGATGTTTCAGCAATGTCTGGAAGTTGTCGTTTTATTTGTGCTTCTACATCATGTAATACACATTAGTAATTTGCTCAATCACATAAGTATTCAATCATACACATATGTGTATGTGTTATGCATAATGCATGCTCAATTTGACTATTCTGGGTATGTTTCCTTAATTCACATCTCATGATTATTAAACATCATCATTTATATATGTCTAGCTTGCATTTAGGTTTATACCTCAAACAAACATGATTATTCTAACATCATCAATCAACCATTCACCAATGTTATTCTAACATTATATGATCACACAATATCTAATTTTCTCTTTCATTCTTACTTAATTTACATTGTTCATCTCCTTTGAATCACATTAGCATTCCTAAGAACACTTTAATCACCTAATCCATCATCAAATTAGGTTCCTTTCAAGCCTCAATGCATCATAGGAAAGTACCTTATCATTGGTTATTTCAAACATTACTTAAAAGACAACATTTCAACTAATATGTTGGCCTACGATCATGGTGGACCTTCCCAAGATCGTAACAGAAGCCATTGCAACTGGCCGCAGTCATGGGAACTCTACCATGATTGTGACAAAACTCAATTTGCCAAGTCACAGTCATGCACTGAAGGCCACGATCGTGCCCTAACTTTCTTCCTTCATTTTTCCACAAATTCCATAACATAAATAACATCTTTAACACTTCAATTTTTCCAGAATTCATGTCCATTTATGCAACTTCATTTCATACTAATCTAGCTACCATATTGATTACATTAAAATTCACAAAATTGTACTCAATTGATTCATTAACCATTCTGTTAATCCTATCATACATGCATTCCTTAATTCTCTAGATTTTAACTCCTTCATAATACATCAAACATTTCTTGTCCTTAATTCATCATTTCTACTTTATTTCCTATTCATTCTCACCTCAATTCCATCTAAAACAACTCATAACCTATGGTTCATCAATCACAAAAACAAAACATAAACCTACATATTTCTTCATCAATGTTCAATACTCATTCATCACCATTTTAATAATATTTCTATCTCTAAAGCGTCCAATAAAATCATGTTTTTATACACCTAAAAAATAGAACATATTTATCCATTCATTCATCAAAATATCTACACTCATCATATTTCATTTTCATGATCATTCCTTCTCAACTATCATCATAAATGCTTTTATTTAACAAATCATGAAGAGTAATATGCTACTTGTTTTACTCAAAGCTTCTTTAAATCATCATCTTTCCAAGGTAGAACAGGCTAGGTTTCATCAAAAAGGAGAGATAACAAAGAAATCTTGTAGTGGGTAAGTGCAAAATGATAACATGGTTTAACGCTGGGAAGGTGAGAATGAGATGGTCATGAATGAAGAAGAGAGAAGAACGAAAATGAAGAGATGAGAGCATTAAACAAAATGAAAGGCAAAATGACAATGGTCTTTCAAATGGGTTAGTGTTGTGGGTGAGTGTGGTGAGTGGCAAGTGTTTTGACACTTGTCACTTGCCACATGTCACCTTATTGTGGTCACAAATTGGTCTTTTAATAACTAATCCATTTATCTCTCAATTTCCAGTCCATTTGTCACCAATTTTCTATAGTACTTGTCATTAAATCCTAGAGCCATGTGTCAATAATTTCTACTGTCAATTGTCACTTATTTCTACTACCATGAATCAAACTATCTTGCCATTTATCATTTTTCCTAGTCCAAAAATACACATAATTTCATAAATCTCCCAAAATTTACCAAAAATTCTAAATTAATAATATAAATTCACCAAATCAAAATTAAGACGTAATAATCTATAATTCATATCATAATCATTTAAAAATCATTTATACCCCGGAATATGTCAATTGAGTGCATAAATAGTATTTGTAAAGTGTATAAAAAAATCAATATTTGCCTGTGTATATGCAAATGGTACGCACGTCATTATAATGCACTGTCATAATTCCGCAATGCTATTTCTCATGTATCATGGTCTAGGACCCTATATCCTAACCTTCAGTAGGAAAAAGGGGATATTACAATGTTCCTCTAGAATATTGAACTTTAGGTTGTTTGAATTTTCTTTCCAGCTTCATGGGTAAGCCTTTAACATTTTACCCTTCTATTACTAAGTTTGAAAGAATCTGTTATCCTTGAACATATATTGAAGTGAGGATAAAGGATGATTTACTAAGGGGCTACTTGTTATGAAACCTAATGAGGTGAGGGAGCTAGAAGCCTCAATTGGGCAAGAAGACATGGAAAGAGACTGGAAGACAGTTTAAAATAGGTTAGTATTCAAAACTTATAGGTTCAAGGGAATCTAAAGAGTATGGAGTTTTGAAAATTGAAAAAAGTGAGTAGGTTCTTCTTAAAGCAATTAGGGGTTTTTCTGAGAGCTTTAAAGATGTAGAAATAGCTAAGGTAGTAGAAAATCAAGAAGCTGGTCTTAGTGATCTAACAAAGGCCAATTTTGAAAAGGGAATAAGCACCAATAACTTGGTAGATGTTATAGTCTTTGAGCAGGAACATTTCCAGGATTAGTTGGAGGTTCCTATAAAGAAGTCCACTCCATCTCTAAACAGGAAATCTGGTAGAAAAAAGAAAGAGAGGGGGCTAGTAATTCCTTTTATTCATTTTACAGTGATTTTTTGGAAAATTAGAGGAATGAATGATTCTCATAAAAAGCATGTAATAAAAGATTTACTTTTGAAGAAGAAACCTTGTTTTTTGGGTTTATTGGAGACTCCTATTAAAGCTCATAAGTTGTAGGACTCTATATATTTTTTAGGGTCAAATTGGATAATTGGTTCTAATCATCAGTTCCACTATAATGACAGGATTGTTTTTGCCTAAGATAATGATAAAATTCAATCAATAACTCAATGCAAATCTGATTAGTTTATTCAACTAGTATGTAAAAATCTGGTTTCTCAGTTTTACTTTGAATTGATAATTTTAAATGTTTCTAACTTTGCGCTTCAAAAAGCCAAATTGTGGGATGATCTTGCTTTTATTAAATCTTCTACGGTGAGTCCTTGGATGGTTATTGGAGACTTTAATTATATCTTAAATCTTTTAGAAGTTTAGGGGGATAAAGTTAACCACAATGCTGCCAGCAGAGAGTTTGAAACCTCGTTGGGCTTGCTAGAACTATTAGATTTGAGATATATAGGTTTTCACTTCACTTAGACAAATAAATGGTAAGGTAGGAGCTTCATTAGGAGAAAACTGGACAGGGTGATTGTTAATCATCTCTAAATTGATCAATGTCCTAGTTCATTTGCTCAATTTTGTCCCCAATGTACTCAGATCACTTATTCATAGAGGTTAGTACTTCTAACAATCAAGATACTCAAAATGCTACTTTCAAATTTTTTAATTTCCTAGTTCATAAAGAGGGGTTTTGGAACTGGTAAAAGAGGATTGGAAGATAAGGACCTGGGGGTGTAAGTCTTTTCAGCTCATAAGGAAGTTGAAATTTCTTAAAAGCAGGCTAAAGGTTCTTCTAAAGGATAGTAATCCTTTTGCTCAAGGATTATAGAATGCAAAAATGAAGCTAAGACATCCTCTTAATCCTGATCTACATCCTCTTAATCTTGATTTGAAACACAAGGAAATTAAAGCACTAGAAAGGTACACTAGGGCCTTATAAGAGCATAATTCTTAATGATTCAAAAGCTAAGGCTTGATTGGATGATAGAGGGAGATGCTAATAGAAGGTTTTTTAATAATTCTAGTCTTGCTAGAAGAAGTTCTAATAAGATACTTTACCTGCTTGACGGAGACAATAAATTAGTGAAAGACAAATCTTCCATTCAGGGTTTGATTTATAATTACTATAAGGGAATACTTGGTTCAGAAAACTTAAATCAACTAAGCTCCTAAGTTCTAACTAATCTATTGGGACACTCAACTCCTCTTAATGTTATTTTGCAGGAGAAAATTTAAAAACCAGCTTTAATGATGGAAATCAAGAATTGCTTGTTCAATTTGAATCTAAGAAAGGCTTCAAGTCTTGGTGGCTTTAATTGCTTCTTTTTTCAACGTACTTGGAATATTACTGGTGATTTGAGAGTGCAGGTTCTGCAAGAGTATCTTTCTTTAAGCAAAATGTTAAAAGAGTTTAATTCATCTCATATTTTCTCATTCACAGACTCCCCAATGTGATTAATCTTAAGGTTTTGTGCCCCATCTCTTGTTGTAAAGCCATTTATAAGGTGATTTCCAAGTTGCTTGCTATTAGATTGAAGGGGATTCTAAAGAGTTTAATCCGCCACTCACATAATGCTTTCATTTTAGGTAGGTCTATTATTGATAACATTTTACTAATCTAGGAGCTACTTAGTGATTATTGACATTAATATATCTATCAAGAGTTGTGATATCAAAGTGAACTTCTCCAAAGTTTGTGATACCATTAAAAGGAATTTTATCCTGAGCTGTCTAGAATGGTTCAGTTGTCCTAACAAATTTATATACTAGATTGATGCTTGCATCTCCATCCTTCCTTTCAGCATCTAGTTAATGGTCATCCTAGTCTTCAATTTAAGGATGTCAACGAGATTAGGCAAAGGGATCATCTTTCCCCCAACCTCTTTGTCCTTGCATTAGAATTTCTCTCAATGATGATTATGAAGAACACTTAGAGCAGTAGTAGTTTTAACTTTCATCACAAATGAAAAAAACTTAAGCTTGCACATCTTAGCTTTGATGATGAATTGATATTGCTTTCTAGAGTTGGTTTCCCTCCTATTTCAATCTTGTTTGATTTTACTCAAGAGTTTTGTAGGATATCAGGACTTGTTATCAACCTACACAAAAGCATGATGTATGTACCTTTTGGTGTCAAATCAATAGCAAGGTTAAAATTGCTAACAAGTTTGAATTTTCAATCTCTACCTTTCAAATATTTGGAATTTCCTATCTATTCTAAAAAGCTAAGGTACCAAGATTATATACCTCTGCTAGAAAGGTATAAAAATGAGTTAACCCTTAGCAAAACAAGTCACTTTCTTATGCATATGGGCTAGTACTAATTTCTTTTGTATTAAGGAGTCTTTAAACCCTCTAAAGCTCCCATTTATTTCTTCCAAAGAGTAATCACTAAGGAGCTAGAGAAATGTATAAAGAACTTCTTATGGATAAGCAGGGTTGAGAAATTTAAATAGGTAAAAAGGACAAATGAGTTAGATTACATTAGCGGCTAAAAGAATATGGAGACTATCCACTGATAGGGAGTCTTTCTATTCTAAATGGATTAATGAAATATATCTTAAGTATATAAGATTTTGGCAGATTGAGATGAGGAATAATCTTGGTACTTTATTCAAATGCTAAGAAAAAGGTAGATTATCTATCCTCTTGTCAGAACACACAGTGGAAATTTTTAGTTTGATAATTAGGCACTGCAGAGTCCTTTAATCCTTAGGGATGAGATCTCCACTCTTACTACTATAATTCCTTTATAGTCTCGAGTTAAGGAGGTCATTCAACAAGCTAGTTGGTTCATGGACTTTAGGGGAAGTGAAAGAGTTAGACTTTACTTACCTAATTATACTCCCAACTCTTCAATGGGTGATAGTCTACATTATTTACCTAATAGAGGAAGGGAGTTTCCTCATTAGTCCTACCCCAAAACCATCATAAAACAACTCCTTAAGGTTACTTGTTACAACATTGTTTAGAAAAGAACTTGGGCAACTAAGGCAACTTTTATTACGTGGCTTACTACAAGACACCAAATGAAAACTAAAGATAGATTGATTGGTATGGATGATTAGTTGTGCGTACTATGCAACTTATATTCTTAATCTATCAATCATCTATTTTTTTCAATGTCATTACACTCGAGTAATTAGAGTAGGATGTAATATATGATGAATTGTACTATCCACACCAGTAGTGACAAAATATACTTACATAGGTTGACAAGTTATAAAGAAAGAAGGCAAGAGAGCATATTAACATTAGCCTAGTTTTAACTTGTTCAATTTATTCCATTTGGAGGGAAAGAAAGAAGAGGTATTCAAGAATTCTGAAAGGGATTGTTATGAGTTAGCTTACAAAATATGTTTCTAGATAAGGGAAATTCTACAACTTCATGATTCAAGATAATTAATGTATCCTTGAGAAAAAGATGGAGTTTAGATCAAAGCTAAAAATGCAGAACTAGTGTAATGGAGTTATTGTGAAATTTGCTACAATTGTAATAGATTGCGTTGTACTTATATCTTTGCAATCTAGCTCTTGCCACTATATTCTTAAATAGTTGATGCTCTTTTGAGCTTTAATGAATCTTTCATTTTTAAAGATAATGGTGATAAATGTTAATGTTTTCACATATATTATTGAGTATGATAATCTTCACATTGATTATGAGTAAAAATAATGATCGTTTTACAAATAAAAAAGTCTTACAATTTAATTCCTTAATATTTAAAGTGGAAGAAAGAGTCTCTCCTTATATATAAAACATTTAAAATATAACTCACATAAAATTACGAAATTTATTATGGTACTAAAACCAATTCTAATTCGTTATTGAGTTTCTCTTTAATGTTCAATTGTATCGACCATTTGTAATTTATAGTCTAGCAAATTTCATCTATTATAATTTTAATCATCAAATACATTAAGATTTAGGACTAAAAGTGGAATCCTTTCTCCATATATAAATAATTAGAAGTGTAGCTCGTACAACATTACAAAATATAAAAATTAAAATTTCCAAAGATATTGATGTGAAAATTAATGTGCATGTAATATATATACTTAGAATTTTACCTTTTTTTCTATGCAAACTATCTTGATTTGATTAGTTTTTTTGTTTTGTCTTAGGTAATTGTAGAAATATTGGTTGAAAATGATGATGGTCTAAGAATTGAATAGTTTTACAAACTAAATAAAAAAAGAAAAAACTCATTCTTCACTAAACACAACCTAGAACATTGTCGTGTGCCAGAATATATCCTTATTTCAGTTAAAAAAATATGGTGAGAAGATAAAATACAATCTAGCTAATGATCCTGTGCAAAGACATGTTCCTCATTGAAACTTTGGTGAAAAAAGACAAAGTCTCCTATACAATCAAGTTAAAGAATGTGTCTATGGTGAATAGATACAATGTAATACACGAATGTTTCTGTGTTCCTATTTGGAAGCAAGATTTTAAAAGCCTTGAAGTACACAATTACATTCAAAGTTGTATCTACTATACTTAAGGACTATAGTCTTTAGTCTAGTTTTAGTGTTCGATTCAGTTTTCTCATATTGTAACTAGGGTTAGTAGCAATTGAATAGAAAGAAGCCCTAAAACATATCACTTAGTCCTTTTCAACAAAAAGGAAGTTGAGAATTATTTCAAAGAAACAGAGCCTGTAAAGAGATTGAAATCTTCATCAAGGAAACCTTTACAATGAATTCTTTTATTCTTTTGAATTTTTTATTTCAAAGATGATTTTTAGATAAGTTTTCTTTACATCTAAGTTAAATATAGACTTTGTCAAAAGAACCAATTTATAAATTAACTTAGGCATTTATATTGGGTAGTGAATGTGATACTATAAATAAACCTATATGATACTTGTAGTACTAGGATGACATTTTTATGAAGTTTCGCAGAACTTAATGCTTTCTTAGATGAGTTAATCAAACGGACATTTATTAATTGAGGGATTGGTGTTTATACATTAAGTTGAAAATTAATACTATGATACTTCGCTAGTCCAAATGTTAGAATCTCTAAATATTTGAATCAAAAGTACAAAATGATGCTAGGAAAAATTTTAATTTAGGTGTGATATTATATCTATTCTTTTACTATAATTATTTGCTTGCTTATTTATTTCTAGTTGTAATTTAGAATTATGATAAACCAATCAATTTCTTAATTATTGACTAGATAGTAATAGGAGGGATAGACTTAATATTTACTTTATTATCATAGGATCAATACTTTACTTATCATTATGTTGCTATTTTGACTTCAAGTTTATAATGCTTGGTGTACAATGAGAAGCAATTCATCTAACCTTGTCAAAGATAATTCATAAATTGAAAAGGAACTTATTTAGATGCTCAGACAAAGGGAAAAGTTAGCAACCAAAGATCAACCACTTGATATAATAGAAAGATAACACATAACTATATTGGTTTATATGAAACCATTACTTATGGGGATGTAGTCTAGCATAATATTATCAACAATTGTGATGAATAATTTCTAGATCAAGCTAAATATCATTTAAAATTTTCCAAACTTTCTATAATTTGACAATTGCTAGATAAAGATCTTAAGGCATATGTAGCCAACTTTTGGAATATATGTTATATGTTCTAGGTTAATGAAGCAACAAATGACTCTATGAGGCTAAGGTTACTCCTTTCTTATTAAGGAGTTAAGCAAAGTAATAGTTAAAGTCATTACTTGTAAATTTCAATCACTATATAGGATAATTTAGTAGAGAAGTTCTTGACCAAGTACTTTCCACCGACAAAGATTGTAAAGTTAAAGAATGACATCTCTGCTTATAAATAACATGATAATTAGACATTTTATAAATCACATTAGATAAATAAGGATCTACTAAAGAGATGATCACACCAAGGTCAACCTACTTGGTTCTAAGTTCAAACTTTCTAAAAATGATTTTAACTATGAAACAAAGCATATAGTTAATGCAACAACTAGGGAAACCTTAAATAATAAAAATTTAGAAGTTAACTAGAGTTAATTAAGGATATGGTGATGAATAATTAGAAAGGAAATTTAGCAGGGCAAGATTGAACTTACCAATAGGTATACAAAATGTGGATGCAATCAAAACATTAATAGCTTAGGCAAAGAAATTAGCAAAGAGACTTGATAGCTTGAGTAGAGCAATGTAACTAGCTCAAGTATTATTTTCTAAATTATGTAAAAGAGGACATAAATTAATGAATGTCAAGTTGGCAATCCCTTGAGTTATGTAAGTGAGTATGTAAAAATAATGAATGTCAAGTTGACATTCATTATTTTTATGACATTCCCTTTTCTAAATCAACTAAACACATTGATTACTTGGAGAATAACCAAAGAAAATAAATAGTCCCTATAATAACACATATAATTTGGGGTACTCAAATCATCCAAAATTTGGTTGGAATAATTAAGCAATTAGTGTAGGACTATGATTAAGCAACCACCCTAAATTCCATCCAAAACCCCCACCTTATTAAGAAAGCAAACTGGCTTGGGAACTAGCTATTGAGATTTTAGTTAAAGTGACTATTAAGAAATTTGAAAAGTCATAATCATAAGTCAATTTGATGAAAAATTCAAATAAAAATATAAAGTTTCAAATTGGGATGTTAACCAATTTCATCAATTTTAAGGATAAGAATCCTATCAAGCCTAATAAAAGTGAATCCAAAGGAGTAGTACAAGTTTGTGAAATTAAGGAATGGTAATGAAATTAGGCAATCAAGTGAAGAAATTGATGAATAAGGAGAAGTTTAATAAACATACAACAAAGGTAAGGAGAAAGTAATTTATGAAGAAAGGACACCAGACTTAAGCCTTTTGTGCCTCCCGTTCCTTTTCTTTAAAGGCTTAAACAAAAAATGGATAAATAATTTGAGTAATTATTGGAAGTCAGTTTCACATCAACATCCTATTTACTAATGCTCTTGCATTTCTTATGCCTCCCATTCTTTTTCTTTAAAGGCTTAAACAAAAATGGATAAATAATTTGAGTAATTGTTGGAAAGTTTTAGGTAGCTTTATATCAACATCCCATTTACAAATGCTCTTACATAAGTACCAACCTATACCAAATTACTTAAGAAAGGCATACCCAAAATAAGGGGAATGGAGGATTTTGAGACAATTTCCTTGATTAAAGAGTAAAGTGACATCATACAAAATAAGTTACCACTAAAGTTTAAGGATTTAGGAAGTTTTTTCTTATCCCTTGCACATTTAATAAACTAAAAATTTCTAAATGTGATTTATATGGTAATGTATCTATGATTTCTTAACCAATTGATAAAAAACTTAGAATTTTGGAATTAACACCTGCCATTGTATCCTTGTAAGAAATTAATCTATTAAATGTCTTTAAGGTCCCTAATAATGTGGTAGTTAAGGTTAAGAATTTCCTTGTTCTTACTAATTTTATTTTTGTAAAGATAAAGGAGGAAATATAACTTCCTATCATTCTAAGAAGATGCTTCTTAGTCAATACAAGTGCAGTACTTGACATAAAAGAAGTAGGTTATCATTAAACATAGAAGATGAACTAGTTGAATTTAACGTAAATGATATAAGTAATTATTCTACTTTTTAAACCATTTTATAAAGTTGGTAACCAAGATATACCAAAGAGCTCTTTGAATTTGAAATTACAAAAGACCATTTGAAAACTTATTTTACTGATGCATGTATGATTAATCATCATAAAGAAGAAGTAACATCTATACCTTCAATATAAGAGAAAATCGTTAAATATTGACATAAAGGTAAGACACTAACTCCTCCTTATAGTGTGCACCTTTCTATTTTGGAATTAAAACCATTGCCTTATATTTAAAGTAAAATTTTCTAAGGGAGAATGAAACTTTGCTTTTTGTTATTGATAGGTATAGATTGCATTGTATTTTTATAGGTAATTTGACATGTGTTTAGTGGTTAAGTTGATTGTTTAGTGTGTGTTTAGCTTAAGAATTATGTTAGTTTATAAACATTTATGTTTTAAGTGTTCTTTAGGTGATAACATGTTTTTGAGCTTTAATATTATATATATCAACTGTCGTGATTAATTTATTAATGTTGCAGGGAACTAGGAAAAGTTTCAAAGGAGATCCGAACCAAAACACTAGGCCACGATCATGAGGGACTTGCCACGATCATGACAAAAGCACCAATGTAGGGTCATGATCATGATAAAAACTCAAGCATAAGGCCATTATCATTGGAAATATACCACAATTGTCACATAGAGCAGATAACTAGGCCATGATCATGGCCTGTGTGTGCAAAGTAACTTTTTGATTTGAGTTTTCGAGGGACATTTCGAACATTTTGACCCCAGAAAGACACTAGTGTTACCTTAATTGGTAAACACTATAAAAGGATTATGATATCACCCTAAAAGGGAGCTGGAGATTTTGCCTACATTTAAAACCCAAAAGAGAGAGAGAAAGAAAAGAGAGAGAGAGAGAAGAAGAAGAGCAAGAAGAGAAGGGTTCCGATGCCGAAGCTTCCTCCAGTAGGTTATCTCTAGACTTCGCTGCTCTCCTGAATCATCCAACCTAAGTTTTAGTTCCCCCTAGATATCTTTTATTCACTTAATGTGTAAGATTGAGATGAGTTATATGGATATGGATTTTGAGTTGTTCATGATGTTCTAAATTTTCCTTTGGGATTTTGCTTATCTTTAATGTTAATCTAGTTAATTAATGTTTACTTAAGTTGAGTGTTGTTATTGATTGATGTATTTGCATATTTCAGTAATAAATTGAGAAGGTGAATTGGATAAAAATGATTAGATTGGATTAACAAGAGTTAGGTAATCTAATTGACCATTTAAGCAATCTAGTCAGTAATTTCATGGAGACAGATCTTATATGAGACCTAATTGTTTATTAGAGAGCTTTAGAACTAATTAGAATTATGGGTAGTTTGTAAATTGAGAGATTGCAAGTCTATAATTTGATTAGGTTTTACAATTTAGGGAATGATTATAACTCAAAAGAGAGTAATCAACCCTATGATCGTCTAGAATTGACACCCTAAACACATCAAAGAATAGGTTAGCACTAATGATAGGTAAAATCCCCTCTCCCTGACAAACTCATTTATTTACATATATTTTCATATCAATGGGATGAGTTTTTGTCACTATAATCGGTCTTTATTTCATTAGTTGATCATTATTTGAATTATTGTGCCTTACATTTAATTTGTGTTTATAAGGGCAAAATTGTCATATTTTGATTTAATTATGATTAATTAATTTTTGGACAATTGATGCTACTTTATTTGTCAATTTTTATTGTAGTTATCAGAGAAATTAGTGTTCAAAAGATTAATAAGTAATTAGCAAGGCAACAGCATGGAGAGCAAAGAGAAGACACTGTCGTTGGAGGTAGCACAAAGACTCAACAGTTGGAGACTAAGAAAATGACGCACAGCAAGCATGAGAAGCCAAATGATGCAATCACTGGCAAATATGGAGTGTGTGCTGGCTAGGAAGCATGAAGAGGAGAAAATGACAAAGTGAAAAGAAGCTTGCAAGTTGAAGGGGTTTTGAAAATCCAAGGAACAAACATGTGACAAAAGTAAGTGGCTTGTATGGGATGTGGACCAAGAAGGAAGGAATTAGTAGACAAAGAAGGAGACAAAAGTAAGTGGCTTGTAACTAATACGAGGGTGTGGACCAAGAGGAATAAAATATGTGGTGGTAAGTGGTTTGTGTGATAGAAGAAAGAGCTGGCGTTGTTGTATGGGGACTGGACCAAAAGATAAAAAGTAAAGAGCTGTTGTGTGGAAAAAGAAGGAAGA
>JAOSBN010000008.1:21601375-21617373 GCA_027563595.1 Erythroxylum suave | reverse complement strand
AAGATTTTGAAAGGGTGTAAGTTTATGAAACCAAGTTTTCGGGAATGTTTCTTTGAAATATCTCATGTGCATGAAAAACAAGTTTTCAACAAGGTGCCATTTGGGCAAATTGTTTTCGATTAATGAATTACATGTTATGTGGGTTTGGCGTAATCCCTTCAAGAATGTCATGTGCATGTTGACCAAGAAAAGGCTTCTCCCGCCTGCCCGCAAGTGGCATGGAGCTCCTTCATGGACTCTGTCATGTTTACGTCTACGTAAAACCCCCATGGGGAATTGCAATAGTACGTCAAGTTTTATCACTACATAGGACCGTTAAGCGAAAACGTGTAGTTCGTCATTTTCATGGATTTACCCAAACCATTCTAACGTCCTTATGTGCTGTTGAAATGTTAGTAAGTTTGATGCATGCATGATTTATAATTGCTCATGAACTGTTTGACTAAGTGAGGATTTTGAGAAATAAGTGTTTGTTGATTTTCCATACGAAATTATTATGGTTTCCAAAATGCATAATGGCAATGAGTTTTTGAAAATATTTTTCCTCGTTTCTCGATTATGAAATTGTTACCCATGAGCTTTAAGCTCAGCCCCATTCTCCTCCTCTCACCCCATTGAGGAGATGAGCAAGAGCTCAAGTAAGTCAAGATTTAAGACATCACTCCAGTTTGCATGTTTCGTTTTTGAAGTTAGATTATGCAAAACAATGCTTTATGATGCAAGGGGGGGCTCGAAATGCCCACTAAAGCGTTGTAAAACTATTATTTGTTTTAAAGATTAATGAAATATATGTATGTTTTGCTCATGATTTTTTCTTAAAGCTTCCGCACGACATTTTCAACCATCTATAGAGAAAAAATTTGTATCCTGACTTCAGGGGAAAATCTATATTAATCAAGGCTGATTTGCACAAATTTATCTTCTTGGAAGTGGTAGTTCATCCTCTTAGCTTTCCAACGGTATATAGTCTGAAATTTTTAGACCTTTGGATTGGAAGTTAGGGTCCTTAGAAAGGGGGAATGTGTAGGAATGTAAAGACGTAAGGAAAACACAGACCAAGGAAAACCCAAACGCAAGGAAAACATAGAGGAAGCGTAAAACACAAACGAAGTGCAAAACACAGACAAAGCGCAAGATATAAATGAAGGGGAAAACACAAACGAAGCGCAAAACACAGACGAAGCACAAAACACAAACAAATGGGAAGACACAGACGAAGCGCAAGACACAGTCGAAGTGGAAAACACAAACGAAGCGCAAAACACAGACTAAATGAAAAACACAGACGAACCGTCAGACACAGATGAAGGGGAAAACACAGACGAAGCATAAGACATAGACAAAGCATAAAACATAGACGAAGGGCAAAACACATACGAAGCGCAAGACACAGATGAAGTGGAAAACACAGACGAAGCGCAAAACACAGACGAAGTGGAAAACACGGACGAAGCGTAAGACAAAGACGAAGGGGAAAACACAGATGAAGCGCAAAACATAGATGAAGTGCAAAACACAGATGAAGCACAAAACACAAACGAAGTGGAAAACACAGATGAAGTGCAAAACACAAACGAAGCGTAAAACATAAACAAAGTTGAAAACACTAACGATACAAAGAAGAAGTTACGCCTGTACATCAGACAGTTACTTAGCTGGAGTCAGTTACAGGACTCAACTAAATAATGGTTTTCAATAAGAAGTGGTTATCAAGGATCAAGAAGCAGTTAGAGACTTAGGCTATAAATACTAGTCATGGCACAAAATCTTCTGAAGAGGTCAAATTGAAATTCAACTTTGAGATTTTCCGCAAATGTGTCCGGAAATAGGTAAAGTGAGTCATTTTGAGGATTAGCTGGTATGGGCACGCCACTTGTGTGGGATGCGCATCCAGATGTCACTTAGGACTTCAAGCTCGTGACTCACAAGGGCGGGGTCCCAACAAGCCACATAATAGAAATATTTTGTCCTCAATTTGTCGATGAAAATTTTCTATTTCATTGCCATATTTAGTGATGGTAACTTTCGTGCCATCGATAAATTAAGCGACATATTTTGTATGTTCTTCAGTAAATTTAGCAACGGTCAAAATTTTGGAAATATGTTAGAAAATGTAGTCGCAGTAAGTTATCTGTCGAAAAAATTGTTGCTAAATCCACTGACAGTTGTAGTTATTTTGTCGATAAGTACACCAATATTGTTTTTCAAAATTTTTGCTACATTTAATTTGTAAATTTAATTTTGATTGATAATCTCATGATTTATAATTAATTTCTACAGTTACCTGTTGATAATATTTTGATTTTTTCTACATTTAATTTGTCTAAACAATATGTTTATTGATAATATAAAGTAAATTTTATCTCAATTGATAATAAGAAATTATTATCTACGACAATAATTATTTAATTCATACAAAATGACTTGAGAGTAAGTACAACTAAGCTATGCAGTTAGTGAATGTAGATGCCCTGACTGCTATGATGAGGTACTGTCCCTCCCCTTCAACTTATCCATCTCATTACGAAGTTGGGCTACATACTCCATCGACTGTTGTAACTGAGTTGCCAGCATCTGTACTATGCTCTTAAGCTAAACAACTCTCTCATTTGATGCGAACACCCTACTAGATGATGCTATACTAGATTTGGAGGATTGAGAATAGCATGTGTTCACAAATGAATAGCATGTGGTCACAAATGAACCTAAGCCGAAGATTTTTCCGCTACGGCCCCTACTGCCCACTACATAAAGATATTTCTGACTCTCGTCTATAGTTTCCTAGTGCTGAGATTGTCATTGAATGCTTTCTTATATTTGATCCTATTAGGAGGCAATATTCATATTAATAAGTGATAATTATTAAAAATTAATATTAAAGTATAAATTTCACATACAGTAAGCTCTCTACATCAGGTGTTGACGAAGGTCACACTATCATGGTTCTTAGTATGGGTGCATAAAAAAGAGTTGACTGAGTGTAGGCTTCCTGCCCCTAAACTTTTCCTGCATCAGAATAAAATGTTATAATTAAACTATAATTTACAAAAATTTTGACCAAGTTTCCTCTATTTTTGTGATATTTACCCCTTATTGAATAAAGAAAGTAACTCAACAACATAGCTCTATATGGTACTAGCCATTTATAACATTATCATTCTTCATACGACACTAGACATTTATAACATTATCATTCTCCATCATACAAATTCAAGCATCAAATTAAATTGAAATCAAATTTCATACATCAAAGTAAAAAATCAGAATATAAGTGTAAAGTGTAGATACTTACAAGTTTCCCCACATGCTCCTCATGGGTAATAGATTCTTCAGTGTGTAAAGGAAGAATCTCTCCCTCCCTTCCTCTAGTTTATTTACAGAATTGCAATTTGAGCTGGACATCGCCTCAGGCGATGTCTAATACTGCTACCAATGACTCTATATTTCTTCAGATATATAAGGAGGTTATATACTAGTCTCACGTATCACACCAAGAAAGTTTATATAATGTGTACAAACTCACCTCTATAAATAACTATATCTAATTTGGAATCCCAAAAAAGTTCTTTCTGAAAAAAGGAAAAGCATATCATAAGTACTTATAACCTACGAAATTAATTAGACAAAAAACACAAAAGAATATAGTTGTTGTTTCTCAAACTCCTGATAATAAAAATCTTTTGTTATGTGAGAGATATTCTTTCATATATATCCCTCAAAATCAATCTTCTCCTTGAACTTGAATGTCATATTTCTTAAGCATGTTCCAGATGTAACCAACCTAATATAAAAGCAATTTTAGACCATTTTCAAATTAAAACCTATAGTGTTTCATGTATTTTCACTCACAAATTGTTGACAATTATGATGTAAGTTCTTCCATTAACTCCCTTAGCTCCAGGCTGGAGACCCCTTCCTTCATCCTCAACATTTACCCCTAATATCTCTATTGGTATAGCAGTGGTGGATGAAGGAGAAAAAGTGGATGGTGTTGTAGGGTAGTATAGTGTAGCATCATGTATAGAAGATGACTGTACAGGGATTGCAAGTCAGGAAGGTGAAGCCTCATCTAGATGTGCAGTAGGTGGACATGCAGATTCTATAGCATCTGTAAAAGATGATGTTTCACATGGAAATTATGGTGACCTAAACCTTGGCTGCATAATATTCTGATTTCTCTTTTATTACTAATTTCTAACATCAAATTCACATTTTATTGAATATTCTATTAATAGAATAATATAAATTCAATATATAACAATATATTGTTGATGTAATAATAGATTGTTTCATATAATATTCTATTATAAATACAAATTAATCGTAAAAAACAATGTTTGCAAGGCAATGGATTTATCCCATTAAATTTGGGAATCTACTAAACCCACCAAGGGGGTGGGTATCGAGTTTTCATTCCAATCTAAGTTTTTATCAAGTTTATTTTTTATTCTTTTATCTCCAACCTTTGCCCTACTATCCTCTTTACTTCCTTATCGCCTCAAAAATTGCGATAAAATTCCTTCACAAAACTAATTAATTTTTTTATTGTACGTTAAACATATGGAGATAGCCCCATTAAACATAAGAAGGAAAAATTATTTTCATTTTTATTGAGGGTAAAAAAGGTATTTTGTCATTAATGCAACAAACCAAACAACATTATTGGTATTAATATAGAAACCCAAGTTACAAACTGAACATCCTTTTTTTTCATACCCATCCTCATCCCCTTCTACTATTATACCCATAACCATTGCCAACCCTGTGCTTAAACCAAACGCTTAGTTAATTGTAAATTAAAATCATCTTTTTGAAGAATTAGAATCAAACTCAGACTCCTCTTTAGATCTCTTACCCTTCCCATGCTTTGTAAATGAAATTTCAACAGATTCATTTGGATCGTTCAAAGGTTCATTCTTGTCGTATGTAACATATGCATTTATTTCATAAACATCTTCCTAGATTGCTTCACTTTTAATTTTCTTATTTTCTCCTTTGTAATTCAAAAATACCTCTATGTTTAACTTTCCAAACAACCAACCAATCTGACTTATCTCATTGTAAGCTAGGAAAGGGACATAATACACCTGGATTGCTTGCATCGCCAACAAAAAAGGTTCAAATTGTCTAAATCTTATTCCTTGGTTAATTTCAACAAGATTGTATCGACTGTGCTCTTTTGTAACAAAATTAAGAGTTGGGTCAGACAAGGCACACTTAAATATCACTCTTCTTTATTGGCAATGTAACGTACTCCTCAAATATCTCAATAATTTTTCCATAGTAATCCATCAATTTTCCCTATATGCACATCCCACTATTTATTATTGGCATGCTATAACCATGATATTCTATATGAAATTTGTATCCATTAACGAAATACACCGAATATGATTTAACAGTTTACAAAGGTCCTTTCGTAAGATCACATATTAACTTGTTCTCTATTGGATTTTCCTTGAGGCCGACATAAAAATAATTTATCATATTAAATAGTATAATTTCATTTGAACTCTTTAATCTAATAATTCAACCATTTCAATAATTGATAGTGAAAACTTACATATTTCTCAAACCTTCAAGGAAAGTGTCTTTCAACTTCTTTATACATATTATCTTGTGATTTTTTTGGTATTAGCTTGTATAACCATTCCTTATATAATTTAAAAGCATTATTATGTATTTTAGTTATGAACAAAACTAATTAAGATTCTTGTTGTTGACTATCCACATATTCATATAGGATATATAAAAATGGAAAAGTTACCATCAACATCAGCCGTTCCTCCCCAATCGTCACTACGAGGAATTTTTCTTTATCTTATGTGCACATGCAACTCAACATAATGTGAACAAAATATACTTGCTTCCTCCACTAAATAAGCATTACATATTGAACCTTCAACTCTAGCCTTATTTTTGATATTTTTCTTCAAGTGATGCAAATACCTACATTACAAATAGGGTTATTACAATTATGTGATTAAAACATGTTATAACTCCAATTTCAATATTTACTATAATTATCTGTCAAAAAAATACATCCATTGATATTGAACTAGACTAGCAAGTTTAGCTTTATGTGTTAAATGAATGAGTAGATGCTTCATACAGTTAAAAAAGCTTGGAGGAAAAATCCCTTCTAATTTGTATAAGATTACTAGAATTTCCCTCTCTAGTTTTTCCATTTAAGCTAACTTTATTTCAAAACGATGTTAAGCTTTTAAAAAAAACTTAATTCTAAATATAGCTTCCCAAACCTTTCAATAGCAAATCCTAAATTGTAATTAGAATTAGCCTTTGCATAAACACCTGACAATCATAACTTTTCATCCCAAATAATTTGGTACTTCCTCATGTCCACATATCTTGCCAAGTCCAAAACATACCATTGAGAAACTTTAGACTTTTCAACCATTCATACAAAATTTCCTTTTTTTCCCCTAAAGTGTATCATACTTTTTGATATTTACTTGTGCAGAGATCTTTATCTAACTCATTCCTTCTACAAAAAGTTTCAAATCGGCTTGTGAATTTGCATTGTCCTTTATCCTCCCTTCAATTTTGATTATGGTATTGAACAAATCTTCAAAAATATTTTTTTCAATGGACATCACATTTAGATTATGACATATCAAATTAGTTTTCCAATATGGAAAATCGTAAAAGATTCTTTGTTTTCTCTAATCAAAATTTTTTTATAATGCTTATATTACCTTTATCAACTTCAAGTTTTGTAACTTTCAACATCCCTAATACATCAATCTCCTACAATATCCCTTCACCAGCCTTATGAGGGGGAGGAAGTGTT
The DNA here is from genome assembly GCA_027563595.1 of Erythroxylum suave. Taxonomy (NCBI): domain Eukaryota; kingdom Viridiplantae; phylum Streptophyta; class Magnoliopsida; order Malpighiales; family Erythroxylaceae; genus Erythroxylum; species Erythroxylum suave. The sequence continues at coordinate 21,610,562 of JAOSBN010000008.1, read as the reverse complement.
TGTACCATTCTATTCTTAATGAACTTTTGTTTATTTCTTTTAAATGGATGATCTAGAGAAAGAAATTTTCGGTGGTTGTCCCATCAGAGTCATTGTCACAACTAGGACAAGCCAATTTCATTATTGTGCTCCATCTAAAAAACATAGCATACGTCATGAAATCACTAATAGCCCACATCAAAGTTGCTATCAGAAAAGATTTTGTTTAAGAGACACATCATATGTCTCCATACCATATTCCCAAAGACGATGCAATTCAAATACTAATGGTTGTAAGAATATGTACATTTTATGTTTTGGATTTGTAGGCCCTAGCATAATCATCGTCAAGAACATATATGCCTCGTTCATACACTTCCATGGAGGAAAATTATAAAGACTAATTTTGATTGGCCATGTTGAATATTATTGGTCAGATTGACCAAAAGGTTAGAATCCATATGTCAACAATCCTAACCTAAAATTTCAACTTTTAGCTGTAAACTCATAATAAGTGTTATTGAAATGTTTCCATGTCAGTACATCCAATGGACAACTCATTATTCCAACTTCTTGTTCATGATCATTATGCCATCTCATATATTCTCTTCCAAGGAACTAGCTTTTGTTTCATAGTAAACTTTCTAGGTTTGAACCTAGATTGACCATAAATTTGCACTCTTGTAATTCCACATCATCCCCCCAAAATAATATATTTCCTAATTTGCAACAATTAACCTTTTCAACTAGCAAACCAAGCCTTAATAAGTTTCATAATATTGTAAAGATTATCAACCATTTTATGATCAAGAGGAAATGATTCAATAGAATTTTATTAAAACTTATAATTAGAAATATGCCCTTCAGACTTTATGTTCAATATTCGAGCAATTAAAGATAATTGAGTCTTAGTCTCACAATTTGGCCATAATTCTTTGTTAACTGATTATAGTACGTCAAAAAATCAATTTTCATATAGGTTTGGTTCTTCTTCAAGATTTTCTATATTTTCTTGAAATATATAACCAACTGCATCATAAATCATTTCCACATAAGGATTTTCAGTTGCACCCACATTATTTGTTGTAAATTCAGTCCCCTCTTCAAACTCATCCATATTTATTGATAAGTTTACTTCATTACCCCTGAGGCGCTACAAATTAATACCCCTCATATCATGTCCACTCAAAATAACTTGGAAGAAAACAAATATGCTTGCACTTTTTACATGGACATATGATGTTTGGGCCAACCATATATGCAGGTAGAGAACATGTGTAGTGAATAAAAACTTCAACTCTTTCAATAAACTCAACATTAATGAAACCATCGACTGTTAATAATCTATACATCTAAGATCTATCAACATTACTTATTCATATGAAATTGTTATTTAAAAAGTGAGAATTAATCATATTAAAGTTCAAGTAATCGTGATTGAATTAATCATCTACAAGTTTATTTCTAAAGTTTGAATTTAAATAAGAACTATAGCATGTGGAATTGTTTACACCTGTGAATCGAGAAAGTAAGTTCTCACTATGATTCCTAGGTTTATAGAATTTTTCACCGCTAAGCCTCATAGGAGCTACATCATGAGTTTGTAGCCTATATACCATCTTAAGGGTTTATTATGTCTGAAATCATTTTGTATTTTTTATAACTATACAGCTCACTACTTCTTTAATTTTTTTAATTCAAGTTCATACACTAAGTTTAAATTACAAGGATCACTAAGGTATATGGCATTATTACATCATATGAATCGAGAAAGCAAGTTCTCACTCTAGCTCCTAAGTGATAAGGGTAGTTTGTATTGTATTTTTATATGTATTTTGATATGTGTTTAGTGGTTAAGTTAATTATTTAGTGTATGTTTAGCATAATATTTTGTTAGTTCATAAAAATATATGTTTTAAATGTTCTTTGGGTGGAACAAATTTTTGAGATTCAATTATATATATAAGAGGTGTGGTGAGGAATTTGTTAGTATTTCAGGGCATTTGGAAGAGTTTTGGAGGAGACTCGAACTAAAACACGAGGCTACAATTATGGGGGACTTACCACGATCGTGACACAAGCACCAACATTGGGTCATAATCATGGCACATCGTGACAGAAGCTCAAGCATAGGGCAACGATCGAGGGGGACTTACCACAACATTACGCCACGATTGTCACAGAAGCTCAAGCATAAGGCCATAAACGTAGGGGATTTTCCATGATTGTGACAGAAAGCAAATAACCAGGCCACGATCATTGACTTAGTGCCACCATCGTGGACTGCATTCAGACAGACATAGACTCATTTTTAGATTTGAATTTTTAAATGACATTTCGAACCTCAGAAAGACAATAGGGTTACCTTAATTGGTAAAGACTATAAAAGGATTATGATATAACCCTAAAATGGATCTACATTCTTTAAACCCAAAAAGAGAGAGAGAAAGAAAAGAAGAAGAGGAAGAAGAGGAGGGTTCGGACTTCTAAGCTTCTTAGAATTGGTGATATCCTGATGCTACTGCTTTCCCTAATCATCCAACTAGAGTTTCATTTCCTCCCCATTTATCTTTTTATTCATTTAATGTGTAAGATAAAGATGGGGTCATATTGATATGAATTTTGAGTTATTCATGATGTTCTAGCTTTTCCTTAGGATTCTACTTATTTTTAATTTTAATATAGTTGAATTGTGTTTCCTTGATTTGGGTGTTGTGATTGATTAATGCATCCAAATGTTTTGGTTACAGACCAAAAGGGTGAACCAGATAAAAATGATTAGATTGGATTAATGGGAGTTAGGCTATCTAATTAGCCACTTAATCAATCTAGTCACTAATTTCATAGAGAGAGGTCCCGTCCGAGACTCAATTGTTTATTAGAGAGTTTTAGAACTAACTAGAATCGTGGGTAATTTGAGAATTGAGAGATTGCAAGTCCATAATTTGATTAGGGTTTACAATTTATAGAATGATTATAACTTAAGAGAGAGTAATAAACCATATGATCATCTAGAACTAGCGTGTCATAACCACATAAAAGGCTAGATTGACATTAATGATAGGTAAAATCCCCTCTCCCATAACTTGATTAATTCTCTTTACAAATTTCCTTTATTACATTATTTGATTGGTTCTAGTTTGTTAGTTTGTTTTTCTGTTGTTATTCAAATTTGAGTCTTAAACTAAGCCCAACTTGAATTAAGTGGTGCCTAAGCACAATCTCTGTGGAAAGATATCAGATTTTTACTACAAGTAACAACTCATATACTTGCTGTTTTTAGCGTAAAACAAGTAACTGGTTTTGCAATCAATAAGTTTTTGACCTTATTGTTAGAGAATGTTCTATTTAGCTTCTTGTTTAGTCTCGGTGACTTTGAATTAAGAGTGTTTGGTAGGTTTCCTTGCGTTTTTATAATTGCATGGACACAAGGAGCATAAGAAGGTCTAACAAGCTTAGTGAAGAAGAAGTTTCAGATATTACAAGGCACGAAAGAGAAGAAAGAAAAGTTAGACATCAAGAAAAAATGAAAAGGAATATGGCAGAAGAAGGAGAGCAAGGAGGAGCTGACAGGACATTAATAGACTTTATGAGAAGGAGAGCAAGGAGGAGCTGAGAGGACATTAATAGACTTAATGAAGCTAGGTTTTCAGTCTTCAAGGAGTTGCAAGGCCAGCAATTCACGCCAATAATTTTGAGATCAAGTCGGCACTCGTCAACATACTTTAGAGTAACGTGCAATTTTATAGGTTGTCCAACGAAGATCCCAACACCCATCTTACAAATATCTTAGAGATTTATGGTACCTTCAGGTTGGGATGTCAAATGATGACGTGAGTTTTTGAGATTGTTTTCTTTTACTTTGAGAGATTGGGCAAAGGCATGGTATAATTCACTCGATGCAAGCCAAATCACCACTTGGGAGCAGCTAGCCTAAACTTTACTGGATAAGTGCTTTCCTTTGACCAAGACAACAAGAATTATCAAAGAGATCACTAACTTTCAACAAAGTGATGGGAGTCGTTGTATGAAGCTTGGGAGAGATTTAAGGAATTACAAAGGAGGTATCCCACCACAACCTTACAAGGGAATTTCTTTTGCAGACATTCTACAATGGTATAACTCAGAGCATAAGGTGAATAATAGATGTAGCTACAAGAGGGTCTTTGATGAGGAAAACCATTAATGCAACTCATGACCTTTCGGAAGAGTTGGCAAGTAATAGCTATATGTGGTCAAATGAAAGGAGTAAATAAAGGTCCAATGAGCAAAAAGGAATGATTCCACTTGAATTAGTGACATTCTTGCAACCACAAATTGCTGCGGTTTCCAATCAGTTGAGCAGTATGTAAGGAGCTTCTTCATCAATAGTCAAGGCCATGTAAGTACAATGTGAATTATGTAGATAGGATAACCATGGCATAGCTGAATGTTTCTTGTTCAAAGCGAGTGGTACTGAACAAGTAAATTACTTGGACCAGCTGAAACGAGGTAATAATCTATACTCTAATATTTATAATCTTGAGTGGAAAACCACCTAAAGTTTTCTTGGAGTATTAACAACGAAGGAGGTCAAGTGAGAGCACAAGGATCTCCCAGATTTTAGCAAGAATGACTTGGATCTTTGGAGAAAAAAATGGACAAGTTAATGGTTGTATTGGGTTCAAAGTTCTCAAGCCAAGAGGAAGGATAAAGAAGACGAGAGGAGAGTCAAAAGAGAATAGAGGCAAAGTTTGACCAGATTGCTAAGAACCTCATTTCATCCATCCATAACTTGGAGGCATAGGTAGGTCAACATTGCTTTGTCTTCTAGGAATACAAGAAGTTTACCAAGAAAATCTAAGCCCAATCCAGAAGAACAACTCAATGCGATCACAGTTAGAAGTGGCATGTAATTGGAGGAGCCAAGTTTTCAAAAAGATATCCAATAAAAAGAAATTGTATAAGAGAAAGAAGAAGAGAATCCATATGTACCACCACCACCCTACAAGCCTAAGATTCCACATTCGCAGAGGGTGAGACAACATCAAATTGACACTCAATTCTCCAAATTTTTAGAGAAGTTGAAGAAACTTCGGATTAATTTATCTTTGGTGGAGGCATCAGAGTTTATTCTTAAGTATGCACAGTTTGTCAAGCATATATTGACCCATAAATGCACTTGGGAGGATAATCAGATGGTGACCTTGATGGAGAATTATAGTTTAATTATCAAAAACACAATGCCTTTAAAACTATAAGATCTAGGAAGTGTTACTATTCCAAGTGCTATTGGTGATTTTGAATTTTCTAAATGCTTATGTGATTTAGGCATAAGTATTAACTTGATGCCTTTATCTATTTTTAGCAAATTGGGGCTAAAAGATGTCAAGCCAACATTTATGATTATCCAACTTGTGGATCAATCCCTCAAGAGACCATTTGGGGTAGTAGAAGATGTTTTGATAAAAGTGCATAAATTTATAATTCATGTTGATGTTGTGTTGGATTTTGAAGAAGATAGGAATTGTCCATTAATTTTGGGTAGGCCCATTATGAATACTAGTAGGGCATTAGTTTATGTGTATGAAGGAAAATTGGTTTTGAGAAATAGTGAAGAGCAGGTTGAATTCAATATGACTAAATCTTTGAAGAAACTGGTGGATGGAAGTGCTTGTATGAAGATTGATGCTATGGATGATTGTGTGAAGGAAGTTCAAAAGGAAATTGAGAAAGTTGTTGAACTGTATAGGGATGAGAGATACACATTTTTAGGCAAGCCTCCCATTGTAGAACTAAAACCCTTACCTTCTCACCTGAGATACACATTTTTAGGAGAGGAAAACACATTACCCATCATCATTTCCAACCAATTAGATGTTGAGCAAGAAGACAAATTGGTAGAGACCCTTAAGAAAAGGATGAGAGCCATGGGGTAACAGATTTTTGATATTAGGTGGATTAGCCATAATATGTTGATGTATAGTATTATCCTTAAAGAAGGATGCAAGATAGTGAGGGAGAGGCAACGAATGTTAAATCTAAACATGCAAGAGGTTATGAAGAAGCAAGTGGTGAATCTTTTAGATACAGGTGTTATATACCCATTTTCAAATAGTGAGTGGGTGAGTCCAGTGCAATGTGTGCCTAAGAAGGGAGGCACTATGGTGATGAAGAATGAAAAAGGTGAACATATTTCCACTAGGACCATCATAGGTTGGTGAGTGTGCATTGATTATAGGAAGCATAATTTGGCCACTAAGAAATGGCATTTTTCATTACCTTTTGTAGACCAAATGATCGAGAGGGTGGTTGGCCATATTTTTTATTGCTTTCTTAACAGATATTCATAATACAATACCCACAAGACCAAGAGAAAAACACTTTCCCTTGTCTTTATGGTACTTTTGCTTACAGAAGGATGTCTTTTGGTTTATGTAATGCACTAGCCACATATCAAAGGTACGTGATGGCCATCTTTGCAGATATGAATGAGGACTTTATAGAGGTATTTATGGATGACTTCTCTATTTTTGGAAGCTATTTTGATCATTTTTTTGTTTAATTTGGATAGAACAACAAAGATGCGAGGATTCTCATTCAGTCTTGAACAAGGAAAAATGTCATTTCAAGGTCCACAAGGGAATTGTTTTTGGACATAAGATCTCATGCAAGGGGTTGAAGTAGATCGAGCTAAGACTAAAGTGATTGAAAAGCTCCCACCTCCTACCAAAATCAAGGGCATCTGAGCAATCCTTGGTCATACAAGGTTCTATAGATGGTTTATTAAGGATTTTTCTCTTATTACTAAACCGTTAACTAACTTGTTAGTTAAAGATGTGCCTTTTATGTTTGATAATGATTGTTTAGATGCTTTTAATAAGTTAAAGATGGCACTTACAATAACACCTGGTTTTACGTCACTAGATTTCTCACTTCCCTTCGAGATCCTATGCGATGCAAGCAATCATGCTATAACTGTGTAGTTGGATAGTGGAAGGAGAATAAGTTACATGCAATTTACTACACCAGCAAGACCTTGACAGAAACACAGCTGAACTACACCACCATTGAGAAGGAGTTGCTTGTAGTGGTATTTGCATATGAAATTTTTCGTTCATACCTTTTGGGCTCATAAGTTATTGTTTTTACAGATCATGTAGTGTTGTGTTATCTCTTTACAAAGAAGGACACCAAGGCTAAGCTTATTCTATGGGTGCTTTTACTTTAAGAATTCAACATTGAGATTACGGATAAGAAAGGAGTAGAAAATGTTATGGTAGACCACCTGTCAAGACTTTAACAGGAACAAAATGAAAAAGAAGAGGAAATAGAAGAGCATTTTCCTGACGAGGCTTTAATGATGGTAAAAAATCCTTTTCTTCCTTAGTCTGCAGATATTGCCAATTATCTCTCAGGTGGTATTTTTCCCTTTAATCTCTCACATCAATAAAAGAAGTGGTTCTTATTTCAGTGTTCTTGCTATATTTAGGATGAACCTGTGTTATATAAAATAGGTTCTAACAATTTAATTTGCAAGTGTGTCTTCGAAGATGAGATGCCTAAAATTTTGACTTAGTGCCATAGTTCAATTTATGTTGGACACTATGGAGTAAACAAGATGGTTGCTCACATTTTGGAGTGTGGATTCTATTGGTCAAACTTGTTCAAGGATGCCTGAGCTTTTATATTACATTGTGATAGGTTCCAAAGAGTGGGCAATATTTCGAAGAGAGATGAGATGCCATTTTCAAAAATGATAGAGGTAGGGATATTTGATATGTGGGGCTTAGATTTCATGGAACCATTCCCATCTTCCTTAGGTAACTCTTATATATTGGTTGAAGTGGATTATATGTCTAGGTGGGTCGAATCAATAGCTACTCCAATAAATGATGTCAAGGTTGTGCAATGATTCATTAAGATCTTTACTCGATTTGGGGTGCTTAGAGCTATCATAAGTAATGGAGGGAGCCACTTTTACATCAAACCATTTGAGGCTCTTTTAAGAAGATATAATGTTCCATCATAGAGTGGCAACCCTTTACCACCCAAAAATGAGTGGCTAAGTGGAGGTGGTGAATAGAGAGTTGAAGAAGATTATGGAGAAGGTAGTGAGAACTTCCAAGAAACTGGATGATACATTATGACATTATAGGATAGTTTTCAAAACTCTAATAGGCACAACACTATATCGACTTATGTATGGCAAGGCTTGCCATTTACCATTGGAGTCAGAGCATAGAGCCTATTGGGAAATTAGAACATTAAACATGGATTGAAAGATAGCAGGAGAAAAGAGATTGTTACAACTTAATGAATTGGAAGAATTAAGATATGATGCATATGGAAATGTCAAGTTGTATAAAAAAAAGGGCTAAGAATTGGCATGATGGCCATATTAAGAAAAATGAATTCAAGAATGGGCACTTAGTGTTTTTATTCAATTCACAACGTCATTTATTTCCCATAAATCTCAAGTCGAGATGGAGCGGCCCATTCAAGATTAGTCAAGTGTTTCCCTATGGAGGGTTGCAGTTAGAAAATAAAAAGGCTGAAACTTTTAAGTTTAATGAGCATATGTGCAAGCTTTACTTTGCAAGGCCATTTCCACAAGAAAGGGAAGTACTTTCTTACCTTTCACTCACTCTTTTATGACTTCATATAGAATGGTCAAGCTAATGATATAACACCCCACTCCTGCAAGACCCGAACCCGACATCGATGGTGATATCCGAGTCCGTACCTCGCAATGGTGGTGTGCTAGAGCACTAAAACAATCAAAAGTCGGTATAAGTTTTTTTTTAAATCGCAAACCTGGGCCCATTTTTATTTAGAAACATTTTTTCTTACAAGACAAAATGTCGATTAGCCCATTCCAAAAGTAAAACATATTACACTTTGATCAAGCTCTTTTACAAAACCCAGTTACACAAAATACAATAAATTGCAGAAATTTCAATTCAGTGTGAAAACAAAGGGACACAATGCAGACGCGAACTGATCCCGACCTCTTCTTTCACTCACAAGCTATAGATATACTCTCGCTGCCTAACGGGGTATTCTTCTAAGTCCTGAAAAAAAAAATTGCAAATTTTGGGTGAGTTTTGCGAACTCAATGAGTGATCATCATCGATGGCTGACTCAGTCATATAACACATAATTCACACATCTCACATTATTTCACATTTGACATTATTTCACTTTCATATAATTTCACATTCACATT